>CM032329.1:52510727-52915727 GCA_019022515.1 Quercus aquifolioides | reverse complement strand
TTTTGGTCCCTACATTTTGGGCCATTTCTCGATTTGGTCCCTAAACTGATTTTGCTCCTAAGTAAGTCCCTGAAATCAGAAAATCGATTCTATTTTGGTCCCTGCTGTAAGCCCACTAACAGAAAAATCCTACGTGGCTAACAGAGTGCATAAGTGGCAAGTTAAATGCTGACGTGGCTAATAATTTAATAATAAAAATACCACGTCAGCATCCATGTCAGCATTTAAATTAATAAAAAATGCTAGATCAGAACAAATTAAAAATAAACACTAATCTGATTAAAATATTAAAAAAACAATTAAAAACAAATATCTGAAAACAAGAAAAATTAAATTAAATTAAATCCTAACAGAAAGAACAAAGAAACCAAGAACTCAAACCCAGCAAATCAAGAACTTAAACCCAGCAAATCAAGAACTCCCAAATCAAACCCAGCCACCCAAGAATTCAAACCCAAATCACTAGGACACAAATGAAAACAAGAAGAAAAAATTAAATTAAATACTAACAGGAAGAATGAAGAAACCAAGAACTCAAATCTCCAGCAAATCAAGAACTCAAACCCAGCAAATCAAGAACACCCAAATCAAACCCAGCAACCCAAAAACTCAAACCCAAATCTTCAGCAAATCAAACCCAGCAACCCAAGAACTCAAACCAAATCTTCAGCAAATCAAACCAATCAAACCAAAATTCGAAAACCACACCACACTACTACCACAATCAAACCAAAATTCGAAAACCACACCACCACTACCACAATCAAACCCAGATCCCAAAACCACCGCCACCGCCACCAACCAACAGATCCCAAAACCACCACCACCACCACCACCCCGCCGATCAAACCCATTTCCCAAAACAGCAAACACCATGACCCCGCCGAGAGTGAAGGAATTGGAAATGGAAGAAGAAGGAGGGATTTTTTGAGACCCAACGGTTTAGGGTAGCGGCAGAGAATGGGTTTGAGTTGGAGGAGCAGTAGCGGCAGAGGAGTTGGCCACGGAGGAGTCGCCGATGTCGATGGGTTTGAGTTGGGTTTTGAGACCCAACGGTTTAGGGTAGCGGCGGAGAATGGGTTTGAGTTGGAGGAGCAGTAGCGGCAGAGGAGTTGTCCACGGAGGAGTTGCCGATGTCGATGTTAATGCCGTCGTGCCGCCGCCGATGATGCAGATTGTAATGGGCAGAGAAAGAGAGAGAGAGAAAGAGATAAATAGATCTGGGTTGGGTTGGGGTTTGGTTTTTTAATTTAGTATACGGTGTGAACATACGGGTTGGCTCTGGGTTGTGGATTCTATTCTTTTGTTCTTGTGTTTGAATATTCTGGGTTGTGGTTCTTATGTGTTTATGATCAAGATGAACTCAGATCTTAATTGATTTTATTTTTAATTTTGTTTTTCCTCTTTTTTATTTGATTAAAACTGATAAATTATTGTTTTTTAATGTAGAAACTTACGTGGAGTTAAGTTGGCATTTTTTATTAATTTAAATGCTGACATGGATGCTGACGTGGTATTTTTATTATTAAATTATTAGCCACGTCAGCATTTAACTTGCCACTTATGCACTCTGTTAGCCACGTAGGATTTTTCTGTTAGTGGGCTGACGGCAGGGACCAAAATAGAATTGATTTTCTGATTTCAGGGACTTACTTAGGAGCAAAATCAGTTTAGGGACCAAATCGAGAAATGGCCCAAAATGTAGGGACCAAAAGTGTATTTACGCCTTTTTTATAACAGTGCCCCACCATTTCTTAGAACCGTGGTTTGGTATCAATTCTTTGTCCGACCAAAAAACATACGCATAACTTTTTTTTTTTTTTTGGGTTAGAATACGCATAACTTTAATTGGCTCTTAACATATTCTTTGTCAAAGTCGTTCTCTTATCCCCGCTTGAACTAGAGTAATTTGCCCAGTAACGAGTCCAAAAGTAATCAGGGTAACGATATTAAAACGATTTCTATTTTTCTTAAACATGTACAATTCATACATATATATATATATATATATATATATATATATATATATGTCACTTAAGTTTGGATAATTTGTAATCATAATCTCGTTTTTACTTTATTTTCTTGACTTTCAGTGTATATCTAGCTGTTAAAAACTTGATTTTACAATAATTATATATCAAAAATTCAATTTTAAGTTATTTGTTCTAAGAAAAATAGAAAACTTTATTCTCATCTTATACGGAATCTAGTCTGGCCAAACCTTAACCTTTATGCAGTGAGTTTACAAGAAAAAGACAGGACAGGCTCCTCTTTATTCAGCTATTCTTCCCTTTTTCATTCTTACTTAATTTTTATTTTTTAATGAAAAAAAGATGGGCTCTACTTCTATACTTCTATCAGAAGAGAAAAGTAACGGTTGATTCGTTTCTTTGAGGACAGCCTATATCAAAATTACGATGAAAGTAAAGCTAATAAAGCTCCATGTATGGATAAATTTACATCTGAGGTGTGGTTGAAAACGATTGATTTTTCCCAAGAATAGTAAGAAACAAAGAATGAAGCCAATCTCAGGCACTATTTGACCATAGAGAAGAATTAGATTCAGATGAAACAATTTACGTTTATTCATTAAAAAAAAAAAGAAGACTCGTTCCTCATAGTGCTCCCAAGATAAGATATTTCATAAAATACCCACGCTAGAGGAAAAGAACAAATGGAGTTGTTATATGGACAATTTTTTTTTTTATCTTATCCTGGTCGGCCACATTAAATTTAGAGATCAGAGCTATAGAGGAGGAGACCCACACAACCGCTGTCTTTATGAATCTCTCTACTATAGTTTATTCAAAATTTTCATTTTTTTTAAGGTACGTAAGTTGCATTAAACCATTCAACTAGTGGCAAACCAAAATAAATAGGTCAACAGTGAATTCCACTTAACTCAATTGATAAAAAATTTTATCGTTAAATAAAAAATTTAGAGTTCAATTTTGCCCATCGACATCAAAAACTGATTGGTGTCTTAGTCTGATGATAAAGAGTTATTATTAAGAGTGGACAACATAGGTTGAAAAAACTCTTTAAAAAAAAAAAAAATCAAATAAATAGGTCAATAGCTGGTTAATGTATTTTTTTTTTTTTGATAATCCTGTATTGGTCAATAGCTTTGTGTTAGTCATAACACATCACTTTCTTGTATTTCAATGGTTCATGATTGGACTGATTAATACGTTAATTGATTTGGCTTGCACCTAATACACTGAAAACAACATGCATGAAATACATGTTCAAATATGATTAGTTTCAATCTCGTGTCCCATACTTCTAGTGACTAAAATGAGAATTGGTCTAAAATGTAGGGACTAAAAGTGTAGTTTTGCCTTAAAAATACTAGGACGTATCATGCCTTAATCTACAAGACCCTTGGCGGAATATGTACTACAAGTCTAAAATGGATCTTATAAAAAATAAAAATAAAAATTCTAAAATGGATAAGATGGAAGTTGTAATATTTGTGGCTTCTTGCGTGCAAATTGAGTTAAATACAATCTTGCATTGTGATATGTAAGGATGGCCATACCCATTGGGTAATGGATATCCAACACTACCCGATCCAAATGTTTTGGATAATACCCGGTTCTTCATGGGTAGAGCTTAACTGGGTAGGGTATGGATATTACCTTAATTGTTCGAGTAGGGTATGGATATTATCCAAACCCGACCCGTATTTAAAAAAAAAAAAAAAAACCTCTCTCACTGAACGAAAACCTCAAAAAACAACAAATAAATTAAAATAAAAATTACGCAAAATGAAAAGAAACAACCTCGCGGTCGAGAGTGGGTCCAAGCTGATCGAAGATCTGATTTCCCATTCGTTTATATCAGCATCTCCGCCTCTAAACAACCGATCGGACTATTCATCCGCGTTGTCATTTTGGTCATCGAGCTCTCTACGAAGCTTTCTTCGCGAAGCTCTTTGGTCCTTCTTAAAGCACTCGTTGAACGCCGATGAGCATGGCCTGTCGTTGCGAACGCCTGTCGTTAGTATCTCGCCTCCATTCTCGTCGCTCGACCTTGCCGTCGGTGAGTGACAACGGCGATGATTTTGAGGATGTGAGGGATCTGAACACCTTTTCGACTCAGGCTCGGAAGCTATCATCTATGGATTCTGAGGAAGCCATTGAAGGAGAAGGAGAAGGAGATTTTTTGAGGTTTTCGTTCAGCGTGTATTGTATTTTTAAGGTGTTTTTAAGCTATCGTCTATGGATTTTTTTTTTTCTTTCTCAAAAAAAAAAAAAAAAAGTAAAATGTTTTGGATTTTTTAATAAAAGAAAAAAAGTAAAATGTTTTGGATTTTAAAAAAAATAAATGGGTTTTGGGTAGGGTATGGATACTAATAGGTATTGATATTTGGGTATCCATGGGCAAACTTTTCGGGTAGGGTATGGGTATACCCGATCCATACCCTACCCATGGCCATTCCTAGTAATATGGTATCATTTTTTAAAACAGTGCCCCACCATTTCTTAGAACCGTGGTTTGGTATCAATTCTTTGTCCGACCAAAAAACATACGCAAAACAATTTTTTTTTTTGGGTTAGAATACACATAACTTTAATTGGCTCTTAACATATTCTTTGTCAAAGTCGTTCTCTTATCCCCGCTTGAACAAGAGTAATTTGCCCAGTAACGAGTCCAAAAGTGATCACGGTAACGATATTAAAACGATTTGTATTTTTCTTAAGCATGTACAATTCATACATATTTATATATATATATATGTCACTTAAGTTTGGATAATTTTTAATCATAATCTCGTATTTTATTAATTTTATTGACTTTCAGTGTATATCTTGCTGTTAAAAACTTGATTTTACAAGAATTATATATCAAAAATTCAATTTTAAGTTATTTGTTCTAAGAAAAATAGAAAACTTTATTCTCATCTTATACGAAATCTAGTCTGGCCAAACTTTAACCCTTATGCAGTGAGTTTACAAGAAAAAGACAGGACAGGCTCCGCTGTTAAAAACTTGATTTTACAATAATTATATATCAAAAATTCAATTTTAAGTTATTTGTTCTAAGAAAAATAGAAAACTTTATTCTCATCTTATACGAAATCTAGTCTGGCCAAACCTTAACCTTTATGCAGTGAGTTTACAAGAAAAAGACAGGACAGGCTCCTCTTTATTCAGCTATTCTTCCCTTTTTTATTTTTATTTATTTATTTAAATTTTTTTAATGAAAAAAGATGGGCTCTACTTCTTTCAGAAGAGAAAAGTAACGGTTGATTCGTTTCTTTGAGGACAGCCTATATCAAAATTACGATGAAAGTAAAGCTAATAAAGTTCCATGTATGGATAAATTTACATCTGAGGTGTGGTTGAAAACGATTGATTTTTCCCAAAAATAGTTAGAAACAAAGAAAGAAGCCAATCTCAGGCAATATTTGACCATAGAGAAGAATTAGATTCAGATGAAACAATTTACGTTCATTAATAAAAAAATAAAATAAAAACAAAGACTTGTTCCTCATAGTGCTCCCAAGATAAGATATTTCATAAATAAAATACCCCCACTAGAGGAAAAGAACAAATGGAGTTGTTATATGGACAATTTTTTTATCTTATCCTGGTCGGCCACATTAAATTTAGAGATCAGAGCTATAGAGGAGGAGACCCACACAACCGCTGTCTTTATGAATCTCTCTACTATAGTTTATTCAAAATTTTCATTTTTTTTAAGGTACGTAAGTTGCATTAAACCATTCAACTAGTGGTAAACCAAAATAAATAGGTCAGTAGTGAATTATACTTTAACTTAATTGATAAAATTTTTTATGGTTGAATAAGAATTTTAGAGTTCAATTCCCACCGACATCAAAAACTGATTGGTGTCTTAGTCTGATGATAAAGAGTTATTATTAAGAGTGGACAACATAGGTTGAAAAAACTCTTTAAAAAAAAAAATCAAATCAAATAAATAGGTCAATAGCTGGTTTTTTTTTTTTTTTTTTGTTTTTGTTTTTTTTGTTTGTTTGGTATTCTAGTAATTATTTATCCAAAGTGGCAAAAACAACTAATATCATATATAATATGACTACGTTATTGCTTCCAGCAATATTGCTTATGACCATCAGATACAAGATCCATTGGATAAGCATGTGGTCCTATGCAATTTGTAATAATCTATTAAATAGGGAATTCTTAGTAAAATGGTGGGATAGCCGTAAGGTTGATCCGGTCAACAATTAGATAAATAAGGTTTTCTGTCCCTAAGTCCACAGAGCCATTGCCCAGAAGACAAGGCCTCAGTCTAGCCTAGAATCTGTCTCAATTGCCAGAAAATCTAGTTGGGAAATAAAGGATCTTGCCAAACAATTGCTCCTACAGGCTTCACATTTAGAGGAAGAAGAATAGGTTTCTCTTGGCTCTTCAGAAGCATCTACCAGTCACTATCCATTCGACCCCTTCCAAGATTCACAAGACCCTTACAAAGGCCATAATTTGGATGGTCACTAGACTCTTCTGGATAGCACTAGTCACTATTCAGAACGGTACCAGCGAGACAAGTAACTATTCGTGAACAGCACCAATCACTATTCATGAACAGCTTCAGCACTTTAGCAGCCACAAGAAGACAGAATGCATGCCACTATTCAAGAACAGTACCAGTCACTCATAAACAGTACCATCGCTACTTTCTAGAATTACTATTTGCTTTCGGTGGAATAGGTTTTCACCCACAACAAAAGCAAATTACTCTCCGGAATTTCAGCAATCTCTAAGGGATCCTAAGGTCCCTCCATTCTATATAAGAAAGCTTAAGTTCCATTCCAAGGCAATGTAATTTTTCAGACTTAGTCCCAATCATTCAGAAAGCCTCCTCTTACAAAACCCCTAAGTAATTTTATATTAGGAAATCCCCATGGAATCATTTGTCATTCCCCAATCTTGTAATATTATGGCCCCGATCAGCCATTGTTCATATTTGTAAGCCCCAGTCGGCTTTACCCTTGTAACTTACCCTTGTTCATATGTATATTCTAGGAAAATACCGAAGTTATTATCAATTTTATTAATAAAAGGACTTACAAACTAATTGACGTGAGAATAAATATAATTAGTATATGATATGAACAATAATAAACAAAATTTGAAACTAATTATTTATGTTGTGTTTTGAAGTTGGCATATGAATTTATAATATTAATGTACAAAACTTTGTGTTATTCAAAACACATCACTCTCTTGTATTTCTGTGGTTCATGATTGGACTGATTAATACGTTAATTGATTTGGCTTGCACCTAATACACTAAAAACAACATGCATGAAATACATGTTCAAATATGATTAGTTTCAATCTCGTGTCCCATACTTCTAGTGACTAAAATGAGAATTGGTCTAAAATATAGGGACTAAAAGTGTTTTTTCGCCTAAAAAATACTAGGTCGTATCATGCCTTAAACTAAAAGACCCTTGGCGGAATATGTACTACAAGTCTAAAATGGATCTTATAAAAAATAAAAATAAAAATTCTAAAATGGATAAGATGGAAGTTGTAATATTTGTGGCTTCTTGCGTGCAAATTGAGTTAAATACAATCTTGCATTGTGATATGGTATCGCTTTTTATAACAATGCCCCACCATTTCTTAGAACCGTGGTTTGGTATCAATTCTTTGTCCGACCAAAAACCATACGCATACCTCTTTTTTTTGGTTAGAATACGCATAACTTTAATTGGCTTTTAACATATTCTTTGTCAAAGTCGTTCTCTTATCCCTGCTTGAACCAGAGTAATTTGCCCAGTAACGAGTCCAAAATTAATCACGGCAATGATATTAAAGCGATTTGTATTTTTCTTAACCATGTATAATTCATACATATATATATATATATATATATATGTCACTTAAGTTTGGATAATGTGTAATCATAATCTCGTATTTTATTTATTTCATTGACTTTCAGTGTACATCTAGCTGTTAAAAACTTGATTTTACAATAATTATATATCGAAAATTCAATTTAAAGTTGTTTGATCTCAGAAAAATGGAAAAACTTTATTCTCATCTTATACGGAATCTAGTCTGGCCAAACCTTAACCTTTATGCAGTGAGTTTACAAGAAAAAGACAGGACAGGCTCCTCTTTATTCAGCTATTCTTCCCTTTTTCATTTTTATTTAATTTTTATTTTTTAATGAAAAAAATGGGCTCTACATCTATACTTCTATCAGAAGAAAGAAGTAACGATTGATTCTTTTCTTTGAGGACATCCTATACTAAAATTACGATGAAAGTAAAGCTAATAAAGCTCCATGTATGGATAAATTTACATCTGAGGTGTGGTTGAAAACGATTGATTTTTCCCAAAAATAGTTAGAAACAAAGAAAGAAGCCAATCTTAGGCAATATTTGACCATAGAGAAGAATTAGATTCAGATGAAACAATTTACGTTCATTCACAAAAAATAAAATAAAAACAAAGACTTTTTCCTCATAGTGCTCCCAAGATAAGATATTTCATAAATAAAATACCCACACTTGAGGAAAAGAACAAATGGTGTAGTTATATGTACATTTTTTTTTATCTTATCCTGGCCGGCCACATGAAATTTAGAGATTAGAGCTATAGAGGAGGAGACCCACACAACCGCAGTCTTTATGAATCTCTCTATAGTCTATTCAAAATTTGCAATTTTATTTTTTTGAAGTACGTAAGTTGCATTAAACAATTCAACTAGTGGTAAACCAAAATAAATAGGTCAATAGGGAATTATACTTAACTTAATTGATAAAAAATTTTATGGTTGAATAAGAAATTTGGAATTCAATTCCCGCCGACACCAAAAACTAATTGGTGTATTGGTCTGATGATAAAGAGCTATTATTAAGAGCGGACAATATAGGTTGAAAAAACTCTATATAAAAAAAAAAAAATCAAATCAAATAAATAGGTCAATAGCGGGTTATTGTTTATATATATATATATATATATATTTGATATTCCAGTAATTGTTTATCCAAAGTGGCAAAAACAACTAATATCATGTATAATATGACTGTTATTGCTTCCAGCAATATTGCTTATGACCATCAGATACAAGATCCATTGGATAAGCATGTGGTCCTATGCAATCAGTAATAATCTATTAAACAGGGAATTCTTAGTAAAATGGTGGGATAGTCGTAAGATTGATTCGGTCAACAATCAGATAAAAAAGGATTTCCGTCCCTCAGTCCACAGAGCCATTGCCCAGAAGACAAGGCCTCAATCTAGCCTAGAATCCATCTCAGTCGCCAGAAAATCTAGTAGAGAATTAAAAGATCTTGCCAGACAATTGCTCCTTTAGGCTACTCAGCTAGAGGAAGAAGAAAAGGTTTCTCTTACCTCATCCGAAGCATCCACCAGTCACTATCCATTCGACCCCTTCCAAGATTCACAAGACCCTTACAAAGGCCATAATTTGGATGGTCCCTAGACTCTTCTGGATAGCACCAGTCACTATTCAAAACGGTACCAACAGACAAGTAACTATTCGCGAACAACACCAATCACTATTCATGAACAGTTCCAGCACTTTAGTAGCCAAAAGAAGACAGAATACAAGCCACTATTCATGAACAGTACCAGTCACTATTCGTAAACAGTACTAACGGTACTTTCCAAAATTACTATTTGCTTTCGGTGGAAAAGGTATTCACCCTCAGTAAAAGCAAATTACTCTATGGAATTTTAGCAATCTCTGGAGGATCCTAAGCTCCCTCCATTTTATATAAGAAAGCTTAAGTTCCATTCCAAGGCAGGGTAATTTTTCAGACTTAGTCCCAGTCATTCAGAAAACATCCTCTTACAAAACCCCTTAGCGATTTTGTATTAGGAAATCCCCATGGGATCGTTTGGCATTCCCCAATCTTGTAATATTATGGCCCCGGTCAGCCTTTGTTCATATTTGTAAGCCCCAGTCGGCTTTACCCTTGTAACTTACCCTTGTTCATATATATATATATATATATATATATATATTTATTCTAGGAAAGTACCCAAGTTATTATCAATTTTATTAATAAAAACTTACAAACTAATTGACGTGAGAATAAATAATTAGTATATGATATGAACAATAATAATCAAAATTTTAAACTAATTATTTATGTTGTGTTTTGAAGTTGGCTTATCAATTTATAATATTAATGTACGAAACTTTGTGTTAGTCATAACACATCACTCTCTTGTATTTTCAATGGTTCATGATTGGACTGATTAATACGTTAATTGATTTGGCTTGCACCTAATACATTGAAAACAACATGCATGAAATACATGTTCAAATATGATTTGTTTCAATCTCATGTCCCATACTTCTAGTGACTAAAATGAGAATTGGTCTAAAATATAGGGACTAAAGTGTATTTTCGCCTTAAAAATACTAGGATGTATCATGCCTTGAACTACTAGACCCTTGGCGGAATATGTACTACAAGTCTAAAATGGATCTTATAAAAAAATAAAAATAAAATTCTAAAATGGATAAGATGGAAGTTGTAATAGTTGTGGCTTCTTGCATGCAAATTGAGTTAAATACAATCTTGCATTGTGACATGGTATCGCTTTTTATAACAATGCCCTACCATTTCTTTTCTTTTTTTTGAGGAGGAAAAGAAAGGGGGTCTTAATGGTCATATTACACCTCCCGACAGGGAGCCAGTAGCCTCGGTCGGGGTAGCCCGATCTCGGGGGCCCTTCTATACCACTGTGTGGGAGTCACCTCACATTTATGGGCCCCATCATTTCTTAGAACCGTGGTTTGATATCAATTCTTTGTCCGACCAAAAACCATACGCATAACTTTTTTTTTTTTTTTTTTGGTTAGAATACGCATAACTTTAATTGGCTCTTAACATATTCTTTGTCAAAGTCATTCGCTTATCCCCGCTTGAACCAAAGTAATTTGCCCAGTAACGAGTCCAAAAGTAATAACGGTAATGATATTAAAACGATTTGTATTTTTCTTAAGCATGTACAATTCATACATACATATATATATATATATATATATATGTCACTTAAGTTTGGATAATTTGTAATCATAATCTCGTATTTTATTTATTTTATTGACTTTCAGTGTACATCTAGCTGTTAAAAACTTGATTTTACAAAAATTATATATCAAAAATTCAATTTTAGGTTATTTGTTCTAATAAAAATGGAAAACTTTATTCTCATCTTATTCAAAATCTAGTCTGGCCAAACTTTAACCTTTATGCGGTGAGTTGACAAGAAAAAAACAGGACAGGCACCTTTTTATTCAGCTATTCTTCCCTTTTTCATTTTTATTTAATTTTTTTTTTAATGAAAAAAGATGGGCTCTACTTCTATACTTCTATCAGAAGAGAGAAGTAACTATTGATTATTTTCTTTGAGGACATCCTATACTAAAATTACGATGAAAGTAAAGCTAATAAAGTTCCATGTATGGATAAATTTTCATCTGAGGTGTGGTTGAAAACGATTGATTTTTCCCAAAAATAGTTAGAAACAAAGAAAGAAGCCAATCTCAGGCAATATTTGACCATAGAGAAGAATTAGATTCAGATGAAACAATTTACGTTTATTCAAAAAAAATTAAAAATAAAAACAAAGACTCGTTCCTCATAGTGCTCCCAAGATAAGATATTTCATAAATGACCCACACTTGAGTAGTTATATGGACAATTTTTTTATCTTATCCTGGTCGGCCACATTAAATTTAGAGATCAGAGCTATAGAGGAGGAGACCCACACAACCGCTGTCTTTATGAATCTCTCTACTATAGTTTATTCAAAATTTTCATTTTTTTTAAGGTACGTAAGTTGCATTAAACCATTCAACTAGTGGCAAACCAAAATAAATAGGTCAACAGTAAATTCCACTTAACTCAATTGATAAAATTTTTAATGGTTGAATAAGAAATTTGTAGTTCAATTCCTACCGACACCAAAAGAGTGGACAACATAGGTTGAAAAAACTCTTTAAAAAAAAAAAAAATCAAATAAATAGGTCAATAGCTGGTTATTGTTTTTTTTTTTTTTTTGATAATCCAGTAATTGTTTATCCAAAGTGGCAAAAACAACTAATATCATGTATAATATGACTGTTATTGCTTATCCAATAACAGTCATATTATACATGATATTATTGAAAGTGTATATAAAGGGTCAATATATATACACCATTCAGGGTGGTTAGAGATGTAGAAAGCCTATACTTTTTAGAGATAAAATTTTAACCTTAATCTTGTGTACTTGTGGGTTCAACATACATATTATTCAAAAATTTTGATATAAATGACTTTGCTGCTGTTGGTCGATATTTATTATTATTATTATTATTATTATTGCTAATACTATTATTATTATTATTATTATTATTGATTAATTGCTCTCTCATATAAATTACCAAAATGACAAAAATGAAGCTTAATAAGGACCATAATTAAAGGATGAATATTGTATTTTTGTTTTTTTTAAGCTCACTTTAGCTTTATTAATAATTTTCTTTTAGAATTGCTTTTTTAATAAAACGAGTAATGTTAACTGAGTGGACTGTAGTTTGTTTTTTGTGTGCGAATGGAAAAAAATCTTATGATAAAATTAAAAATAATCGGATGGGAAATCTTATACATTTTTAACTCTATTATTTTATTTTGTGGTTATTTTACTATTGCATACGCCACCCATTAATTTAGAAGTAGGAGAGGTATCTTTCTGGACTAAACACAAAATAAAAGACAACCTAACGCATTCAACGGACCAAAAACAACCCGCAATCTCAAATAGGTGTGTCAATTCGGGTTAGCGTGTCGGGTTTGTGTCGTGTTGAGGTAGGGGTATTTGACTAAATGGCTCAACCCTAACCCGACCCATTTAATAATCGTGTTATGATCCTTCAACCCTAACTCAACCTGTTAATAAGGCGGGTTGACTTGACCCAACCCATTTGACAAGCTTAATAAACGAGTTGTGTTGGGTTGATATGAATGTAACACAACCCATTTCAACCTGCATAATATTAAATATAATATTCATCTAGAAATAATTTAGAGTTTGTAGGGTTTAGAGATCTAGGGTTTGTAAAGTTTTAATATACAGTTATATCCCTTATAAGTTTTTGTAATTACTCACTTTTCTTTTATATCTGTTGGATATAAAAGGTATTTGACAAATCTAAAGTAAAATAAATATTTATTTGTTATACGAATTAAATGGGTTGTGTCAAGTGGGTCATTTCTAATTGAAACAAATAAATTGACATGTCAAACGTGTCTATTGCGGGTTATGCAAGTTAACCCGCTTATGACACATTTTTTATCGTGTCACTTTCAAGTCAACCTATTTATGATCCAAACCCATTAAGGCCCAACCTTAACCCAAAAAAACCCATGTCGAGTTCGTGTCGTGTTTGCGGGTTGGGTCGAACATTGACACCCCTAATCTCAAATTGACAGCCAACATTGCCCGGCTCCATACCAGACAGCACGTGCTATTGATTTTGAAATTAAAAACTTACAAGACAAGTTGATGTTTGTAGATCTCAAGGCGCTAATTGACTCTGAGATCTGCAAAATAGGGGTGTGCAAAAAACTGACGAACTGAACAAATCGATTGAAACTGACCGAACTGTTGCCAAATTTTCTGTTCGGTTTCGGTTCGGTTTGGTTTCGGTTTCAGTTTTTAAAAAACCAAAATTTTCGGTTTCGGTGTTGGATTTTTTCACCCGAAACCGAACCGAACCGACCGAATATATATATATATATATATATATATATTTACGTAAATCTATTACATCCCTGATCAATGGTTTAGTGGTATACTACTTTCTCTTTTGGCTAGCTGATTCCAAGTTCTAGCCTTCGCGTGGGTGGGGGTGTGTATTTTTGCTATTTAATTTTTTTAAACCCTAGTGCATGAGATAAATACGAAAATACCCCTCCCTCTTTTATTCTTCCCTTTTCTTTTCTTCAGTTCAGCCGCCCCCTTCCCAACTTTTTCTCTCAATTTTTTTTGTCTTTTGAAGAGTTCATCAGTTCATCCCTCAGCCCCTCTTCTCTCGCCGCTCCACGCCTCCACATGCCGCCTCCACACGTCGGCCTTCCTGCACCAGCCTCCACACGCTGGCCTTACTACGCCGGCCTCCACACGCCGGGCTCCCTACGCCGGCTAATCTTTTCATTTTCACGGAGTCACGGTGACCCTCTCTCTCTCTTTAATTTCTCCATAGTTTCCTCTCTCTTTTTTATATTCGGGGTTTGTTTAATACTGAATCAATGCTATTTTTTCAATTTTTATTGCAAATAAAGTTAGGGTTTTGAGCTTGGTTGTTTATTTTTTCAATTTCTTCTCTCTTTTTTATATTATGGGTTTGTTTAATATTGAATCAATGCTATTTTTTCAATTTTTATGTGCAAATAAAGTTAAAAAAAACCCATGTGCTTGGTTGTTTATTTTTTCAATTTCTTCTCTCTTTTTTATATTATGGGTTTGTTTTTTTTTTTTTTTTCTTTGTTTGCTTTCTTAGAAAATTTCTGGGTTTGTTTATTTTTTTTTCTTTGTTTGCTTTCTTAGAAAATGAATGGAAGGAACCACCACCGGGCGCGTTGGTCAACTGGTAAGGGGTTGTCCTAGCTTAACCAAGGTCTCGTGTTCGAGCCTTGGGTATGCAGCTGCGTTAAAACTCGGTTGGGAGAGCTTTGCCGCCCTTGTGGTCCTACCCGGCTCGAATCCGGATTTAGTTGGAGCCCTTGTGGTTCCGGATACCGGGTGGTTTAACCAAAAAAAAAAAAATGGAAGGAACCGAAACCGACTGAAAAACCGACCGAAACTGAGACAAACTGAAACCGACGGTTTTTCAACTATTTCGGTCGGTTTCAGTTGAGACTTTTAAAAACTGAAAATTTCAGTTTCGGTTGGCCGGATATAAAAAAACCGACTGAACCAAACCGATTACAACTCTACTACAAAATACAGAATAAGAGTCTCTTCTTTTTTAATGTAAGATTAAATATTTAATTAAATCCTTATATTTCTAAGCTGGTTGATTTTATAAATTTATTTTTAAATTTTATTATTTTATTAAAAAAATCAAATAAATATAATCAATAAGTTGTTTTAGTGGACTCGTTTGAAAGGAAGCATCATGTTACCAGGCGTGGGCTTACAATGGCCAGCACAGTCAAAAAGTCTAACATGCTATGAGTTACTTTACAGCTGTAGCGTAGTTAAAACATAATTTATATTTTCTGACAACATGCGACTAAAGCAGACCAATCTGACTCAAAAGCTAGAAAGAAGCAACCAAAAAACTTTAGGAAAAGTTGGTGGAAGCTTAATCATAGAGAAGAACCCAAGTGGTCTATTTGATCATAGGGAAGGAAGAGCCAATTTCAGATGAAATAATGTACGTTTCGTTGGAGTAAGAAGATAGGCACATGGCGGAGACCACAGTATCCCCTCTTATCAACAGACTGGTTCCCTTGCTGACCCAAGAAGCAAAACTGTTACGAGGCATCCATAGAGAAGTTGCTGACATCAAAGATGAACTGGAGAGCATTCAGTCCTTCCTCAAGGACGCAGATGCAAGAAGACACCAGTGAGGGAGTCAAAACTTGGGTGAAACAAGTACGAGAAGTTGCTTTCCGTATAGACGTTGCCATAGACCGATACTTGCTTGATGTGGCACCACATGATCCTCTTCGGCGTGGCTTCACTGGTTTTGTCCATAAAACAGCTCACTTACTCAAAACATTGAAACCCCGCCATAAGATGGCATCTGAAATTCAGGAGATCAAAGCGTCATTTCAAAAAATCAAGGAAAGAAGCGGAAGATATGGCTTGCAATCCACTGCTCAAGGATCAAGCACTAGTGCTCGGAATGCTAGGTGGCATGACCCTCGAATAGCTTCTCTTTTTCTTGACGATGCTGACGTTGTGGGCATTGAATCTCCTAGAGATGAATTGATTGGTTGGCTGGTAGAAGGACAATCTCACCGTACTATAGTTTCGGTGGTGGGAATGGGGGGACTGGGCAAGACCACTCTTGCCAAGAAAGTTTATGATCACAAGATGGTGAGAAGACACTTTGATTGTCATGCTTGGATCACAGTGTCTCAGTCGTATAACGTGGTAGATCTATTAAGGATCATGATAAAACAATTTTGCGAGACAAAAAAGGAGTTTCCTCCTGAGGGAATCGACTCAGCAGACAAGATTTCAGTAATTGGCAAAGCAAAAGAATATTTAGAAGAAAAAAGGTATGTAGTTGTATTTGATGATGTTTGGGATACCATTTTTTGGGGGGAGATAGAACATGCTTTACCTGATAATAGAAAAGGTCCTAGGATATTGATCACAACACGGGAATGGCATGTTGCTAACTTTTGCAGAATATCTTCACATGTGGAAGTTCACGCCTTGCAACCACTACCACATGATAAGGCATGGGAGCTCTTTTGCAAAAGGGCGTTCCAATCTGAATTTGGAGGGCAATGTCCCCAAGAGTTGGAAAATTTGTCTCATGATATTATTCAGAAATGCAGAGGGTTACCACTAGCAATTGTTTCTATAGGTGGTCTTTTGTCAACCAAAAAAAAAACTGCCCCAGAATGGCAAAAATTGTTTGAAAACCTTGGCTCTGAGTTAGGAAGAAATCCCCATCTTGCTGGTGTCAATAAAATTATATCCTTCAGTTTTAAAGACTTGCCTTACAACCTCAAATCTTGCCTTTTCTACCTTAGTGTGTATCCAGAAGACTACTCTATTAAGAGCGCAAGATTGATTCGACAATGGATAGCTGAAGGCTTTGTAAATGAAATTGAGGGTAAAACATTAGAAGAGGTTGCACATGAACACTTGATAGAATTAATCCAAAGAAGCTTGATTCAAGTATCAATGGTTAGCTCTGACGGATTTATTAGAAAATGCCAACTCCATGATCTCTTGCGTGAGATCATCCTTCAAAAGATGAAGGATTTGAGTTTTTGCCATGTTCTATCAATGCAAGAGTCCAACTTTGAAGGATTAACTCGACGCATATCATTAGACAGAGTTTCGTATAATGTCTTAAAGGGATATAAGGACAAAAACATTCATTCACTTTTATTGTTCAATCATGATGAATTGCCCCAGTCTTTTATGAGTACTTTTTTTGCTAATTTCAAGCTTTTAAAAGTAATTGATTTTCAGAATGCTCCATTGGATCACATTCCTAAAAATATGGGAATTTTATTTAACTTAAGGTTTTTAAGTTTGAGAAATACCAATGTAAAAATGCTTCCAAAATCCATAGGAAACTTGCGAAACTTGGAGACCTTAGATTTGAGGCAATCCCTAGTGTATGATATACCGGTGGAGATTAACAAGCTTCATAAGTTGCGACATTTTCTAGTCTACTACTGCAACAACAAAATAGATTTCAGTTTGGCTTATGAAAAAGGGGTAAAGATACACAAAGGGGTTGGGTGTTTAAAGGAATTGCAAAAGTTGTATCATGTGGAGTTGAATCATGGAGGGGTTGACCTAATTGAAGATTTGGGAAAGTTGAAACTATTGAAGAAGCCAGGTGTGAAAAACCTGTCAAAGCAAACCATGAGGGCTTTGTGTGACTCTATTGAAAAGATGAACCACCTTCAAACTCTAAGCATATCCTCAATAAATGAAGATGAGATAATTGATTTACAATACATTTCATCTCCACCTCATTGTCTTCAACGCCTCTACTTACTAGGGCGGTTGCATATGTTACCAGACTGGATTCTAAAACTTCAACATCTAGTCAGATTAAGGATTTTGTGGTCAAGGCTAAATGATGACCCATTGAAAGCCCTTCAAAATTTACCTAACTTATTGGAGCTTGTAATCTCACGCCAGGCATACAATGGAAAGCAATTGCATTTCAAGAAAGGAGGGTTTCCAAAACTGAAGGTGCTGTTTCTCCAACATTTGGATGAGTTGAATTCACTAATTATAGACCAAGAAGCATTGCCGCTTCTTGAAAAGTTTTTTGTTGGGCCTAGTCCGCAATTGAAGGAGGTGCCCTCTGGAATCCAATATCTGAGAAAGCTCGTAGAATTGGAATTTTGCGAAATGCCTAAAGAATTTGGAGAGAGTTTAGAACCCAAGTACGGGCCATATTACTCAATCATTGAGCATATACCACTTGTTTATCTCTCAAGCAAGGTTGGGACAGGAACTTGGGACTATGACTATCACATTCTCCATTCCAAGCATGTGGAGAGGTCAAGAGGGCAAACAATCAACCAGATTGATGATCACAAAGACAACGATATTGATAGAGAGAATAGCAATGCTTCCTTTGAGAAAGGTTAGTTCAATTTAGCCAAAAATTTCTTTTAAAGTCAATATAGTCTTACTTATTTAGTATAGGTTGGATTTCTGTTTTTTAAATACGGTGAGCAATGCGGCGGAGTTGTGAGAAGTAGAAGCTACTTCGCTAGAATTGGGTATTTGCTAGACATAGTATTGTACAATATTGTAAAATAAACGGGAAAAATGCCCAAACACCCCTTGAACTTTGAGGTAGTGGCCAAGACACCCCCTCAACTTTTATTTTAGCCAATTTGCTCCTTAAACTTCACACAACTACCAAATAGAGTCATCTATTAGTTCACTGTTAAACTCACGTTAGTCAATCACGTGACAAGCACGTGTAAAGAAAACTTACCCAAGAAACCAGGTTCAGGCATTCACCGGAGGAGAGAGGATCTCAACGGAGCGGTGGCAGCACTGGAGTTCGATTTCTTGCCGCTGATCTAAGCTTTGGAGTCGCCGATTGCTCAGTTCGTTTGACAATCATTGCTGGTTGAACCCACCAATAATCTAGGATTTTTTTTCTCTCTCCCATTTTCTTTCATTTTCTTGGCAAACAAACAACCTTTAATTTCTTATTTCTTTTATTTTCTCGACCAACAAACACCTCATCAAGCTTTCTCACAAGATCTCCAAACCCATCATAAAAAAAAAACACCCCTTTTGATCACAATCAAACTCAAACCCCAAATCAAAACCTTAATCCCAATCCCCGACAATCACAACCAGAGATTCAACAACAACAAACACAATAGCAAAAACAACATCAACCACCAGTCTACAATATCAACAAGAATGACTTCAGAGACGTAGTTCAGAAACTCACAGGCTCACCCACACACAAACGCTTCTCAAGTCTGCCGCCTCTTCATGCGCCTAAGCCTCCAAGCTCTCGCCTCTACCCCTGGCGCAACTTAGCAATCGCCCCCTCCTTTGCTAAACAACGTCGTTGCTTTGGTCCCCATTCCTACCAATAACGGCGGCGGGAGATCGAACTTCGGTGATGCCACCACTCAGTTGAGAGATCCTCTCTCCCTTCCGGTGAACGCCTGAACGCTTGGCCACTACCTCAAAGTTCAAGGGGGTGTTTGGGCATTTTTCCCAAAATAAACATTAATTATTATTTAACGAGTGTTAGGCAGAGATTTGTGCAGATAAAGTGATTAAAAAAAATTTGTTGAAGCATTTAATTTGAGATTTCAATTTTGAGATTTGTACTTTTTAGTTGTAATTTATTATTTTCCTTTACTATTAGGTTTTTTTTTTTTTTTTTTTTTTTAATTTTTAAAATTTTTTTTAGGATAAATTGTAAATTACACCCTTAATGTTTTGGGGTTATTGGATTTTACACCCTAAAATTTCAGAATTTAAATTTTACATCCTGATGTTTAGGAGGGTTTGGATTTTACACCCGGATGTTTCAAAATTTGGATTTTACACTCTATATTTAAGGGGTGTTTGGATTTTATTCCCTAAAATTTGAGGGTGTTTGGATTTTACACCCTAAAGTTTCAGAATTTGGGAGTGTAAAATCCAAACGTTCTCAAACTTTATGGGGTAAAATCCAAATTCTAAAACTTCAAGATGTAAAATCCAAACAACCCAAACTTCAGGGGGGTAAAATTCAAATTCTGAAACTTCAGGGTGTAAAATCCAAACTCCTCCAAACTTTAAGGGTGCAATTTGCAATTTACCATTTTTTTAAGTATAACTTCTTTACTGACCAAAGTTTGTTCATTTGTGTTAGGTAAACAATCAAGTTCAACTCAGTGATGTTAATTCAAATCATAGTAAGTAGACTTTTCCCAATAATGTGACACTTTAATGGTCTGAGTCTTCAATAGTACTATTAGATCATTTTTATGTGAACCTTAGTGCTGGAATTGTTGGAATTTTTCTGCAGATTTGGATGGAAAGTGAAGATAATTGTTGCTGTTGGGACATGTTTGGCTTATTTTTTTCAAGAGAGTCAAGTAGTAAATTTTGTGTTTTTACTTTTACATGTTTGAAGTTGTCTCCTCTAGTGTGCTGCTCTTTGTTTTGGCCCAAATAAGTGGTTATTTTACCACAACCTACTAGAATTACAATCACCCAGTATTTGTTTATTTTGTGAAAGGATTTAAACCTCTTTGAATTGCTTAATCCATGGTTTTGATCACTCTTTTATGATCTATTACTTTATTGGGATTTCTATTGGTCCTACTAGAATTACAATCACCCAGTATTTGTTTATTTTGTGAAAGGATTTAAACCTCTTTGAATTGCTTAATCCATGGTTTTGATCACTCTTTTATGATCTATTACTTTATTGGGATTTCTATTGGTCACCTGAGTTTTCCTAAGTTTTGATCCTCTAAGCCTAAACTAAATATAACTATATTTGGAACCAGAAAACAAATCTGAGAATTCAATTATACATGTGGGGAAGTGTTACGTAGCCCACAACACCCAATTGTAGTCCCTACTTGATGTTGTGGAAGCTACAAGAAAAAAACATGTTGCTTTCTAAATGGAGAAAGAAACTAAACACATTAGTTTCTGAATGAAAACCTCGAATCCACAAGGAGTTCCTTAAATCCACAAGGTGATAAAGTCATGTAATCCACTAGAGAGAAATATACAAAATCTATATTTTTTATAAATCTGAAAAAACTGAATTGCCCTAGAGGCTACAACATGTTTAAATAGTTAAAGAAACCCTCGGGCGGCTAGGGCAATGTCTCGAAACCCTAATTCGTGCTAATCACGTAATTAGGTGGCAAAATAGTGAGTTTTGCCAAAAATAGCAAAATTGAGATAATTGCAAAAATTTAAAATACTGTCATTAAGAGACATCCCAAAACAAACGAGACCTTATTTTGACTTTTAAATTAAAAGTTATTAAGGAACAACAAATATTACTATAAATAGCAAAAACACTGTTTTTGGGGCCTTAACAAAAGAATTTGCCTAAATTTAGGCAACGCTCAAGGCTCGATTCTGGATCAGAATGCTGTTTCCCTTCAACCTGCCATATTTTATGCAATTTCAACATCGTCGCTTTGATGGCCTCTATATATTGACACCCCTTTTGATCTTACGTTATGACTTCCAGCGTCCTTGCTGCTCTAGGAAGGCTTGTGCTGTCTGTTCTACATCATTACGTCATTTTGATTATTTTTTAAAAATGTTGTGCAATGCAATATAAACAAAATACTTCTCAAATTTTGGTGGCATATGTCCCATGATATCATGCATACATTAAGAATGATACATGAGGCTTAATATCAATGGTTTTGATGTAGAGGAAAAAACACTAATAGTTTTAGTTTGAAAACTATTTTGAACAAATCATGACTAATAAAGGGCTAGTGCAAAAATAGATTTTAGAATTTCAACAATGCCCATTGCTATTACATTTGGGTATCCTAATTAGTGGCGGAGCCAGGAAATTTTCTCAAGGGGGGGTCAGTGAATATATTTTGTGTAATTTTTAGATTTATTACCAAATGTAAAAAAAATTAATGGAAAATTTCAAAAGCTATGGGCGCCATGGCCCCCCTTCGCACCCCCTAGCTCCACCTATGGTTCTAACCTTATCAACATCTCATCATTCAATGGTGAATAATATAATCCATCTATTAATGATTATGAATTAGGAATTTTAAGTCTACAAAAAGGTAAATAAGAAAACATGATTGTATGCAATACCTCTATTCAAAACCTTTTAATGCATAATAATCTTTTTAAAATCAACTTATGACTTAACAAATGCCTATATCACTTATCCCTTATCTGAATGTAGAGGAACTGAGAGCCTAAAGTCGAAGGAGCTCCTACTTGGGAGCTCACAATACCTAAACCAAATATCAAAACTTATTACTATCAATTTTAGCTTAGCACCCATCAATTTTGTTATCAGATGTAAACCATAAACTTGGAACCATAAATCCTGGCAGGAAGTTCAAGTAATTTCACATTCAACTATACCCAAAATATCCTCAATAGTGAGAGCCATGATATGTGTTCACACAAGGAAGACACTTTTCATCTCAAAAGATTTGTGGGCTCTAATCGAAGAATATAATTAAATTGGACTTACCCAAAGTAGCTAATCAAAATGGATCTAAGGCCAATTCCAGAAATCCCAATAAAAGTAATAGCTCATAAAATATAGAGATCAAAACCAGAGAGAGCATAAATCAAGGAGGTTCACATCCTTTCACATATTAAACAATTATGAGGTGATTGTAATCGTACTTAGGAAAGTAGTAACAACAACGAACCCATGATGGTGCTATAAGTATATCCACGAATTATTTTGGTGGTAAAAGAGAGCTCACGGGTTGGGTGTGTAAGATATTAAAATGGGAGGCTTTAAAAGATTTGTATTTGTGCTTTGAAAGACTCACGGTTACAGGGGAGTTTTCTATTAAAAAAAAAAAAAAAAAATTTCTTCATGCATTGCCAGTTTGGCACTATTTATAGACATGTTTGAGTCGGTTTTCATTGCATTGCTTTCTTGCAATGCACTGATAGATCAATTTGATAAAAGTTTCTAAAAAACCAGAACAATTAAGAACTTTCAACAAGAAATTCCATTCACACTATCATAAGCATTACTGTAATTTATCTCTTCCAAAACAATCCATACATATTAGAAAAGGAAAAAAAAGGAGGTTTTGTCTTTTTTGGTTGATTACTTATTATTTTTTGTAATAATACTACGTGTCAGACTATGATTGACTATCTTATACTATCACATGAACTACATGTGTATGAATTATGTGCAGTAATAGCATTATTGTTACTTTCGGCTCACGTAGATGTAGTGCAGGCGATCTTAAATTTTGGGTTATTAGGTTCTAGGCTTTGACCAAAAAAAAAAAAAAAATGTTATATTTAACTGGCCCATAAGAACAAACTTAAAAACTCAATTTGAGCCCATAATTTTTTTTTTAAAAATATTTAATTTAGGGTCTAAACCGATCTACTCAAAGTTGTTCTCAACCCACTTAAAGCCTATGGGCAACCCCTAGTTGCCCTGGCCCATGTAAACTAGTCGTTTATTTTTAAGGGCCATGCGAGAGGTGGGTCCATTTTGGGAAACCGAACTATTTGGAGGTCCTAACTGACCCGATAATGGGGCTCACAAAATTTCCCAAATAAAAAAATTAAAAAGAAAAAGAAAAAAGAAAAACAGAACAACGAGAACAAGCTGGTGGGGTTGTCCCTAACTCATCATGGGAGCCATATAGCAATATATACGACAAAATAGAATTTAGTTCTAAAAGAGATATTAACTGAATGTTCAAAATGCGTGTAAAACACCCTTAAATGTTTAGACCCCCAATTTATAAATTACCAATTCAAGGTTATTATCAAACATTGTACGTGCGGAAAATGAGAATAAGCTAAAACAGAATTGATAAGACAATCTAAACCAAATAAAACCACAACCACAACAGAAATTAAATGGCAAAGATTAAGGGAAGAGAACAAAGACAACACAGCAATGTGTTATCGAAGAGAAAACCGAAGTCCTTGGCGTAAAACCTCTCCGTTATCCTCCAAGCAATCAATAATCCACTAAAGAATGAAGTTGGGATACATGAATAGCATAAGACCTGACAGGTTATTTAGACCCCTAAAACAACCAAATTGCGTAGCCTAGATTAATTAGCCAAGTTGTTACTTAGTCAAATTAAGCAATTCTAGGTTAAAGCAATTCAACAATCATATCAAGAATAATAATGCAGCGGAAAATAAATAACACAAGATATGATCACCCAGGAAACCACACGGTAAAAACCTGGGGAGGATTTGACCCACCGATCCTCAAGGCAAACCAGAATTCACTATGAAAGAATTGAAGTTCTTACAGAAGGACTACAAGCTCCCCGCTCGACTTCCTAATGCTACCCACCAGTACGAACTTCCTGACACGACCACGCGCAGGCTCCGAATCCACGGACTACTTCTTTCTTGAATTCTTCAATCAGCTACAAGCTCCCCGCTTGCTTTTCTTTTAAGTTCCAATGGTTGCAACTAAGTTGATCATCAAGAGATTGACAACCCTAAGTTTATGTGAAGGAAAGCTCCTCGAAGATCTCACAAGAGATTCACACAAACAGAAAATATGAGCAACATAACAATATGGACAACCTTCAAAAACGTGGCTAGGGTTTTGTTTATATACCTAGGGTAAAAACATAAAACCCTAAACGTTTAATGAAGTAGGGCTGAGTTGGAAATTCTGCAGAAAATTCAACCTGTGCGATTTTCGATCGATCGAGTCTATTCTTCGATCGATCGAGCCAGGCCAAAAGTCCCAAGTACTTCTGCAGCCACTCGATTCCAACTGTACAATAATAAACCAACTTTGAGCAAGCCTAAACAAGACTAAATACAATGTTTTGATCATGGTTTGCCAACATTACAAATTAGAGTTCTAAATACATAAAATCCTAAGACCTTAGAACCTAACAAGACCCTCCAAGCCTAATCTATCTAGTGTACTTAAACCCTCCAAGCTTCTTACTCCAATGAGGTTGCGCTGAACTTTTGTTTTCTCTAGCTTACCGGATTCCACTATAGCCCATAGCATCAATCAATATCAATTGGTCTCTTCCTAACTGCTTCTCAAGCACCAAAAAACCTTCTCACAGATATGGGTATGGTGAGAAAAGGATTTGGCCAATGTACCTCTCAAGGATGTAACAATGGAGAGGGTGAGAGCAGAGGAATTTGGAGAATCAAAGGATGAAGATTGTGGATGAGTCAATCTTGTTTTTCTCTAGGGTTTCCCTCTGAAAATTCTCTCTGGAAGTTCTTTACATTTTGTGGGTGTAAGGGGTATATATACTGGTGTGTGTATGGAATGCGAAGAGTTAGTTTTTCCCAAACAGAGTGGACTGGCGACTTAGCCTCGCGACTTGACTGAGTCGCGAGTCCAAGCCGCGAGCTAACTGAATGGCCAGTTTGGACTTTTTGTCCTGTAGTGCTCCAGCTAGCATGACTGTTCAGCTCCTCTGCATGCTCCACGCGTGTGCAACTTTTGGCGACTTGCAAGCCGTGAGCAAGCTGCGAGATCCAATCGCGAGTCCCTTGCTGAGTGCAAAATCTTGAACTTTTCTTCATACTCTCTAACACACTACCCTTACATGATTCTCACCTAAATACAGGGTTTCTAAGTGCTGAATTACAAGTAAATTGGACACGGAATAAAGCCAATAAGATGGTTGATTAAATTCAACCTTACAATCTCCCCCTTTGGCTATTCCGTGACAAAAACCTAAAACAAACTCTAGAATTAACATGTGAGTTGGGAACAATTGAACAAAATTTACTCACACCTAACTTTAGAATCTATGTAGTTCTTGAATCATAAGAACAAGTATCTCTTGAAACACAACAATACAACATGATCATTGTATGCAGAAAACTTGTAATGCATAAAGAGCAAACACAATGCGATCAAGTAAAATGGAAAAAAGCAATACACCATGACTTGACCAAAAACGAACAATCACTGTAAAATAGTGACCACAACACTCATTCACATATAGAATGAACATTCGGACATGCAAGCTAATAAGCTCAATGCAAAGTATCATTTGCGTGTCCAACACTCAACCAATGCAACAACACAAGGTAATTGCATTAAGGATATAAAATTCAACAAAGGGCACAAGAGTGATGTACTTAAAGAAAATGCATAACATTTAACAACAAGTACTAATCTACAAAGCATGGATACAAAATACAAAATATTTTAAATAACTAAGCATAATCATGAACTATGAGCAAAGCGAAAACATAGTTGATATAACACAAAGCTTTTTCTCTCTTTCTCCCCCTATCATAACACTTCCCCTATCATGAGTCATAGGAGCTGTGATGAACTTGGAACATATATACTTATAATCTGAAATACTTGCACAAAACACATTAGACGCTCAAGGAAAAGCAAATAATAAAATAAAAAGTATAATGTAACAAGTAAATTGCGATCAAGTAAGCATGATGTAAAACATGTGAGCAACTTGATCATACACCAAAACAGTCATATAGAAATGAATACAATGATTATAAAGCAAAGCAAATGAACATCCAAACATGCATTCAATGAAGCACAATAGCATAAGGATGTATGCACGTTCAACAAACAAACACGATTCAATACAAGAAAATAAACATAAAGAGAAACAAACAAAACAAAGTTTTCTTATTAACTCAAAGTCTTCTCCCCCTTGGTATATGCATCTCCCCTATGGAATATCTCTCCCCTTACAAATGTGCATGAGAAATAGAATTCAAAATGTGTGTAAAACACCCTTGAACTTTAGACCCCCAATTTACAAATTACCAATTCAAGCTTATTATCAAACAATGTACGTGCGGAAAATGAGAATAAGCTAAAACAGAATTGATAAGACAATCTAAACCAAATAAAACCATAACTATAGTCGAAATTAAATGGCAAAGATTAAGGGAAGAGAGATGCAAAGATAAAGACAACATAGCGATGTGTTATCGAAGAGGAAACCGAAGTCCTCGGCGTAAAACCTCTCCGCCGCCTTCCAAGCGGTCAACAATCCACTAAAGAATGAAGTTGGGATACATGAATAGCAGAAGACCCTCCAAGCCTAATCTACCCAATGTACCTAAGCCCTCCAAGCTTCTTGCTTCAACGAGGTTGCATCGAACCTTTGTCGTCTCTAGCTTATTGGATTCTGCTATAACCCATAGCATCAACCAATATCAATTGGTCCCTTCCTAACTGCTTTCTAAGCACCAAAAAGCCTTCTTACAGATATGAGTTTGATGAGAAAAGGATTTACCTAATGTACCTCTCAAGGATGTAACAGTGGAGAGGGTGAGAGTAGAGGAATTTGGAGAATCAAAGGATGAAGATTGTGGATGAGTTAATCTTGTTTTTCTCTAGGGTTTCTCTCTCAAAATTCTCTTTGGAAGCTCTCTACATTTTGTGGGTATAAGGGGTATTTATACTAGAGTGAGAATGGAATGCAAAGAGTCAGTTTTTCCAAAACAAAGTGGACTGGCGACTTGGCCTTGCGACTTGACTGAGTCACGAGTCCAAGCCGTGAACTAATTGAATGGACAGTATGGACTTTTTGTCCTGCAGTGCTCCAGCTGACGTGACTGTTTAACTACTTTGCATGCTCCACACGTGTGCCACTTTTGGCGACTTGCCAGCCGCGAGATCCAGTCGCAAGCCACTTGCTTAGTGCACAAACTTGAGCTTTTCTTCACACTCTCTCACACACTTCCCTTACATGATTCCCACCTAAATACAAGGTTTCTAAATGCTGAAATACAAGCAAATTTGACATGGAATAAAGCCAACAAGATGGTTGATTAAATTCATCCTTACAATCTCCCCTTTTGGCTATTCCGTGACAAAAACCTAAAACAAACTCTAGAATTAACATGTGAGTTGGGAACAGTTGAACAAAACTCACTCACACCTAACTTTAGAATCTATGTAGCTCTTGAACCATAAGAACAAGTATCTCCTCAAACACAACAATTCAACATGATCATTGTATGCAGAAAACTTGTAATGCATATGGAGCAAACACAATGCGATCAAGTAAAATAGAAAAAAGCAATAGACCATGACTTGACCAAAAACGAACAATCACTACAAAATAGTGACCACAATGCTCATTCACACATAGAACGAACATTCGGACATGCAAGCTAATAAACTCAATGCAAAGTATCATTTGCGTGTCCAACACTCAACCAATGCAACAACACATGGTAATTGCATTAAGGATATAAAATTCAACAAAGGGCACAAGAGTGATGTACTTAAAGAAAATGTATAACATTTAATAACAAGTACTAATCTACAAAGCATGGGTACAAAATACAAAATATTTTAAATAACTAAGCATAATCATGAATTATGAGCAAAGCAAAAACATAGTTGATATAACACAAATCTTTTTCTGTCTTTCTCCCTTAATCATATCACTCCCCCTATCATGAGTCATAGGATCAAAAACTTAATGAAAAGAGCACTCCTCAACATATGTGGGTAATGTGGGTATATATAGTGTAGGTATAGAAAGTGTGTGTCAGAAATGACAATCTGGCAAAACAGAATGTTTCGCTGGTATCTCGCGGGAAGGCCTTACTTGCGAGACACTTGCGAAAACTAGTTGTCTCCACCCTGTCATGACTCTTCGCATTCCAGTTATATGCAGGGCACATGCTTCACTTCGCGGGATGCTTAGTCGCGAGCTACTTGCGAAAACACTTCAGTCTTCATTTTTCCTTGAGTCTTCACACACTCTCTCTCACACACAACCCTTACAATGAAATCCTACATTAAATATAGGGTACAAAAGATTGAACATAATTACAATTAAATTTGGCACAAAATAAAAGCCAACAAAACACATAGTTGTAAATTACAACTTTACAATCTCCCCCTTTGGCTATTCCGTGACCAAATCCCTAAAACAGACTCTAGATTTAAACGTGAGTTTCAGTGGCAAAAGTCACTCACACCTAATCTAGAAGCTATGAAGCACTTGCACGTATATACTTGTAACCTGAAACACTCACACACAAACAAAACTTTCATTAAGCTTATGACAATTGAATACATGGTACGTACATGAGCAAGTAAAGTGCGATCAAGTTTGTAAACACTATAAAACATGTAAGCATATCTTGATCATACAAGAACAGTCATTAAAGAATGACTACAATGAACATCTAACTAGTAAATGCTTATCTAGACATGCAAAGCAATAAAGCGCAATTGCAATAATCAATTGCATGTCCAACACACAACCAATGCAAAATACACGAAGTATATGCATCTAGGATACAAGATCCTACTAGGGTACAAGAGTGAGGTACTTAAGATAGTTTTGCAACATCCAAAAGTACGAAAAAATTGCTACAAAAGCAATGAGATAAACACAAGTACTAAATATTAAGTTGAAATATAAAAACATAGTACTTACGCTTTAAAAGAAAAGCAATAAAGACAACTATCCAAGAGTTATAAACACTAAAACAGTTTAAACCAAACATAATAATGCTAAACCGCCTAAATGAACCAATGTGTCTAAGTCTAAACTCTGTCTACGCTCTGCTCCCCCTCAAATGTGCAAGCTCCCCCTCAAAATTTTCTCCCCCTTTTTGGCCAAAATGGCCAAAGAGGCTAGAACTTATCGAACTCTGAATCTGATCCCTGTTCCACGGACAAATCATCGATCTGTGAGGATAAGGTAGTGATATGACCCTGGATATAGGCAAACTGGTTCACAGTCTGCTACACATAGGAGTCTAGCGTAGTGTACATTTGGTCTACTCTGGCAATAAGGCGATGAAGTTTGTCGGGTCCTTGTGCTTATGTTGAAGATGAGGGTTGAGTAGAAGTCTCTGGTGCAGAAGTGAATCTATCAATCTCCTCCTTGGTATCTCCTCCCTCTTCCTCAACACGATCCCTTGGTATTTGAGACACACTGGTTCTGGATCCTTTGATGTGAGCTGTGCTACGAGTCATCATGTGTGCACCAATAGGATAGTCTCTTTGTACCACAGTGAGACCACTCGGAAGTTTAAGCTTTGCCTTTGCAATGAGGCCCATAATGAGAGAGGGGAATGGCATGACTGTTCTGAAGTTTCGCTTCTCAATGCTCTTGGTCAAGAGGTGGAAGATGTGTCCACAAATATCAATCTCCTTATGAGTAAAGGGATCGTACAAGAAGATTTTCCTTGGAGCAGACAATGTCGTCAGGTTGGTGACCGGATACAAGTTGTGGATCATCACATAAGCAAGAGCCCTCATCTCCGGACTAAATGGAATTGTGTTCATGGACTTCTTTTTTGGTGTACCACCAAGAAGCCTTATCATTTCCTCAATGGATTCTAGGCGATCATCATATTGCACAGTGATTGGCTGTGAGGGAAGACGAACTTCTAAGAACTCTTGTATGCTTTTCCTTGTGATGACAAACTCTTTATGTCTCACCCAGCAATTGATATGATCTCCTTCCACACTAGCGTTTGAGAAGAACTCTTTGATGATCTCCGAGTACGCAACTCCGCTCGGATTCAGCAGCTTCGTCCACGTCCTTTCTTTGAACACTTCAGGTATGAAAGTGTCCTCAAGGGTATCCAATTTAACGACCCGTTCCATAATTATCGTGGCTCGCTTGTAGCAATCATTGTAAGCCATATCTGCCTTAACAAACTTGAAATTGTCAAAATTAGTGCGAGCATGCTTGGAGGATTTCTTGGACGCTGAATGTTTGGTAGGAGGCATCTACACATGTACACAGACAACAGAGAAAGGAAACATGTGCAAAAACACAAAACAGACCGCAAAAACTTGATTAGATTCAAGTTAGTCCAATACAAAATTAAAAAGACTTAAAACAGGACACAACAAACTTAAAACAACATGCTATAAGTGCCTAGGTGATGCATGGCATGGCATTGAGGCACAAATTAGGCAAAGTGTGTACAACACACACCCAATGATCAAAACATGTCAAGCATGTTCAATCAAGCATGTCAAGCATGTTTAAACATTGGAACTCATTTGAGTCCAATTCAACACAAAAATGCCACTTTTGCATTTTGTCAAACACAAAGCATGCAACACTACAAAACACCAATGGATAATGCATGAACACATGTAAAAATGCCTAAATACAAGAGTAAAATGCCACAAGGGGCCAACACAAATACACACAAACCAAATGGGACTCAGCCCAATCAAAATTTTGAAAATTTTTTGCTTAAAATAAAAAATCCCAACCCTTTTTCGAAAAAAATCCCCAATTTTAAAAACCTAAGATAATTTCTGCATAATCGAAGTGGAAAAGATGAAAAGAATGTTAAGAACATACCTTTGGGATTTATTTTGCAGAGATTTTCTTGAAAATAATGGGGTTTTGAGTGAAAAATAGTTTTGGGTTGAGAGGGGTTCGAGAGAGGCAAGGTGAGAGAAATGAGAGTGTTTTTGAAAACTTGTCACATTAGCCTTATAAAACTAAAAACACGCGTTTTGCGCAGGTTAAGCAATCGCGAAATTAGTCTCGAAAAACACCACTGAAGCACAAAAGCTTTCACGAGAAGCTTTTAGTCGCGAAACAGTCATGAGACAGTCGCGATAGCCTCTATATGAATTGAAAATTTTCCAGCTTTTGCCTAAAAACATTTCGCAAGAAAGGTTTAATCACGAAATACTTGCGAGACAATCACGAGACTCTTTGTATGAAATTGGAAAAAAATTTATTTCCCTTAAGCTCTTTTTGCAGGAAGCTCTTAGTCGTGAGCTTCTTGCGAAACTGCCTCTGAACCAGTTTTTAAAGAAAAACACAAAAAGCATTTAGAACAAAAACTAAAAGCACAAAAGTATAAAATCCCTTTCAAAAACATATAAAATACTCAAAAAAAAATTTGGGTTGGATCGGCAAGCACTTGAGCATACACATCACATTTGAATATGTACAATCACACAAATGAAATAAGCATTATTTGAACTAAGCCTTATGTGTTGTGGGTGAGTATCAAATGTGGAATAGTCCTTAGACCAGAATGAAGCTTCAATGATCAATTCAATCAAGTCATACACAACTGATACTCAATCAAGTGGTCTATCTCAATTATAGAAATAAACATATATGACCTCCCACAAGAGAATGATTACAAATCTTAGAAGCTTTTCATTTGGCTTCTGCACAAATCATAACATTTGATTATTTTTGAACAATACATCTCCTTTTTGAGATCAGTGCTTGGAATTTTTGATATTTCAACATTGAGAGTTAGCCTTTGGCTTTTTAAGCACCATACATTTCAATTTAAAATGTTGCTTTCCCTTTTTCCTAGTCAAATATTAGTATGTGCGACGGCTTTTATAGCTCATTAGCTCTTTTCATTTTGAGATTTACATTTGTTGAGCTCTTTAAGCAAAAAACATAAAAATAAAGTGGGAAGAGATAGGCACAAGTCTATGCAAGTATCAAGACCATTGACCAATCATTCATGACAAGCTTGAAGATCTATTTGCAACAATCACACATAGTTTTCAAGATTTCTCCCACAAAGATATATGTGCATACATAACAAGCTAAGCTCGTAAATGCACTACGCCATTAGTACGAAGGTACTAGGCCAAACTCACATGTGATATACACAACACAAGCGATCAAACTTTTTGGAGATTTTTCAATTTTTATGGGTTTTTGAATTTTTGAACACACTCAAAAATAGAACAAGTAAAGTAAGATCAACAAAAATAAGTACAAAAAAAAACTTGTAAAAGAAACATGCTATAAACCAGAAGCAATAGACACAAATTGAAATATGCATGTCATGATGCATGAACCTATGACCCTAAACACTGGAAGTATTAATGCATGGACATAGGAAGTGATCATGCATAAGTACCCTTCTGCACCCACACTTTACGAGTGTTTTGGGTGAGAGCCTTAGATGGAGGGGTACGACCAACATAACTTTCAAACCTCAGAGTGAAGCTAGCAAGGCATAGTGATATGTTCTTCAGCATTTCCATAACATCTCCAATGAGATGTCCTTCACTATCTTCCTTAGCTTGTGCTCCCTTTGCTCTTCTCCTTGAATTTGCTTGACCACGCATAGAATCAGCCTTCTTGAGTGCATGAAGCTTGAAACAATTTGACCTGGTGTGTCCTTGTGCGCCACAATGATGACATAAGTGCTTTACTTAAGGTCCCCTTTGATTTTTAGGTAATGACTTCCTTTTTTCCTTTGGCTTTGCACCAATGGTTCTCTTTACTACAGCAGGGGTCTCAATATCAGGCTTCACTTCTTTAAGTTTCTCAACATTCTTGGCTGAAACGAACTTCACTTCCTTCTCCGGTATAGCCCAAATCGGTCTTATCATGTGAAGATTTTTGAGAGGACAATACATTGTCAAGTTTCTTGGTGGAGATGTGCTCAACCTTGACATTTGCTTGAATAATTTCAAGTTCAAGAAACTTGATATTAGAGTAAGCTTCAACTAACTCTCCCTTGAATTTTTCTTCTTCACACTTTGATTCCTTGAGTTGCACAAGTATACACCTATGTTCTTCTTCAACCTTTTTCATCTTTTTCATAGCAAGGTTAGCAACTTTGGCATATTTGCCACAGTCTTCCAGCTGAGAAGCATATGCTTCTTGAAGATTGTTCTCCCCTTCATTTTGGCACATGTCTTCATCTTCTGATTCTTCAATTTCCTCATCCTCGAAAAGATCACCAAGTTCCTCAACCAAATTACTCAAATCATTCTTTGAATCAATGGAGGCAATTGTCATGAAGGCTCGGTAGTTTCCCTCACTGTCACATTCTCCTTCAGTGTCTGAATTTGAACTGTCAGAATCACTAAGAGTAGTGGCAAACACTTTGCCCTTCCCTCTCAAGTAGTTAGGACACTCCTTCTTGAGATGCCCATGGCCATTGCATTCGTAACACACAATTCCTTTAGGGGATTGAAACTCCTTCCCATCTTTCTTCTTAAACTCCTTCCTATCACCTTTGGAGGATGAAAACTTTCCTTTGCTGAATGGCTTCCCACTGTTTTTCATCTTCAGAAATTTTCAAAAATTCTTTGCAAGGAATGCCACCTCCTTCTCCACATCATCTTCTTCGGAGGAATCATCCATTCTCTCGGTGATGGTTTTGAGAGCAAGAGATTTGCTCGACTTATGAGAAGGCAGTCCCAACTCATATGTTTGGAGAGATCCAATGAGCTCTTGGATTTTGTCTCATCCAAGTCTTTACTCTCTTCTATAGCTGTGACTTTTGCTTAGAAGCTCTCCAGTAAAGACCTCAAAATCTTTCTCACCACCTTAGCATCCTCAATCTTCTCACTGAGATTGAGCTTAGCAATTACAATTTTGTTAAGCTTCCCATAGAATGAGTCGAAAGCCTCATCATCACCCGTCTTAAGCTCTTCAAATCCGGTGGTAAGCATTTGGAGCTTTGTGTCCTTGACTTTTGAAAGCTCGATAATGTGTTGAAAACACAAGAGCTGTTTAGACCCCCAAACTAAAATTATGGCTCGATTGATTTTACACTAACTTAGTACTAAGTGTGGAATAGTGTAAATGCGAGTGGATAAACAAACAAGCGACTCTAATCCATAATTAAAGCAACACAACAGTATAATGAAATGTAAAATAGTAGGGAAGAAAGATGCAAATACAAGATAACAGGCCGATGTGTTATCGAAGAGGAAACCGAAGAACTCGGTGTAAAACCTCTCCGCCGCCCTCCAAGCGGTAATCGATCCACTAGACAATCAGTTGGGATACATAGGTTAGCAAGAGACCCTCCAAGCCTAATCTACCCGATGTACCTAAGCCCTCCAAGCTCTTATATTGCAACAAGGCTTCTCGGAACCGTGTCTTGTCTAGTTCTCTGGATCTCGCAACAAGCTCCATGTTGCATCTGCCATCTTTGGCTTCTTCCAATGCTTCCCAGCAGCACCAAAACCTCACTTTACACTCTGAAAGGGTGTGGTAAGTGTTTGGGTACAAATCTCCTCTCAAGGTATAACAATGGGAAAGGGAAGGAGAAGAGGTTACAATGATTTCTCACTAAGGATGAGTAGCTCTCTCTCTAAAAGATAAGTGTGTGTGCTGTAGAAAACCTATCTAGGGTTTTTCTTTCGAAATGGCCTCTCCTACATTTGTGGGTAATGAGGGTATATATAGTATGGGTGAAGGGTAAGAAAGTCACTCTTAAAAATCCTCTAGGCAGAATGTTTCACGACTATCTCACGGGAAGGCCTTACCCGCGAGACACTTGCGAAAACGACAGCCTAGCATGACTCTTCAGCTTCCAGTCATGTGCTCCTCACGTGGCTCTTTCGCGGATTAGCTTCTCGTGAAATCCATTGATCTTCATTTCAGCTTGAGTCTTCACCAACTTAATACAAAACCGAATACAATAAAATCCCACAAAATACAAGGAACAAAATTAAAGCAATTATAACACTTTTTGTTATGTAATAAAGCCCACAAAAAAACATAGTTGTAAATCACAACTTTACAACTTTCTTTGTACCCTAATAGGTAGTCTCAAGGATCTTCCAAGCTTCCTTGGCTGTCTCCATATGCAATATCTTGTGAAATTCATCAGTAGACACACTATAGAATATAGCATTTAGGGCTTTACTGTTTGCATTAGTCAAAGCAAGAGTTGCCTTGTCCCATTCGAACTTGGCTGTTGTGGGTTTAATGTACCCATTCTCAATGAAATCCCATACGAACTCATCTATAGCACACAAGAAAGCCCTCATTGAGACCTTCCAAAATGCATAGTTGCTCCCATCAAATAATGGTGGGGCATTGAGTGATTGTGATCGGTCCATCACAAAAGGGTCAAGGATCACACTCAGGTAATTAAACCACAGCGAATGTACCCACTCTGATACCAATTAAAAGCTCGAAAATGTGTTAAAAATGCAAGAGCTGTTTAGACCCCCAAATAAAAGTTACGGCTCGATTGATTTTACTCTAACTTAATACTAAGTGTGGAATAGAGTAAATGTGAGGAGATAAACAAATAAACTACTCTAACCCATAATCATTATAACACAGTAGTAAAATGAAAGGTAAAAGAGTAGGGAAGAAGAATGCAAATACAAGATAACATGTCGATGTGTTATCGAAGTGGAAACCAAAGAACTCGGCGAAAAACCTCTCCGCCACTCTCTAAGTAGTAATCGATCCACTAGACAATTAGTTGGGATACATGGGTTAGCAAGAGACCCTACAAGCCTAATCTACTTGATGCACCTAAGCCTTCCAATCTCATACTCCAACAAGGCTTCTTGGAATCATGTCTTGTCTAGCTTTCCAGATCCTGCAATACGCTCGATTGCATCCGTCAAAGGCTGGCTTCTTCCAATGCTTCCTAGCAGCACCAAAATTTCACTTGACACTTTCAAAGGGTGTGGTAAGTGTTTGGGCTATCAACCTCTTAATGGTATGGAAATGGAGTGGTAGGAGTTGAGGAAAATCCACAAGCAATTGTGTAGAGAATTGTGGGTATAATAATTTCTAACTCTCAAGGTTTGTGGCTAAGGTTTTCTCTCAGAAGCACTCCTCAACATGTGTGGGTAATGTGGGTATATATAGTGTAAGTACCGAAAGTGTGTATTAGAAATGATAATCAAGCAAAACAAAATGTTTTGCGGGTATCTCGCGGGAAGGCCTTACCCGCAAGACACTTGCAAAAACTAGCTGGCTCCATCCTGTCCTAACTCTTCGCATTCTAGTCATGTGCAAGACACATGCTTCACTTTGCGGGATGCTTAGTCGCGAGCTACCCGCAAAAACACTTCAGTCTTCAATTTACCTTGAGTCTTCACACACTCTCTCTCACACACAACCCTTACAATGAAATCCCACATTAAATACAGGGTACAAATGATTGAACATAATTACAATCAAATTTGGCACAGAATAAAAACTAACAAAACACATAGTTGTAAATTACAACTTTACACACCCCAACCAAAATCAAGCTCCCAAACCCAAGATTTATGGCTCAAATAACCAGGACAAGTTGTAGGTAATGACAATCACTGGGGGCTGGTGAGCTTCCAATTTCAAGATCTACAAATGCACAATTCCAGCTGCAGTCAATGTTTGATCTAAATTTAGATGAAACTAGTTGCGGATCCCGTGCGTGATAATATTTTAGGGCAGTCTCATCAAATTTATTTTGCTATTTGGACTAATTTAATAAATAGTAATGTAATTCATAATCATATTTTTATTTGTTATAGTGACAATCACAAATGTAATATATAATTTTTGTCATACTAAAATGAAAACAATACAATTTTTCTCAGGAATTGAAAAGGTTGAAAAAATATTAATTTCAAAATAAAAATTATTTATAACATTTTGTGTATTAGTAAAATGTAACTGAAATTTGGAAATTACTTTTTAGTTTTAAAAAAAAATTTCAAACCCAATTTTTTATATCGTACAATAAGAAACACTGAGAAACGTATCAAAAAAATTTATAAAATTCAAAAAAACTACAATTCAAATAAAAAAGAAAGGGAAAAAGAAAACTCACATCAAAGTTAAACTCTTTCTCTCAAATTTGTAAAAAATTTCAAATGTGATGTGATCAAGCCAAATATTCAATGCATAATCAAATTCAAAAATTTTGCCCTATTATACATAATGATTGTAATCAAGCCAAATATTGTGTTAATATTGTCATAATCTAATCTAAAATCTAATCCAACTTGTGAAAAATGAATAGATAAGTAAATAATTTTAAACTTGAAATTGAATTTATTTTTAAAAAATTCTCAAAATATACACTAATGATATAAAGAAGATGAGCAATACAAAATATTCCTAAATGCTTAAAAACAATTACTCACGCATCTAAAAACATCATATAATAAAGATATAACAATTTGGTATTAATTTGTTAAACAATATATTTACAAAGAGGGAAAGAAAATTGCACAATGACCATCTTCTTCAACTGCACTAACTGTTCTTCATCATATTGTCCAAGCTATCTTGCGATTTTCCAAATAACTAAAACTTTACAATAACACAGAATATGGACATATTATATTATAATATAATTTTCCTCCAAATATAATCAACAACATTAAAAGTATTTAGTGTTGCAAATAAAATGATAAAAAAATACTTGCGTTAAGGAATACATATGAATTAGTCAATAATAAGATAATGGGTGTACAAACATCATAAAAAAATCCAACAAAAAATGAAAAAAATAAAATGAGGGAGAGAGAGAGAGAACCTTTTTGTGAGGGAAAACAAAATATGCATAAAATGGGAGAGAGTGACAAATTTATAGTAAGAGGATGAGAATAAGAGGAGATAAATAAAGGAAGATAAATGAGCAAAATTATATGTAAAGTTAAAATCGTCTAAGAAGAATATGTATAGACAATACTTAGTTATAACATTAAAATTAAAGTAAATAAATACGTAAAGTTAAAACCGCTTAAGATGAATTTGTGAAGCCAATGTATTATATATTTAATAATGTGAAAAAAAATTATAAGTAAAAACTAAATTTGAAAAAATAATGATGCGGCAATGACGTGGAGGATGAGGTGGCTTAACAGAAGTGCAGCAACAATAAATGCTACACTTCAGCTTTTAGATATACTAGCTTGTAACCCGTGCGCTACACGAGATTTTTAACGCAAACTAATTGTAAAACTTGAAGGAATGGGAAAACAAACTGTTTTCCCTAAGATAATTTTTTCAATCCTCATAAATATTTAGATTCATGATTTTTTTAAAAAAAAATTTGTACTTTCATCTAGCCACTAAACGGCATGATGAAAAAGAAACAGGAATAATAATGAAGACTATACTGCCATCAATCAAATGCAATTAGTTCATATTAATCTTCTCCAGAAATTGCTAAATCCATCAACTCCTTTGGCTTTGGAACTGAACAATGTATTTAGTGAACCATCCAAAACCCCATGAACCATGGCTACCCCTTCCCTTTTTCTTGCCAGCAAACTCAAAGCAGAGTCTTTAACAATATAGAACTGATCAATCTCTAGCTATATCTTATGCCCTTCCTGCTGGAACCCCATATACCATCCAAAAATCTATGTTACCATCAGTAGGAGTACAAAGGGAGTCATCTTAAACATATTCAAAGGGATTTTGAAGTGAAACTTGAATTAAAATATCCTAAACTGATTATCATAATACAATAACATGCTATAGAGATTCTATATTAATTTGAAGAAGGCAATAAGACTTATAGCAAAACATTGACTTTTCTATCACTAAGACCCTTTACCATCTTTATTTCAGCACCTGCTGCTACATCAGATGAAATCCCTACTTGAAACAAACGTGCTCTCACATTCACCATAGAATTTGAAAACCAAAAAGTCTAGCAAGTAGCAACTAAGAACTTTAGAAATTATGTATTGAACCAATAAAATGAGTAAGGAATTCTTTTAGTTGAGGATTGGAAAAAGGGGCAACTATGACTACCAAAACTTTTGAAATAAAACCTGAACATAATTAAATCAATGAGTTTAGCATAAAACTCCTAAAAAGCAAGAAAATAATATTATGGATAATTCGATTCTAACTCTTTTTATTTAATATCATGGTGTTACCAGATGTGGTCGGTGTATTGGAATCTATTGGAGTCATTGAAATATTCACCTCCAACACAGAGCAAGTTTTTGCATAGTTGCATAGAGAATTAGGAATCAATAATCATAACAATTCATTTTGCAAGGAAAATAAAAAGGAAATTTTTTTTTTTGGGTTTGCTAATAATAATTACTGTAACAACATCTATTTCATTCCTTCCAATTTCTCCAACCATGAATATGGCTGTTTTAAGTTTCTCAGCACAAGCTATCAAACATTAAAGAAACAATAACGAAAAAAAGAAAAACTGTAAATAATAATTTTAACTTTGTATTAAAAGCTTAATTCAAATGATAGGCTAACCATCAGCATTGTGATAGATCCCATTGAAATATGTGGACATCCAATCCAATTGAACATTGAGAGAGCTTCTAGTAGCTGGCTATGAAATATTCTTTTTTGCAAGAAATATGTCAGTTATATTTGTTGCTTACGCAATACAATAAAATTCTAGTTGTAGAATTATTACTATTATAGGTATGTAGTTTATACAATACAATTAAATTTTAGTAATGGCATATTACAAACCTTAATGAAACTAACAACACCTTAAATCTCCCAGGTTTAAAATGGCCTAAAGGAATGTAAATAACACTGATAGAGTTACTGGTTAATAAGAGAAAGCATCGCTGATAGCTCAAAGGAACTTTAATGTACTTATAAGTGGGAATATAAGATCTTTTATATACATAGTAGTGATCAGCATAATCACTTTCACACTTGCTAGGGAAGCCCTCAATTGGATGTGGAAGCCCAAGATTGACGCACTAATCTAAATAGATGAAAATTACATAGAATGTTGTTAACAATTGAAATTACCAATTAGTTATATGTAATAGAACTTTTTAAGAATACTGGTGACAAACACGCATAACAGAATGGACAACACATATTCATTACAGAACAAACATCATCAAAATTAAATTGTTAAAAACCATAGCAGGAAAATAGGTTCTAAAATGAAATTGGAACAGAAACTTAAATATCAGCATAATGTTCAATATTATACTAATTTGATCCCAACAACATCTTTAAGATTAGTTACATATAATTGTTTTTAACCCATGCAATGTGCGGGATTATTTAATTGGCGTATTAGGTATCTCATGTGCTAATCTAGTCACAAACATTGAAGTTAAGATCATAATTCTAGCAAGTTTATGTCAATAATGTATCGGTTTATTGTATGCTTTCCCTATTAGGTTATTCTTGCATTTCATTATAGTATTTGGAAATCATAAGCTCATAAAATAGTGGCCTATGAAATTCTAGAAACTGTATTACAAAAAGTTACTATTGTGAAACCTACAGTTGGTACACTCCTCCATGGATCTCAATCAAAAAATACATTTGAGCAGTTCAAGGTATTTTAAATATTGCAAGAATTAATTAGTCAAACTTAACAGAGCAAATGACAAATATAGAAATAAGCAAGTAAAACAAAATATGTGATCCCTTCTTTTGATTCAAAATGTTGTATTGCTAAAGCACATCCCTAAGAATTCCATTACTCATCTATAGAAAATCAACCCACTGCCTTTTTTTTTTTCTCTTCATTGGGTTGCGAAGAAAAATTCTCAATAAAAACTCAAGAACTAAAACCAAAGGGTGGGTGCACGCACATATGAAAAATTACATGAATTATAAAAATCAACAGTTACAGTACATGAAACACTTTATGCTAGAGACCACAAACTAAATATACAAAAATGGCTTGAAATTGAAATTAGCAATTATAGAACCCTTACTATCACAAACTAAAATCTCTCAAAAACCAACAAAATGTCGTCACTAAGCTAGTCTGAATAGGGATGGCAATTTTTGCCCGACCCGTGGATACCCGGCCCGGCCCGACCCTAATGGGCCGGATTTTACCCGATCCGATTAAGAATAGGGTCGGGTATGGGTTTTAAAAAAAAAACCCCGAACCGGGTCCGGGTCGGGTCCGGGTTTTATAAAAAAAATCCGAAACCCGACCCGAAACCCGACCCGGATATAACCCGGTTATCCTGAAATTACCAAAACCCCCCACCCTATATATATATAACTATAACTAACCCTAAACTCTCTCATTTCTCCAGCAGCAGCAGCACGCCTCCCTCACTCGGTCCCTCCTCATTTCAGCTCACTCCCTCCTCATTTCAGCTCACTCCCTCTCAGTCACTGCCTCACGCACACGGCCTCCCTCACCCTCACTCAGCAGTCAGCGCCTCACCCTCACTCAGCAGTCACGCTCACGCCTCACCTCTCAGCTACCTCCTCTCTCTCTTTCTCAAGATCTCTGCCACCCTTTCTCTCTCAAGCTCTCACCGCCGGCCACCCTCTCGGCTGTAAACGATTTTGACTCCGACGATCTATGTAACCTAGCCTCAGCTGCACACGCCGCCGCGGCGCATATGTCGCTCGGCGACATCGACGCCGGTATCGGATGCGAAAGAATCGAATATGAGATTTGTTGATTGTGTTTTCTGTTTGTGATTTGTGTTTTTTTTTTTAGTAAAAAATTTGTATTAACAGAGGAGCAAAAAAAAAGCTGTTTATGTTTGGGATTGTGATTTGTATTTTTTATTTTTTTGATGGTGAAAAATCTGTATTAACAAAGAAGTGAAAAAAGAAAAGCACTGATTTGTTGTGAAAAAAAAAAGGAAAAAAAAAAGAGGAAAAATCTTACACTTTTATATACTTATATACTCAAGATCTTACACTGACAAATTGTGTTTGTTTCCCAGAGGTTTAAGACTAGGAAGAGTAGTGAGAACGGAAAGGGATTCGAGGAATTGGGCTTAAATTTGGGCTTAAATTTTTTTTTTTGGTTGGGCCACGAATTGGGCCCAATCCCTAAACGGGGCCCGGCTGGGGCGGGTCTGGGCCCCGGGAAAAAACCCGGTACCCTAAACGGGCCGGGTCTGGGCCACAGGTCTTGCCTCGCGGGTTGGGTCCGGGTATGAAAAAACCCGGCCCGAACCCGACCCGTTGCCATTCCTAAGTCTGAATAGTAAAACCTCACAAACACAAATAAGTCAAATTGATTACAAAGCATGGTGAACAAAAATTTAAGGAGAATTCCAAGCTTTTATTAGGCTGCTGGAAAAAAGGTAAAAGAAAATTAAAGCAATTCCAAATTTCCAACAATTTTATGGATTAATCTATAAAATTAGAATGATACAACATAAATTAAGCCAGAAGGCGCAAAATGATGAAAATATATATCAATAGAGACATATATCAATAGAAAAATAATAATAAAATTAAATATCAGGAAGAAAAACAACAAAGGCGATCAGAGAAAATGTAGTTCAATTTGCAAAAACTCAATAATTAACATAAAAAATCCAATAATTTTACTTAAGAAAATTATAAATAACTGTACTCTTAGTAATCAATGTTTTCTCTTTTTCTTTTTCTTTTTTTCTTTTGATAACGATTCAACAAAACAAAGATCTGCACAAAGCATAAAGCAATTCAAATTTTAGGGGCAAACCAAAAAAAACACAAACCTAACAAAAATTTGCCAAACAAAACAAAATTTAATCAATACAACAATCGAACAAAACAGAACTCAAGAAATTGAAAAAATAAATGGGAGATTAGGGAAAAAGGTAGCCAAACCTTAAACCTTGATTGAGTAATGCGGCAAAACAGTATTTAACAAAATCTTTGTTATCTATCTGTTTGTTTCTATTAAAAAATTGCAATAAATAATTCCAGGAAAACCATTATTTCACTTTGAGAGAAATCATCAATAAGTTTGTACTCTACAGTAATCGACAAAACATAAAGGCAAACGAAAAAAAGTGCAAACCTAACAAAAATCTACCAAACAAAAATAAAATCTAACCAATACAACAATTAAAGAAAACAGAACTCAATAAAGAAGACTCTCGAAATGGTGTACCACGTGGTTTTTTAAGCTTAAACTGTAAATGTGGCTGTTTTTATAGTGGCCTTTTTTCCTGACATGGTAACACCTCCTTAATTTTAGGAAAAGGCTTCTGCTTTTATGTATAGTTAGCTTGTAACTTGTGTGTTGCATGGGATTTTTAAAGCAATAAAAATATAAGACTTCAAATATTGGCATACAAATTAGCTTAAATATAAATTGATAAGATTTAATATAAATTATAGAATAGATTTCAATAGAAACTAGAATGTACCAAAAGTGCAAATTTATTTTATTGAAAGAAACCATATAGATTGGGATACAAATTAGCTTACAAAGAAATTGATGAGATGTTATATAAATAATAGTTTAGCTTTCAATAGAAACTGTAATGTACCAAGTGCACATTTATTTTATTGAAGGAAATCATTCTTAATAAATATTAAAAGCACCAAAAATTAGCCTCAACAATTTCTTTTGATACAAAATCAAAATCATATAGCTTTTTGGCAATCCAAATCACAATTTCTGACTATATCTTATCCCTTGCTACTGGAATCCCATATTGCCAATCATGAAAAATGTTCACTATCCTATCTGGGTTTAACATTTAAGTTTTAGTAACTTTTTCAAGAGTAGATCAAAAACATTTTGAAAATCTAAATTACCATTTGTAGGAATACAAAAGGAATCATCTTAAACATATTTGAAGAAATTCTGAAGCAAAGTTTGAATAACAATAACTTAATCTAACTTTCATAATACAGAAAACATGCAACAGAGATTCTATAATAATTTGAAGAAGGTAGTAAGACTTATAACATTGAGTTTTCTATCATTCAGGCCTCTTTCTCACCTTTATTGCAGTAGCTTTTGCTACACCAGATGAAATCCCCATCTGAAATAAACTTGCTCTCACATTCACCACAAATTTTGAAAACCTTAAAGACTAGCAAGTAGCAACAAAGTAATAAATATGTTTTCCCACTTAACCTGATTTTTTATAATAGCTTTCAATTTATTTGGACATTGTATTGTGAATGACAAATAGTTGAAAATTTAAGATAGTTACATATCTTTTTAATAATCCAAACCCAAAAAAATATGTTGCAAGCACATTATTGATATCAAATGTTGAACAACAAAGGTTAGCACATTTGATGCACATGGTAGGATAAGTAACAAATCCCACAATTGGCTTGGGGAAGGATTTTATTTATTCATACATTAAGAAAGTGTTGTAGAATGGTAACAAACCTCAAAAATGTCTAAGTGAAAGTTAATGCCTTGTTATTTAATAATTTTTAATGTATTATAATCTTTGATCATTTAAGCATTAACAAATCTAATGAATGCAGAAGCAAACTATATTGGCCATTTATATCTTGCATATATTATAGTCTTTAGTTAATTTAACAATTTCGGCCAAAAGAAAAATCAGTTTAAGTTTTACAATATAACTGCTGTAGTCAATTGCAGCAAATAAAGTAATCCTTGGAAAGAACATTTACCTTGTGCAATGAAGACTTCCTTACTGTGATTATTCATATAGCTTATAATATTTCTTTAGTACTGGATCAAATGTCATTAGCTAATTCTAGAAAGTACAATGTGAAAAATTCTAGAAATAAAGGAATATGAATAATACACAGTTGTGGTGCATGATTAGAATACAATCTGATCGCAACATATCATGAATCGAATACACATCCTGTTCACATAATCATGATGCCACATTTGAAGAGGCTTTTTTTATTATTCATTTTTGTATGATACCTAAGATAGTACCATGTGTAATAAATTGGGGAAAAAATGAATTCAACATACTATTAAAATGATCATACCCATTGTCTGAAGTTAATACCTGATTCTTCAAAAGAATGATACATTGAAGAAATTGAAAAGCATCCCCCAAAGAGATCCACATTACTTCTTCTAAAAGACCTAGAAAAGGAAAAAGCCCAATACTCTATGGCTTTGTTTTGATCTTTAAAGTATCTAAAAGAGTCTGGAACTCACTTAAGGACTATCATTCCTTTCATCTGAGTTTTTACCAGACACCATAAATAGATACCCACACATCAATTTAACCAAATACCCAATAAAAAAAATCTAACTCAGACACCTTAATTTGAAATATTGTTAGGACATATGTGGCTCACTTGTTAAGAGCATATGTCATTCTTTTATGTAATTGGCTAATCCTTTGACAAAACACACTTTACTTGTATTTGGGTAGATGTAGGATGTTTTGAAATACTTCAAAAAATAAGGTTTCAAGATCAAGTGTTGAAGTCATCAAGTCTGTTTAAGAAAACAAGCTGAAAGTGCAAAGTTACTAAAGCTCGATAGCTAGCATGTGTCGAGGTTTAAGGAAGTTGTTCTGATCGTGTCTCGACAGCTAGCTCGACAGATGCTCGACAACTTCTATCTGTCAAGGTTTTCAAAATCAGAATTTCTGATCTGATTTCTAGGGATCTGTGTTTATGTATTTGGGCCTTCTTTTCTCCTAACCCTAAACATATAAAATGATTGTTTTAAGGGCCATCAAAGGGTACACAAGTTGCACAAGCATTGAGCAAAGTCTGTTTAAGCAATTTGTGACCGGAGACAAAGTTTTGCCCTAGTTCATCTATTCTGAAGAAGTTGCTGTGTATGTGCACCTTTGGGTTTTGTGACCAAGCATCTTCTTGATCTTCATCGTGGATGAATTGAAGAACTTTGCAGCCAACAAATCTTTCTAGTTGGTGATTGAAGTTGCGTACTGGGATCCACTCATTGGTTAGTCACGTACTTGGGAGCTCCAGAATAAGTCCAACTGGGTATTGGGGTAAAGGTTCAATTGTAGGTTGGTAAGGTACTTGAGATTCCTTTACTTGTAACCGCTTGTTGTGATAATAGTGGAATTTCGGGAGTGGTGACCTAAAAATCACCCGGTGGGGTTTTTACCGTCAGGTTTTCCATATTCATAAACAAATCACCATGTTATTTATTTTTAGCTGCATAATTAGTTTATTGGTGATTTTTTTGTGCTACCACTCGTTTGCATGTTAATTTGACTAATTAATAACTTGGCTAATTAATCAATTAATTTAATCACAAGGGGTCAATTCGTTTTTGGCCTATCAAGTGGTATCAGAGCAGGCACACTCTGATTAGGTTTAATCTTTGTTGTGTTGATCCATTGACCTCTGTTTGTCATGGATAGAGGACAATTGTTAATTATACCTCATTTATTTGATGGTACTAACTATGCATATTGGAAAGTACGCATGAGAGCTTTCTTGCAGTCGTTAGATGAGAAGGTGTGGTAAGCTATAGAGATTGGTTGGACCAAGCCAAAAGAAGCGTCAGCCGATTGGGATGAAGCCAAGATCAAGGTGGCAAACTTTAACAGTAGGGCATTGAATACTTTATTCAGTGCAGTCACCAATGAGGAGTTTAAGAAGATATCCTCCACTGAAACTGCTAAGGAAGCATGGACCATCCTCCAGACAACCTATGAGGGTACAAAGGCTATCAAGGATTCAAAGGTTCAGAGGCTCACTACAAGCTTTGAAGAGATAAATATGGAGGAGGATGAGTTGTTCGATGAGTTTAATGCCAAGCTCAAGGACATAGTGAACTCAGCCTTCAATCTTGGGGAAACCATTCCTGAATCCAAGATTGTGAGGAAGGTGCTCAAATCTCTACCTGAGAGATTCCATGCCAAGATTACGACGATAGAGGAATAAAAGGATATTGACAAGATTCCCTTGATAGAGCTGGTTGGTAATCTGCAGACCTACGAGCTAGGTTTATCAAGGATTGGCAAGACAGGTAAAGGCAAGAGCATGGCTTTGAAGGCAAAGAGTAGTGACATAGATGAATCTTCTGATGATGAAGATTCCAAGATGAAGTCCTACATTACAAGGCAGTTCAAGAAGTTTATGAAGAATGCCAATGGAAGGATCTTTAACAAGGACTGCAGGTAATCCAGTTCTTTTCAGTTCAAGAGCCAAGACAAAGAGAAGAAGAATGTAAAGGATGGTGGTCAGTACACTGTTCCCGCAGGACCTAAGTGCTTTGGGTATCATGGTTTCGGACATATGAAATAGAAGTGTCCTACATATCTCAAGAGCATTGGGAAGAGTAAGGCACTTGCTACAACCTTGAGTAACATTGAACCTGAGGATGACGAAATCTTGAATGCCTTCACTACCACAGTCAATCCTACTGAAGGGATTGTTGAAGACATGGATGAAGAAGAAGAGTTGGTGGATTCTAAGTGTGAGAAGATGGATGATCAAGATGATATCCATACAGCCTATGAGAAACTGTACAAGCTTTCTGAGAAACATGAGAAACTATATTGGCTGGCCACTAAGAAACTCAGTATTGTGGAACTTAATAGTGAAGAGTTGTCCACAAAATTTGATGATGCTAATCAGACTATTGGAGCACTGAGGTTTCAAAACAATTTCTTAGCTAAGAAGACAAAGAAGCTTGAAGTGGAGCTGTTTCAAGTTAGAGCTCAATTGGAGAGGACTTCAAGTGCAAAGCTTGATGAGATGCTCAGCATTCAGAAATCTGCTTCGGATCGAACAGGTTTAGGGTATGGTCTTTCTTTTTCTAATATTGCTTCTACTAGTAATACTGTTTTTGTTCCTCCTGCTAATAATGTTGAAATTGAGAACAATGATGTTAAAATTGAATTAGCTAGTGAGAACTTAGACAAGGGTAAATCTATCCTAGAAGCACCCACTAAACAAGATAAGAAAGATGTCAAAAACCCTAGGGCTAAGAAGGCTAACTCTCAAAAGCCTAAACAGAAGAAGCATCATCTCTGTCATCATTGTGGAGCTGCCGGTCATACTCGACCAAATTGCTATAAGTGGTTAGGCACTCAATAGAGCAAAGGCATGATAGCATCTGGAAGCCAGAATCAGCTTCAATCCTTTTTTGCTCCTCTTGGAGATCTTTGAAAAGTCCTCATGTTCCTTTTGAACTTGAACGGGTTCAATTCTTCCCCCTCACCGCCAGTTCAAGGGTTTAATCAAAAGAAAGATTCTTCCAAGGTGTGGAAGAAAAAAGACTCTAAGTGATTATATCACTTTCTTCTATTTTCTTGTTTTTGTTTGTTGCATTATTTGTGTTTTGCATTTTTTTTTGAGTTAGTCTAGTTTTATGCTTTGCTTTGTTTAACATGTTTTTGTTTGTTTATTTTTCAGTCTTGCTTATTTTTTTTTTTTCAAAATAAAATAAAAAAATTGAAAAATCAGAAAAATACAAAAACAGTGTGTGTTTTGTGTACATTGGTACTTGTGCACCTTGGATGACCATTGAAACAACGTTTTCTAAATTTTGTATCTTTTGTAGCTTAGATGAGCTTCTCTATGCACAACTAAGCAAGTGAGCTTTGTGGCTCGTGTTTGTGATGAGTAAAGTTAAGTTATCTCTTGGACTTAACACTCGTATCACTCTTTTTGACGGGAAGGACTAGAAAATCCTAAGAGAAATGCATAAATAACCATCTCACCACTATTGCCTGTCAATCATAATAAGACACCTGTATACTTTTGCATAACAAAGTGCAATATCAATGACATTTGTGTGTTTCGGCATAGCAAAATTGGAATGTCAAATATCAATAGGTATTTCTTTTCTTTCTCTCATATGCCTCTGCATGATAGGCTAAATAAAAGAAAAATATGCAAAGAAAATAAAAAGCAAAAAGATCAAAAATTCTTTTAAATATGATTGCAAGCGTGTATTCTAGGAGATGTGGGAGTTATAGGATGTACCTCGAAGGTGATAGTCCCCATCAAATAGTTATGATTATGTGTGAGTTAAAGTGATTTTCTCATATCTCAAATCGTCATAACATGTATACAATTATGCAATCTTGCGATGTTTTCACACACAACACGCAATATTCTTTGCTACTCTTGATACATGTGCAGGTACAATGTGATTTGGCCATCACAAGGTTTTACATGTGCTAATGTATGCTCACTAAACTGTCTTGACTTGTTTTTGAAATATAAAATTGGTTAGACTTGTTTAGTGTGTGTGTGTGTTTTTTTTTAGGATCTATGTGCTTAAAATTCTTGTTAAGAGATGTTTTTGAAAGCCTAATATGTTGATTGGATCATTGGTTGAGTTGCATGTTGGATTGCATTCATGTCTATGTTTTTCTTTTCTCGAAAAACTGTTTTTAAAAGCTGGCTCGACACCTCCTCGATACCTAGCTATTTTTCGAGCTTCTCAAGCTTTTTCTTATCGCAATATCGACACCTCTTCGACAGCTGGTGGATCGATCGAGAAAGTTTCTGTCTCCTCGATAGCTTCTTGAAACCTGGCCGATCGATCGAGCTTCTGTTTCGTTTTTGTTCCTCGATACCTTCTTGACACCTAAATCTGCCGACGAACATTTTCTCAACACCTCCCTCGACAGATGTCTCGACACCTCTTGACACCTTCATCTGTTGAGATTTATTGAGGTTCTGTTTAAGCTCCTCGTGCGATCTGGAACTTATTTCCCTCGATCTCTTTCTTGATAGCTCTCTATTTTCTCTCCCAAACACTCTCATCTCACTCCAATCTTGATCCTTAAGGTTTCTTCAAGCTTTCTCAAGAGTTTCTTCACTTGGTAAGCTTCTAATCTCTCATTCTTCATGCATTTCATGTTTTGAAACCTAGGTTTTGGGGTTTTTGAAAAATTTTGGGGTTTTTCAAAATTGATGAGTGTTTCTTGTAATTTTGGGATGGGTTTTCATATAGATGTGTTTAAACTCTCATACATTGCATCACATTTGTATTATAATGATATTTTCATGCATTTAGATGTGTTCAATATGCTTGTGTGCCGGTAGGTTTAGATTAGGCTGAGCCCATGATGAAATTTCTTTTTCATGTCACATGTTCATGCATTCCCATGCATACGTACTCTCTATATTCAATATACTTGTTATATTTGAATTGATTTGGGACTTTTCTGATTGTCTCTTTCTCTCTCCCTCTCTTTCTGTTTACGTTAGTCGTGTCTATGGCACCTAAGCATAAATCTGCTCCGTCTCGGAACCCTCTTCGTTCCGGGGCATCATCTTCTTCTGATCCTACTCCTTCTAACATTCGGTTCCGTGATGAGGATGCCCGAAAGGCTTTCTCGGAGAACTTTTCTAGATGAGGTGTTCATTCGGAATGCCAAGTCATTTTGGCGGACTTCGCCGACACCGACCTTCCCACTGTCATTCACAGTCGGGGATGGGAGTCACTGTGTGACGTCCCGGTCACTTGTCCTCTCGTGCTTATCCAGGAGTTTTACTCCAACATGCACGGGATTGATCGTTCAGTACCTCTTTTCTTCACTCGCGTTCGAGGTACGCGCATTCCTATCACACCGCAACTTGTTGCGGATGTGCTTCGGGTTCCTAGGATAGAGTTTCCTGACTATCCTAGTTGTGAGCGTCTGAGGACTGTGTCCAAGGATGAGCTCATGTCTGCTTTCTGTGAGCGCCCTTTTGATTGGGGTGAGCGTCAGTTTACACCATGTCGGCCTTTTGCTAAAGGTCCTAGATTCTTGAACATGGTGATGACTTTTGTACTCCATCCTCTCTCTCACTACAACTCCATTACAGAGCCTCATGCTCGATTTTTGTTGTCCCTACTTGAGCATCTTACTATAGACTTCCCTTCTCATTTCATTCTTTCTATTATAGATGTTTATCTAGATTCGGCGTCCCATGATAAGCTCATCTTTCCTTTTGTTATCACGCGGATCTTACGCCATTTTTCTGTCCCTTTTCCTATGTCTGACTATTTCACCTTCATGTGTGCCATAGACGCCGCTACTGTAAAACGTAGTGAGGCACAGTTTCGGTCACGACAGGAGTCAGGAGCACCTCTTTCCAGTTTGACTCCATCTCGTTCAGCACCATCTCGTTCTGCTCTATCTACATCTGCTCCTTCTTCTTCCATGGGCAATGTGTCACTTGGAGACATCATGGTGTAGCTACAGCGCATGGATGCTCGCCTTGATACACTCTCTACTGAGTTGTATTAGGTGAACGTTCGTGTTGGTCGTATTGCACGACGGTAGGCAGCTATGGGTGGTTTTGCTCTTGAGGCTACTCCTTCACCATCTCCTCCAGTGGCTTCTGATTCTGATGTTGAGGATGATGATGATGATGGCAATGACGATGATGCTTCGAATGATGATGATGGAAATGCTGGCTCTACCGATGAGATGTCTACTTGACACTCTTGCCCTTTGTCACTTGTGACAAAAAGGGGGAGTAATTTTGGGATATGAGAGTAGTCATTCTTAGGGGGAGAGTTAGTATAGGACCATTTTGATAGGGGGAGTGTTGTTGATATGAGGGATGTAATAAGAATATGATGGATCTTTTCTTTTTCTTTCTTTTTAGATACATTGATCTTGTACATTGGGTCTTGTGACCCTTTTTACACATACATTGTACTTATTTTATTTATATGTTGATGTATGTTTCTTTCACCTATCTTTCATATGTTTCTTTTCTTCCTTTATACACATGCTTCTTATACTTGTATGTAATCTATTATTTCTATTTTACACTAAGATGCCTTGATGAGTTTTGTTTAAAGTGTTTCAAAAATATAGGTTGTCAAAGTCTACTTGCCATAAACTCTCTTCTTGTAAAGTTTTTTAAGAGTTTGTGTTAGGATAGATTTTATTGTATTCAACAAGTGAATATGAGTTGAGTGATTTATGACTTCTCTCATATGTTCATTTGTTTGTTGTGGTTTTGTCAAGGATTGCTAAAGGAGGAGATTGTTAGGACATATGTGGCTCATTTGTTAAGAACATATGTCATTCTTTTATATAATTCTTTAATCCTTTGACAAAATGCACTTTACTTGTATTTGGGTAGATGTAGGATGTGTTAAAATACTTCAAGAAACAAGGTTTCAAGATCAAGTGTTGAAGTCATCAAGTCTGTCCAAAAAAACAAGTTGAAAGTGCAAAGTTACTAAAGCTCGACAGCTAGCATGTGTCGAGGTTTAAGGAAGCTATTCTGACCGTGGCTCGACGCTAGCTCAACAGATGCTCGACAGCTTCTATCTGTCGAGGTTTACAAAATCAGAATTTCTGATATGATTTCTTGGGATCCGTGTTTATGTGTTTGGGCATTCTTTTCTCCTTACCCTAAACATATAAAAGGATTGTTTTAAGGACCGTCAAAGAGTACACAAGTTGCACAAACATTGACCAAAGTCTATTCAAGCAATTTGTGACTGAAGACAAAGTTTTGCCCTAGTTTATCTCTTCTAAAGAAGTTGTTGTGTATGTGCACCTTTGGGTTTTGTGACCAAGCATCTTCTTGATTTTCATCGTGGATGAACTGAAGAACTTTGCAGCCAACAAATCTTTCTATATTTAGTGATTGAAGTCGCGTACTGGGATCTACGTATTGGTTAGTCACGTACTTGGGAACCGTGCATCAAAAGGGAAAATTGTCACTACAGAACAAGTCCAATTAGGTATTGGGGTAAGGGTTCAACTGTAGGTTGGTAAGTTACTTGGGATTCCTTTACTTGTAACCGCTTGATGTGATAATAGTGGAATTTTGGGAGTGGTGAATTGAAAATCACCCGGTGGGGTTTTGCCATCAAGTTTTCTCCATTTGTAAACAAATCACTGTGTTATTTATTTTCCGCTGCATAATTAGTTTATTGGTGATTTGTTTGTGCTACCACGGGTTTGCATGTTAATTTGATTAATTAATAACTTAGCTAATTAATCAATTAATTTAATCACAAGAGGTCAATTCGTTTTTGGCCTATCAAATATAACCCAAAAAGTCAAATAAAAAACAATCCAGCCTAATTATTAAAACCTAATCTAATTTAATGTACAAATTGAAAAGCAAAGAGAAAAACTAACCGGTAGTAGTTCCGGAAGGACGGTAGACATTAGGAGGAAGTAGGCCTTTATTTGAATTCTAATTTTAAGAGAAATTGAGAGCATTATGAATATATGGCAGTGGAATTTTTTGATTTTCTTTTTCCTCTTTTTATGGGGTTGATTGGGATTGATACGGGGCCGACCAGACAGGTTTATCACTGATGTCAATTTCAAACCGTTTTAGGGTTTTTATGTTTTTTTTTGCCTTACAATGTAACAATCAGGCTCGAAACAATGTAATGATTAGGCTTTTCTACCACTATAAATCAATGGCAAAATCCCTAATGTTACCGTTAAAAAAAAAAAAAAAAATATATATATATATATATATATAGGGATAATTTGAAACCAAAGCATCCAAAGAAAGAGAATCAACCCATCTATATATATATATATATATATATATTTTAAGGATAAAAGAAGAACCCTAGAAAATTAAGTAAGGGGAACTGCCGGTTTTGAATTCAAAAACACAAATATATTGAAGATTTAAAATTCTAATTTGATTAGGAAAAGCAATGGTGAGGATTTTCAGTCTTTCAAACAAAAAAAAAAAAAAAAAAAAAAAAAAAAAAACCAGTATTTGAAAAGGAAAGGAGTATGCTGACCTTCGATACAAAAAAAATAGAGACTATACCAGTGGAGGGTATGGTGGTCTGATGGTGGCAAAGACTTAACTGTCTTCTCAGATTTTTCTCTCTTCACCATCTATGGCAGACCAAATCTCTCACTCCATTGTTCTCTTTCTCGGTTCTCCTTGTATTTTTCTACTACGTATCTCTGTCTAAACCGTATTTTAGGTTTTTATATGTTTTTTTTCCCCTCATACGGTGTAATGGGCTTTCAATCCATGTATCAATCAGTCTTTCCAACATTTTAAACTGTATACATGTTAGTTTTTTAGGGGGTGTTTTTTCCTATATGGCAGCACCTCCTTAATTGCAGGAAAAATCTTCTTCTATTATATATAGTATATGATATATATATATATATATATATATAGATGATGTTCGTTATAATGGAGTAAGAAGAGGTAGGCAACATGGCACTGACGACAGTATCCCTTTTCATCGATATGCTGAGAAGATCGAAGAAGCTAAACTTTTAAGTGGCATCTATGGAGAAGTAGTTGACATCAGAGATGAACTGGAGAGCATTCAATCCTTCCTCAAGGATGCAGATATATATATATATATATATATATATATATAGATATAGACGATGTTTGTTATAATGGAGTAAGAAGAGGTAGGCAACATGGCACTGACGGCAGTATCCCTTCTCATCGACAAGCTAAGAACATTGTTGATCGAAAAAGCTAAACTTTTAAGCGGCATCCATGGAGAAGTAGCCGACATCAGAGATGAATTGAAGAGCATTTAGTCCTTCCTCAAGGATGCAAATGCAAGGGCAGCAGGAGAAGAAGATACCAGTGAGGGAGTCAAAACTTGGGTGAAACAGGTATGAGAAGTAGCTTTCCGCATAGACGCTGCCATCAACCAATACTTGCTTCACGTGGCACAACATCATCCTCATCAGCGTGGCTTCGTTAGTTTCTTTTGTAAAATCACTTTCTTACTCAAAACATTAAAGCCTCGTCATAAGATAGCTGTCGAGATTTAGGAGATCAAAGCATCGATGTAGAAAATCAAGGACAAAAGTGAAAGATATGACTTCAAATCCATAGATCAAGGATCACGTATTGTTGCTTGGAATTCTAACTGGCATGACCCTCGAATGGCTTCCCTTTTTCTTAATGATGCTGATGTTATGGGTATTGAATCTTCTAGAGATGAATTAATTGGCTGGTTGGTAGAGAGATCATCTCATCGCACTATACTTTCGATGGTGGGAATATGGGGACTAGACAAGGCCACTCTTGCCAAGAAAGTTTATGATCACCAAATGATTAAAGGACACTTCGATTGCTATGCTTGGATTCCAGTGTCTCAATCATATAATATGGTGGATTTACTAAAGGAGCGTGGTAAAGAAATTTTGTGAGACAAGAAAGGAGTTTCCTCTTAAAGAGATCAACACAATGGACAAGTTGACACTAATTAGCAAAGCTAGAGAATATATACAAGAAAAGAGGTATTTAATTATGTTTGATGATGTTTGGGAAATCAATTTTTGGGGGAAAATAGAACATGCTTTTCCTGATAATGAAAATGATTCTAGGATATTGATCACAACACGAAAGTGGGAGGTTGCTAATTTTTGCAAAAGATCTTCACTTGTTCATGTTCATGTGTTGCAACCACTACCACTTGATAAGGCATGGGAAATATTTTGCAAAAGGATGTTTCAATTTGAATTTAGAGGAAACTGTCCCCCAGAGTTAGAAAAATTGTCTCATATGAGAAGTGCAAAGGATTACCACTTGCAATTGTTGCAATAGGTGGTCTTTTGTCAACCAAACATAAGACTATCTTTGAATGGCAAAACTTGCAGGATAGCCTTGGGTATGAATTGAGGAAACATTGTCATCTGGCAAGTGTAAGTGAAATTTTATCCCTAAGTTATGAAGACTTGTCCTACCATCTTAAATATTGTCTCTTGTACATTGGCCTATATCCGGAGGACTATTCTATCAGTTGTGGAAGATTGATTTGACCATGGATAGTTGAAGGTTTCGTAAAGGAAATGAATGGAAAAACATTGGGAGATCGGACTAGAATACATGACTTAACTAATTGACCAAAACCTAGTTCAAGTATCAGAGGTTTACAAAGATGGAAAAGCTAGAAATGTCAACTTCATGATCTTTTGCATGAAATCATCGTCTAAAAGATGGAGGATTTATGTTTTTGTCATGTTTTGTCAAAAGAAGAGTCAAGTTTGAAAGGACAAACTCGACAGATGTCAGTGGACAAAGTTTCATATAAATTAGAAGAGCAATTTGATAACAACCAGCTGCATTCACTCTTATTATTCAATCTTGATGAATTACCATCATCATTTTGTTGTAAATTTCTTGCAAAGTTCAAGCTTTTGAAAGGACTAGATTTAGAAGATGCTTCAATGGCTTCCTGAAAATTTGGGGCATTTATTTCATCTAAGGTATTTAAGCTTGAAAAATTTAAATGTGATGATGCTGCCAAAATCCATGGGAAAGCTACGAAACCTAGAGACCTTGGATTTGCAACAATCCCTAGTACATGAGATACCAGTTGCAATTGACAAGCTTGATAAACTACGACATTTTTTTTGCCTATTATCATGATTGCAATGTGGATTTTAGTCTACCTAGTTCAATAGGAGTGAAGATACAAGGCAGGGTTGGATGCTTAAAGTCATTGCAAATGCTGCTTTACATGGATACAAATCATGGAGGGGTTGATTTAATTAAAGAGTTGGGAAAATTGAGGCAATTGAGGCATTTGGGTTTGACAAACCTTACAAGGGGAATTGGAAGGGCTTTATGTGGCTCTATTGAGAAGATGAACAATCTAGAATTTCTAGATGTAAGCTTGATCAACGAAGAGGAAATCATTGACTTAAACCACATTTCATCTCCACCTCAACACCTTTCAAAAACTTTACATAAAGGGATGTCTAGACAAGTTGCCAAATTGGATTCCAAAACTTCAACACCTAGTATGTGTAAATATTTTATGGTCAAGGTTGAGTGAAGATCCATTGAAAATGTTTGAAAATCTACCTAATTTGTTGGAGCTTAGAATAGTGTACGAGGCACACAATGGGAAGAAATTACATTTTAAGGAAGGAGGATTTACAAAACTTAAGGAGATGGAGCTTAGATACTTGAATCAATTAAATGTTTTGATTATAGATAAAGGAGCATTACCTCTTTTGGAAGAGCTTTCAATAGGGCCTAATCCACAATTGAAGGAGGTGCCCACTAGAATTAGATTTTTGGAAAACCTCAAAGAACTCTCATTTGTAGGTATGACCAGAGAATTTGAAGAAAAATTGGATCCAGACCAAGGGACACATTATTGGATAATTGCGCATGTACCTGTCATCTATCTCCTCCACAAGGTCGGCAAAGGATATTACAATTATGACAACCGTATTCTTTGCCCCAAACATTTAGAGAGATCTAGAGGGTGCACAATTAAGCATGAAAAAGATGATAAAAATGGAGATGTCGATTATTAGATTGCATCAATTGAGAAAGGTTAGTGAAATTTAACTAAACTTTGCTTTATATTTGGTGATATTTTTCGTATCTTTGTTAGATTATGACATTTGGCTGTTTGGAATTACAAAATGGAATTGTTGATTCATGTTGTTACTTAAGCTAAATATGATTGTTTTCTTTTTCTTTTTTCTTTTTGAGAGATAACTATTTTATTTTCAATTGAGAATAAAAACAAAAAGATTTGCAAAGGCTTGTGGCATTTATCGAGCCTCTAAGAAAAATATGAAGGCAAAAGCTACCCTGTTAGGGAATGGGTGCATACCAAAAATAGTACTACACAATAATTGTATTTAACAAACAAACTGGCCTCGTAGGGGAGACCGTCAAAACACAAAAATGATCTTTATGAAAATTCATGCTTACCCTTATAAGAAGTGTGTTAGATGTTATGAGTTCTAGTTAGCTCAATTGGAAAAGTCTCTAATAGTTGTATAAGAGATTTGGGGTTCAATCCCTGCCTATACCAAAAACTAATTGGTGTCTTGGTCTAATGATAAAAAGATATTATGAGGAGCATTTTTTATTATAAAGACCCTGTGATAGTGTAAAATCTTCTTCCATTCACTAATCAAAGGTTTTCCATTTTGATAGGTAAATTATAAATAATCAAGTTCAACAAAGTGATGCTAGTCCAAACCTGTAAGCATGCTTTTTCCCATCTAAATGATCGATGCTATCATAGCTAGAGCATTCATATTAGATGTGTTAAATCACCTAAAATGCATGTACCTCTCAATATCCTTCTTATTAGATCATGTAAGGTTGAATTTAATCAACCATTTTGTTGGCTTTATTTTGTGCCAATTTGCTTATAATTTAGCATTCAGAAACCCTGTATTTAGGTGGGAATCATGTAAGGGTAGTGTGTGAGAGAGTGTAAAGAAAAGCTCAAGAGTGTACAACTTAGCAAGGCCTCGCGACTGGATCTCGTGACTAGCTTGTGGCTTGCATGTTGCCAAAAAGAGGCACACTTGTGAAGCATGCAAAGTAGCAGAAGAGTCATGCTAGCTGTTGCACTATAGGATAAAACTTCTAGCTAGCCAGGCCGTTATTGCGACTCAGTCAAGTCGCGAGGCCAAGTCGCTAGTTCACTCTGTTTGAGAAAAACTAACTTCTCATTCCAAACACACACCAGTATAAATACCCCTTATACCCACGTATTACAGAGAGCTTCCGGAGAGAATTTTGAGAGAGAAACCCTAGAGAAAAACAAGATTGACTCATCCATAATCTTTATCCTTGTTTCTCCAAATTCCTCTACTCTCATCCTCTTTATTGTTACATCCTTGAGAGGCACATTTAGCCAAATCCTTTTCTCACCATACCCATATCTGTGAGAAGGTTATTTGGTGCTTGGAAAGCAGTTAGGAAGGGACCAATTGATATTGGTTGATGCTATGGGCTATAGCGGAATCCAGTAAGCTAGAGAAGACAAAGGTTCGGCGCAACCTCGTTGGAGCAAGAAGCTTGAAGGGCTTAGGTACACTGGGTAGATTAGGCTTGGAGGGTCTTCTGCTGTTCATGTATCCCAACTTCATTCTCTAGTGGATTATTGACCGCTTGGAGGGCGGCGGAGAGGTTTTACGCCGAGGACTTCGGTTTCCTCTTCGATAACACATCGCTGTGTTGTCTTTGTGTTTGCATCTCTCTTCCCTTAATCTTTGCCATTTAATTTCTACTGTGGTTGTGATTTTATTTGGTTTAGATTGTTCTATTAATTCTATTTTAGCTTATTTTCATATTTCGCACGTACATTGTTTATTAATAAGCTTGAATTGGTAATTTGTAATTTGGGGGTCTAAACGTTCAAGGTGTTTTACACATATATTTGAAATTTCATTTGGTATCAGAACGGGTGCACTTGCTGTGGTTTAATTACCTTAGTGCGATCCTTGACCTCGATTGAGATGGACTGGTCTCAACCTTTAAATGTTCCACCATATTTTGATGGTAGCTTTTGGAAAGTCTGGATGAGGGCATTCTTGTGTTCAATTGATGATACTGTTTGGGATGCAGTAGATGTAGGGTAGACTAGGCCGGAGGCCGCTAAATCCACTTGGGATAAGGCAGCACTTGCGGTAGCTAACGCTAATAGTAAAGCTTTGAATGCAAATTTCTGTGGTGTTTCTCCAAATGAGTTTCACAGGATTTCTCACATAATAGTTGCCAAGGAGGCATGGGAGATATTGGAGACCACCCATGAAGGAATGAAAAAGGTGAAAGATATTAAGTTGCAGATGCTAACCACTCGGTTTGAAGAGCTGAAATGAGTGAAGACGAGTCATTCAACTCATTCTATAGCAAGCTAAATAAGGTGGTTGTTGGCAAGTTCAACTTGGGTGAGAAGACGGAGGACTCAAAGATAGTAAGGAAAATCCTTCGATCATTGCCGAAGAGCTTCCATGCAAAAGTTACAGCAATTGAAGAGAGTAAGGACCTTGATGATATCAAAGTTCAAGAACTAATTGGCTCACTTCAAACTTATGAGCTGTCATTGCCATCACAAAGGAAGAGCAAATCCCTTGCTCTTAAGATGATCAATGAAAGGGTAAAAGCTCACGACTCATCGGATGAGGATGTTGTCGATAAAGATGTGGCATATCTTGTGAAGAATTTTTGAAAGTTCTTGACGTTCAAGAAGAATGGAAAATTTACTGAGAAGGGAAAATTCCCAAGTTTCGAAAAGGAGAAAAAGGACTTCAAGAGGAAAGATGGGAAGGAGTCTCAATCCTCTCAAGGAATCACGTGTTTCGAGTGCAACGGACATGGACATTTCAAGAAAGAGTGTCCCAATTATTTGAAAGCGAAGGGCAAGGTGTATGCCACCACTCTTAGTGATTCCGACTCCTCTGATTTAGATTCAAATGAAAGCTGTGATGGAGAGGGAAACTTCTCTGCATTCATGACCATTGCTCCAGTAGATTCTTCGGATGATTTGGGTGTGCTAGTGAAAGAGCTTGGCGAGCACTCTGAATTGGATTCAATTGGGATAGTTGAGGAATCTGAAGATGAGGAAGATGAAGAAGCAGTGGGATTGCAAGAGACCTACAATTCCCTCCTTGAGAAGACCGGTGAATATGCAAAAGTGGCTAACGCAGCCATCAAAAAGATAAAGAGGGCAGAGGAAGATTATAGAAGTCTTCTAGTGCGATACAAGGAGACCAAATGTGAAATGGAGACGTTGAACGGAGAGTTAACCGAAGCTTATACAAAGATAAAATTCCTTGAGCTTGAGGTGATTCAAGCAAATGCTAAGGTAGAGCGGGTTTCCTCCAAGAAGCTTGATGAAGTGCTTGCTCATCAAAAACCTTTCTCCGACAAAAGTGGATTGGGATACACCGGAGAGAGTAGTTCAAGTGTCAAAGTATCCAAAGATATAAAGTTCGTGAAAGCTAAGGAACCAGTGGTAGAAACTTCATTTGTTGAAAAAAGTGAAACTAAAAAAGAAGTGGAATGTGACTGACCAACAGTTTTTGACTAAGCCTCCTAACCAATTAATGGTCAAGTCTAAGGCTTAAGGGAAATCACTCCCAAAGTCACAAAGAGGTCCGAGAACTCAACATTTCTGCCATCATTGTGGACTTCAAGGACACACCAGACCAAATTGTCATAAGCAAGTGATCAGAGGTCAAGAGGACCAAGAAATGACAAAAGGAATTGGGCTGTTAAGCAATCAAGAGGTCAAGATGGTGATTCTGGAATGATGGATGTGATGAAGATGATTGATGCATTCACCACCTGTTTGGCAAGCTTCTCCGGAAGGTTTAACAGCCATAACTCTTGTACCCAATCCTCTAAGGATATCACCCCAAACGCATGTGTTGTGTGGGTGAAGAGGGGTACTCTTGCATAAGCATTACAACATGTCCATGCATTAATACTTCCTATGCTTTGTGACTTTGATTGGTTGTGTGCTTTTTGTTTTTGTTCCAGCTTGTGCTGAAAAATTTGTGTTTGTTTGTTTACAATTGTTTTTAAATGTTTTTACATTTTTTTTTTTTGTCAATCTTTTCTTCTTTTATGTCAAAAATCCAAAAACACATAAAAAATAGAAAATCCAAAAAGTTTGATCGACATTATTGTGTTTTGTCATAAGCATGTTTTGCCTTGTACCTTTGTGCTAATGGCTTTGTGCATCTACGAGCGTAGCTTGTTCTTCATGCACTCATATCATTATGGGAAAAATCTTGAAATCTATGTGACTGTTGTAAATAGATCTTCAAACTTGTCATGAATGATTAGTCAATGGTTTTGTTGATCTTGAAACTTGCATAGACTTGTGCCTATATATCTTCACACTCTTTTATTTTATTATTTGTTTAAAGAGCTCAACAAATGTAAATCTCAAAATGAAAAGAGATAATGAGCTGCAAAAACCTTCGCACATACTAGTACTTGACTGGGAAAAGGGGAAAGCGACTTTTGTGAAAAATGTATGATGCCCAAAAAGCCAAAGGCTTACTCATCAAATTGAAATGTCAAAAATTTCAGACATCGATCTCAAAATGAGATGTACTGATTCAAAAAGATCAAATGATATGTTGAATATGGAGCCAAATGAAAAGCTTCAATGTTATGTTATCAAGTTTTGTGGGAGGTCATATATGCATATTTCTATAATTGAGATATGTCATTTTTCCTAGTGCTAATTGTGTATGCCTTGGTTGAATTGATCGTTGAAGCTTCACATTGGACTAAGGACTACTCATTTTAGATACCTACACACATCACACATGTCTATGTTCAATGAATGCCTTATTCATTTGTGTGATTGTACTTTATTAAACGTGTTTCACATACTCAATTTTTGTTGATCAAACACAAAAAGATTTTTGAGTGTTTTAATTGTTTTTGGAAAGTCTTTTGTTTTTGCAAAAATATTAAAAACAGTGTTGCCCTGTTCTGGCGACTTGGTCGCAGGTCATTCCAGTCGCATGCCCTCAGTCGTGAGCTTACACAGTAGGTTTTCACGGCTCTCTAATGGGTCAAAGTCCCAGTCGCGAAAAAGACTTAGAAAAATTTTCCAAAAATCTAATTTTAAGATTTCACTCAACTCGGTTTGGCAACTTGTTAGCGGGTGGAAGCCTCAGTCGCGAGCTTACTCAGAAATTTTCACGGCTCCCCACGCGGCTCACTCGCAAGTGAAACTTCCAGTCGTGAAAAACACTTAGACAATTTTTCAAAATTTTGTCTTCGAGTTTTCTGGCAACTTGTTCGCGACTTGGTTCAGTCGCGAAAAACACGTGTTTTGCCCTTTAAGGATAGTTTTTTAAAAAAACTTTTCAGTTTTCCCTCGAACATTTTTTACTATTCATTGTCTTGTTCATTCAACACTCTCACAAACTCACCGTGTTTCACTCAGTAATCCACCATTTTCATCATTTCCTCAACTTCAACCTTCAAGAAAAGGTATGGGTTTTCCTATTTTCTCAAAGTATCATATGATTATTGCCTTGATTTCTTGGATATTTGAGTTGTTGTTGAGATTCGTGATATGTGTTGATTTGGATATGGGTTGGGTTCATTTTGTTGAATTTGATTGAATGGGTTCTGTTGGTTTTGATAATATGATTCTTGATATGCTTGTTCTCATGTTTGATTTTCATTCTTGAGTATGATTATTGTTCTGAGTTCGGTTGTGCATATCATACCCATTGTAAACTGTCTTGCAGACGTTTACTTGAGTTTTTAGGGATTTTGTAAGTTTGGAATTTTTATAGATTGTCTTGGATATACACTATTTGCCTATTGCATATCTGCTTATGTAGTTTACATTTTACCCTAGACTATCCATGAATGTCTTGATCTCACACCCTCAATGTGTCCTGTTTTAAAAATTTTCATGATTAACACTATATTGTGTTTTGTTGCTATGTTTCTCTCTTGTCCAGTTGGTTTTGAATTGTGTTGTAGACTGAATCTTTGGTTTAACTCTTTACCGTTTTAAGTGCTACTAACTTGGTACTAATTTTGTGATGTTATCATTTGTATGCTCTGTTTTTGTGGTATTTGCTGCTATGGTTTTGCAGATGACTCCTACAAAGAAGAAGACCAATGCAAAGAAGGGTGACAAGAGGTTGAAAATGGACAATACAAAGTTCAGGTCTACCAAACATTTTGAGAGATACACTCAGTTCTACTTGAGGGCACCCATCATCCAAGAAAGATTTGTGGATTTGGTTGATTTGAAGGACACTTTCATTCCAAGTTGCTTTCAGGACAGTGGTTGGGATAAGCTACTGAGTGATCTGCCTGGGGTATGTGAACCTCTGATTAGAGAATTCTATGCTAATGCTGTTTTAAGAGAGGATAAGATCAACTGTTGGATACGAGGACATGAATTCAACATTGATCTAGATGATATTGATGAGGTACTGGGTTTAGAGAACTTGGACCATGATTTCACACACTACAAGGACATGATGCTCTCCATAGAAACTGTCCAATGTCATATTGGTGGAGCTAGAGAAGGGAGATGCCTCAACACTACTGCTTTTCTAGCTGACATGAGATGTCTTACAGTGATCATGATGTTCAACTTGTACCTGGTGAAGAAGATGACCACCATTAATAATGCTAGAGGCATTTTCCTCATGGAGCTCAAGGAGAGAACTTACATTGATATAAGTGCTCATATCTTCTTCATGATTGCTGATGAGACAAGAACTACTTCAAGGCCAAAGCTGATTTTTCCTAGTCTACTTATGAGGCTTTTTAGAGCAAAAGGTGTGGAAATTCCTCAAGACATCAGTCTCATGCCTACTCTCTCAGCCATTAATACTCTAACCATTACACGGATAAGAGTTCATCTTCCGGGTGATGAAGAGGAAGGTGCTCAAGAAGAAGGTGAACCAATGATGACTGAGACAGAAGCTAAAGGACAACCATCAAGTTCAAGAGGCTGTGGCAAAAGGAGCAGAGCTTCATCCTCCTCTGAAGTACCTCCAGATGCACTCCAGATCATCCTTAAAAGGATCGATAGCCTCCAAGATGTCCAGAATGAGCAATCTGACAGGCTGGCTGCTATCCAAGAGCAAATGAACCTACTTTCAACAAAGTTTGACAATTTTAGCACCCAGCAGTAGCCCTTTGGCCATTCTGGTCAAAAAAGGGGAGAATTTTGGAGAAGAAGAAGGGGTAGCTCTTGAGGGGGAGCACTATTTTGAGGGGGAGCAAAGCCAAAAACTTATTTTAAGCACTTTAGTTTATGTTTTCAATGGTTTTTGTTGTTATGTTGTGGATAATGTTTGCTCAGTACTATGTTAAACACTTTGGTTAAATACTTGGTTTAAACTCATGGTTTTTGGCATTTTGGTTCATGTATATGTTTAAGTCTTTATTCAGTAATATTTTGATTTTGTACCCATGCTTTGTAGCCTTGTACTTGTTGCTAAATGTTATGCATTTTCTTTAAGTACATCACTCTTGTGCCCTTGTTGGATTTTATATCCTTAATACAATTACCTTGTGTTGTTGTATTGGTTGAGTGTTGGACATGCAAATGATACTTTGCATTGAGCTTATTAGCTTGCATGTCTGGATGTTCATTCCTTGTGTGAATGAGCAATGAGGTCACTATTTGTAGTGATTGTTCATTTTTGGTCAAGCCATGCTTTATTGCTTTAGTCTATATTGCTTGATCGCATTATGCTTGCTCCATATGCATTACAAGTTTTCTGCATACAATGATCATACCGTGTTGTTGTTTTTCAAGAGTCACTTGCTCTTATGGTTCAAGAGCTACACAGATTCTAGAGTTAGGTGTGAGTGAGTTATGCTCAACTGTTCCCAACTCACATGTTTAGTCTAAAGTTTGTTTTAAGGTTTTGTCATGGAATAGCCAAAGGGGGAGATTGTAAGGTTGAATTTAATCAACTATTCTGTTGGCTTTATTCCGTGCCAACTTGCTTGTAATTCAGCATTTAGAAACCCTGTATTTATGTGGAAATCATATAAGGGTAGTGTATGAGAGAGTGTGAAGAAAAAACTCAAGAGTGTGCAACTCAACAGGGCGTCGCAACTAGATCTCACGATTTATAAGCCGCCAAAAAGAGGCACACATGTGAAGCATGCAGAGGAGCTAAAAAGTCATGCCAGCTGTTGTACTACAGGACAAAACTTCCAGCTAGCCATGCTGTTATCTCGCGACTCAGGCTCGCGATTCAGTCAAGTCGTGAGGCCAAGTTGCCAGTTCACTATGTTTGGGAAAAATTGACCTTTCACATATCAAACACACACCAGTATAAATACCCTTCTACCCACATATTGTAGAGAGCTTCCAGAGAGAATTTCGAGAGAGAAACTCTAAAGAAAAACAAGATTGACTTATCCACAATCTTCATCCTTGTTTCTCCAAATTCCTCTACCCTCACCCTCTCCATTGTTACATCCTTGAGAGGTAAATTTAGCCAAATCCTTTTCTCACCATACCCATATCAATGAGAAGGTTATTTGGTGCTTGGGAATCAGTTAGGAAGGGACCAATTGATATTGGTTGATGTTATGGGCTATAGCGGAATTCGGTAAGCTAGAGAAGACAAAGGTTCAGCACAACCTCGTTAGTGCAAGAAGTTTTGAGGGCTTAGGTACACTGGGTAGATTAGGCTTGAAGGGTCTTCTGCTGTTCATGTATCTCAACTTCATTCTCTAGTGGATTATTGACTGCTTGGAGTGCAGCATAGAGGTTTTATGCTGAGGACTTTGGTTTCCTTTTCGATAACACATCGTTGTGTTGTCTTTGTGTTTGCATCTCTCTTCCCTTAATCTTTGCCATTTAATTTCTGCTGTGGTTGTGGTTTTATTTGGTTTAGATTGTTTTATCAATTCTATTTTAGCTTATTCTCATATTCCACACATACATTGTTTGATAATAAGCTTGAATTGGTAATTTGTAATTTGGGGGTCTAAACGTTCTAGGTGTTTACACACATATTTGAACATTCAGATCATTTTTATGTACACCTTTGTTTGGAAATGTTGAGCTTTATCTAAAAACTTGGGTGTAGAGTGGAAATATAATTGTTATTTGTTGCTGTTGGAACACATTAGAGTTATGGCTGTATTTGTTTCAAGTGTAAATGGAATTGAGAAAATATTTTACACCCTAATGTGTGTTTGGATGCACACGTAAAATAAATTCAAACTGAAAATAATAAAATTTGACTGTGAAATAAGCCCCTTGCCCCGTAAAATGTTTTACACATCTTTTTTACCTTTAAATCATTTTCCAGACTCACACCTGAAGAGAGAGAGAGAGAGAGACCGAGAGAGCTCGAACCTGGGACAAGATCATCGCCACCGTTTCCCTTTAGATTTGAAAGCTCGAAAATTTGTGAAAACACAAGAGCTATTTAGACCCCCAAATTAAAGTTACAGCTCGATTGATTTTACTCTAACTTAATACTAAGTGCAGAATAGAGTAAATGCAAGCGAATGAACAAACAAGCTACTCTAACCCATAATTATTATAGCATAGGAGTAAAATGAAAGGTAAAAGAGTAGGGAAGAAGAATGAAAATACAAGATAATACGCTAATGTGTTATCGAAAAGGAAACTGAAGAACTCGGCGAAAAACTTCTCCACTGCCCTCCGAGTGGTAATCGATCCACTAGATAATCGGTTAGGATACATGGGTTAGCAAGAGACCCTCCAAGCCTAATCTACCCGAAGCACCTAAGCCCTCGAAGCTCCTACTCCAACAAAGCTTCTCGGAACTGTGTCTTGTCTAGCTCTTCGGATCCCGCAATACGCTCGATTGCATCAGCCAAAGCCTAGCTTCTTCCAATGGTTCCCAGCAGCACCAAAACCTCACTTGACACTCTGAAAATGTGTGGTAAGTGTTTGAGCTATCAACCTCTCAATGATATGGAAATGGAGAGGTAGGAGTTAAGGAAAATCCACAAGCAATTGTGCAGAGAATTGTGGGTATAACAATCTTTAACTCTCAAGGTTTGTGACTAGGGTTTTCTCTTAGAAGCACTCCTCAACATTTGTGGGTAATGTGGGTATATATAGTGTGGGTACAGATAGTGTGTATCAGAAATGACAATTTGGCAAAATAGAATGTTTCGCGGGTGTCTCGCGAGAAGGCCTTACCCATGAGATACTCGCGAAAACCAGCTATCTCCATCCTGTCTTGACTCTTTGCATTCCAGTTATGTGCAGGGCACATGCATCACTTCGTGAGAAGCTTACTCACGAGCTACCTGTGAAAACAGCTCAGTCTTCAATTTGTCTTGAGTCTTCACACACTCTCTCTCTCACACACAACCCTTACAATGAAATCCCACATTAAATACAGGGTACAAAAGATTGAATAGAATTATAATCAAATTTGGCACGGAATTAAAGACAACAAAACACATTGTTGTAAATTACAACTTTACAATCTCCCCCTTTGGCTATTCAATGACAAAACCCCTAAAATAGACTCTAGACTTAAACGTGAGTTTGGGAATAGTGGTAAAACTCACTCACATCTAATCTAGAAGCTGTGAGGCACTTGCACATCTATACCTGTAACTTGAAACACTCGCACACAAACAAAAATTTCATTAAGCTTCTGACAAGTTGAACACATGGTACATATATGAGCAAGTAAAGTGCGATCAAGTTTATAAATTATAAAGTAGTTAAGCAGATCTTGGTCATAAAAGAACAGTCATTAAAGAATGACTATAATGAACATTTAGCTAGTAAATGCTTATCCGGACACGCAATGCAATTAAGATCAACTGCTAGGATCAATTGCATGTCCAACACACAGCCAATGCAAAATACACAAGGTATTTGCATCTAGGATACAAAATCCTACTAGGGTACAAATGTGAGGTACTTAAGATAGTTTTACAACATCTAAAAGTACAAAAAAATTGCTACAAAAGCAATGAGATAAACACATGTACTGAATATTAAATAAAAATAGAGTACTTAAACTTTAATGAAAAGTAATAAAAACAACTATCCAAGAAAAGCAATATAAACAATGCTAAACCGCCTGTAATGAACCAATATATCTATGGTCTAAGCTATGCTCCCCCTCAACTATGCAACTCCCCCTTAAAATTTTTTCTCCCTTTTTAACCAGAATGGCCAAAGAGGCTAGAACTGGTTGGACTCTGAATCTGATCCCTGCTTCATGGAAAAATCCTCGATCTGTGAAGATAATGCAGTGATCTGACCCTGGATGTATGCAAACTGGTCCGCGGTGTGCTGTCGAACCTTTGTCTTCTCTAACTTACTGGATTCCACTACAGCCAATAGCATCAACCAATATCAATTGGTCCCTTCCTAACTGCTTCCCAAGCACTAAATAACCTTTTCACTAATATGGGTATGGTGAGATAAGGATTTGGCTAATGTACCTCTCAAGGATGTAACAATGGAGAAAGTGAGAGTAGAGGAATTTGGAGAAACAATGACGAAGATTGTGGACGAGTCAATCTTGTTTTTCTCTCTCAAAATTCTCTCTAGAAGCTCTCTACAATACGTGGGTATAAGGGGTATTTATACTGGTGTGTGTTTGGAATGCGAAAGGTCAGTTTTTCCCAAACAGAGTGGTCTGGCGACTTGGCCTCGCGACTTGACTGAGTCGCGAGTCTAAGTCGCGAACTAATAGAATGGCCAGACTGGAAGTTTTTTCCTGTAGTGCTCCAGCTGGCGTAACTCTTCAGCTCCTCTGCATGCTTTACACGTGTGCCTCCTTTGGCGACTTGCCAGCCGCGAGCTAGTCGCAAGATCCAGTCGCGAGGGCCTGTTGAGTTGCACACTTTTGAGCTTTTCTTCACACTCTCTCACACACTACCCTTACATGATTCCCACCTAAATATAGGGTTTCTAAATGCTGAATTACAAGCAAATTGGCACGGAATAAAGCCAACAAAATGGTTGATTAAATTCAACCTTATAATCTTCCCCTTTGGTTATTCCGTGACAAAACCCTAAAACAAACTCTAGACTTAACATGTGAGTTGGGAACAGTTGAACATAACTCACTCACACCTAACTCTAGAATCTGTGAAGCTCTTGAACCATAAGTACAAGTATCTCCTGAAACACAACAACACAATATGATCATTGTATGCAGAAAACTTGTAATGCATATAGAGCAATGTGACCATAATGCTCATTCACACAAGGAATGAACATCCGAACATGCAAGCTAATAAGCTCAATGCAAAGTATCATTTGCATGTCCAACACTCAACCAATACAACAATACAAGGTAATTGTATTAAGGATATAAAATCCAACACAGGGCACAAGAGTGATGTACTTAAAGAAAAATGAATAACATTTAGCAACAAGTACTAGGCTACAAAGCATGGGTACAAAAGTAATACACAATATAAACTAAAAGTGCTTAAAGTTTCTCCCCCTCAAAATGATGAGAAGCTATGATGCACTTGGAACATATATAACTGTAACTTGAAACACTTGCACAAAACACATTATACCTTCAAGGTAAAGCAAGTAATAAAAGAACAAGTATAATGTAACAAGTAAAAAGCGATCAAGTAAACATGTTGTGAAACATATGAGCAACTTGATCAAACACATGATAGTCATATAGAAATGACTACAATGATCATATAGCAAAGCAAATGATCATCCGAACATGCAACCAATAAAGCATAATAGCATAAGGATGTATGCATGTCCAATACACAAACACGATGCAATGAGAACAACAAAGCATAGATACTAAACACAACTCAAGTCACCATAAAGTGAACAAGAAAAAAAACATGAAGAAACACAATCAAAACAAAGTTTTCTTATTAACACAATGTCTTCTCCCCCTTAGTATATGCATCTCCCCTAAGAATATCTCTCCCCCTACAAATGTGCATAAGAGTCATATAGAAATGACAAAACTCTCCAGTATACTACTCTAGAGTATACTCTTCCCCTTTTTGACACGAATAGACAAAGGGCCAAGGAGAAAAAAGGGCAAGAGATGAAGGAATGCATGAGGGATGCAAGATGAATGAGAAAATGAAGCTCAATCAAAAGACAAAGCAAAATGCTACAAAGCATAAAGTAAACATGACATGCTAGGATGAAGAAACAAGGTATAGACCAATGCATGACACAGGTAGTAAAGGTGTGTGCAAGAGGTGGCTATATGCAATGCATGACCAAAGCATTGAAAATGCACATGTGGGGCAAGGTGTGTTAAATTCACAACCAAAGAACCAAACATGATCCTAGTGAGAAAACATGAGAAACCCCAAAGTTTGGTACTCATCGGAGTCCAAACAAGTGAGAAAATGTCTAAGAGTCAGTTTATCAAGCGCCTAGCGTGCACACTATGAACAACAATGTGAAATAATGCATGAGCATCATGAAATCCACCCTTCATACATGATCTTTTTGCCATAAGGGGCAAACATTTTTTCGTGGGTTAGGCAGTAGCAGACAGTCGCGAGACAATTACGGGAATGGCCACTGAAGCTCAAAAGCTTTCGCGAGAAGCTTTAAGTTGTGACATAGTCACAAGATAGTCGCAATAGCTTCTTTATGAATTTAAAGAAATTCCAGTTTTTGCCTAAAACTCAATTTGTAAGAAGTGTTTAGTCGCGAAATACTCGCAAGATAGTAGCGAGAGTCTTTGTGTGAAATGACCAAAAATTTATTTCCCTTAAGCACTTTTCGCGGAAGCACTAAGTGGCGAGCTTCTTGCGAAACAACCTCTGAACCAGTTTTTGAAGAAAAACACAAAAATACATTTTGAAGAAAAACTAAAGACACGAAAGTATAAAATCACTTTCAAAAACATATAAAAAACTCAAAAATATTTTTGGGTTTGATCAACAAGTACTTGAGCATACACATCACATTTGGACATGTACAATCACACAAATGAGATAAGCATTAAATGAATCAAAGTCTTATGTGCTGTGGGTGAGTATCAAGTGTGAAATAGTCCTTAGACCAGAGTGAAGTTTCAATGATCAATTCAATCAAGTCATACACAACTGATACTCAATCAAGTGGTCTATCTCAATTATAGAAATGAACATATATGACCTCTCACAAATTGATTACAAAACTTAGAAGCTTTTCATTTGGCTTCTACATAAATCATAACATTTGATCCTTTTTGGATAATACATCTCCTTGTGAGATCAGTACTTGAAATTTTTGATATTTCAACATTTAGAATTAGCCTTTGGCTTTTTGAGCACCATACATTTTAAAACAAAAGTCGCTTTCCCCTTTTTTCTAGTCAAATACTAGTATGTGCGACAAACTTTTACAGCTTGATATCTCATTTCATTTGGAGATTTACATTTGGTGAGCTCTTTTGCAAAAACATAAAAATAAAGTGGGAAGAGATATAGGCATAAGTTTATGCAAGTATCAAGACCATCAAGACTATTGACCAATTATTCATGACAAGCTTGAAGATCTATTTACAACAATCACACATAGTTTTCAAGATTTCTTCCACACAGATAAATGTGCATACAAAACAAGCTAAACTCGTAAATGCACTACGCCATTAGTACGAAGGTACTAGGCCAAACTCATATGAGATATATGCTCAAACATATACGATCAAACTTTTTGAATTTTTCACTTTTTATATGTTTTTGGATTTTTACACACACAAAAACAGAAGTATAAAAGTAAGATCAAATGCAAAAACAACAAAAACAATGCATATAAGGAGATGCATAATGCACAAATGCTTGACAATGAAGCATCTAATGCATGAAGGGTCCTACAAAGATTGAAAGAATTAGATCAATGACCAAAAGAGCAAAAGCTCAACCATAGGAACCCTTCCTCTTCCAAACAGAATGATTGTTTGGAAAGAGTGTCTCAAGAGAAGTGAGACAAGGGTTGGAAGAATGAGAACCGAAGATGCACATAGACAAGGAGTTAAGAGCATTAAACACTTTCTTTAACAACATGTCATTTTCACTCAAATCCGGTTTACCATTTTTAGCACAACTTCCAAGAGGCTCAAGTTTCTCTTTTCTTTTGATTCTTTTAAGAGCTTGAAACTTAGAGCAATGTGGTCTAAGATGACTAAAGGCACCACAATGGTGACAAACAATGTGTTTAGGTCCACTAGGCCTTTGGGAAGGGATCTAGCAACATGAGTTTATTCTCTCTTTAACTTATGACATTGAGGTCTTATATGACCAATCACACCACAATGGTGGCAAGTAGGAACAAACTTAGATCCACTCTATTCCCTAGGATGGGACCTAAACAGAGGCTTAGGCTTAAAAGCCTTTCTTTCCACTTTTTGATTTCTTTTGTGTGGAGGAATGTACACCGACAAAATCGGGTACCACAATATGATTGCAACAAATATTTTCATCATTTTTAATAGTAGGTTCAACAATCAAACACTTGGCATGCATCTTAAGGGATTCATTTTCACATTTTAGCTCTTCAACAAGTTTGTTAGACAAAACAAGTTTAGCATCCAAGTCCATATTCAAACATTCAAACTCTTTCAGCTTTTCAAGAGAATTTTCAGCAAATTTCTTATATTTCTCAACCAATTTGTTGGATTCATTGAGCTTAGCAATCAAATAATCATTTTCACAAAATAACTTGCCCAAATCCTTTTGAAACTTCTTAGAATTTTTCTTCAAGAGTTTGTCAACAAGACCCATAAATTCAAGTAACATGTCATCACAATTATGAGGATTAACACTCATAGAGGTATTTTCACAAACACATGGCATGTTACACTCACAAACATCCATTGAAGCATACAAAACACTATCTATGGCAAAACACACAAGGGGTCAAGGATCGCACTTAGGTAATGAAACCAAATCAAGTGTACCCGCTCTGATACCAATTGAAAGCACAAAAATGTGTTGAAAACACAAGAGTTGTTTAGACCCCCAAATTAAAGTTACGGCTCAATTAATTTTACACTAACTTAATACTAAGTGCAGAATAGTGTAAAAGCGAGCAGATGAACAAACAAGCTACTCTAATTCATAATCAAAGCAACACAGCAGTAAAATGGAATGTTAAAAAGTAGGGAAGAAAGATGCAAATACAAGATAACACACCGATGTGTTATTGAAGAGGAAACCGAAGAACTAGGCAAAAAACCTCTTTGTCGCCCTCCAAGCGAAAATCGATCCACTAGACAATTAGTTGGGATACATGGGTTAGTAAAAGACCCTTCAAGCCTAATCTACCTGATGTACCTAAGCCCTCCAAGCTCCTACTCCAACAAGACTTCTCAGAACTGTGTCTTGTCTAGTTCTCCGGATCCTGCAACAAGCTCCATGTTTGCATCTGCCATCCTTGGCTTCTTCCTAATGCTTCCCAGTAGCACCAAAAATTCACTTGACACTCTAAAAGAGTGTGGTAAGTGTTTGGGCTATCAACCTCTCAATGGTATGGAAATGGAGAGGTAGGAGTTGAGGAAATTCCACAAGCAAATGTGTAGAGAATTATGGGTATAACAATCTCTAACTCTCAAGGTGTTTGGCTAGGGTTTTCTCTCAGAAGCACTCCTTAACATTTGTGGGTAATATGGGTATTTATAGTGTAGACACAGAAAGTGTGTATCAGAATGGATAGTCTGGCAGAACAGAATGTCTCGCGGGTGTCTCGCGAGAAGGCCTTACCCGCGAGATACTCACGAAACACAGTTGTCTCCATCCTGTCTTGACTTTGCGTATTCCAGCATGTGTAAGTCACATGAGTCACTTCATGGCATGCTTAGTCACGAGCTACCCGCGAAAACTCTTCAGTCTTCAAATGCTTGAGTCTTCACACACACACTCTCTCTTTCTCTATCACACAACCCTTACAATCAAATCTCATAATGAATACAGGGTACAAAAGATTGAATAAAATTACAATCAAATTTGGCACAGAATATAAGCCAACAAAACACATAGTTGTAAATAACAACTTTACATGCTTGAGCATAGTGCTTGGTATATTTCACTTGCGGTTGTGATGTAAAAGATTTAAGCATGCATGACGTTCATTAAAGGATCATTCTCCAATCAAAACCTATCACAACCAACTGCCAACATAACCCAGATGAATGATGAATGTTGTGCAATAACACACCCATCCAGGATTCATACCAATTTGCCAATAATAGTAGAGAAAAGAATACCTCAACAAACATATACACGATGAATACAAGAATATATGTGAATCGTAAATTGCCCACATTCATGGACAGTGACGAGATAAAAAGTTTCATTAAGAAAATACAGAGACAATAGTGGCACCAGAAGGGAAATTGTACGTAAAAATTAATTGTTTTAACTCATGCCTTTTAGGTTACTCCCCCCTCCCCTCCAAAAAAAAAAAAAAAAAAAAACTTTTAGGTTACTATAAAAAATAAATAAAAATAAATAAAAAACAATATGCCTCTTAGGAATAATTTAGAAGGAAAATAATACCCACTTTAGAGGGAAGAAAAAGGAGGAAGAAAAATGAAAATTGATGGAGTATTTAAAGAGCTAATAATGAATATATTTTTTTGAGAAATTATAGTGAATATTTAAATATATATTATTTAAGAATCATTATAATGGTAGAATTTATAGTATGCATTTGAGGATTTGTTTTAAAGTACAAAAGAAAGGCTCATTTGCTTTCCTATTTTATTTATCTATTATATTTCTTATGTTATTTCTATCATATTTTTGTATATTTAAGGAGTATCATGGATTGAAGTGTAACATATCATAGTCAAATTGAACTTAAAATCAGGGATAAGTTTAAGGTTTTTTTCCTTTTTTTTTTTTTTTTTTTTTTTTTTTTTTTTCTTGAGAATGAGATAAGTTTAAACTAACTAAGGTAGTATGATTTAATTTGTGTTGGACTATACAAAATCATTATATATATATATATATATATATATATTTTTTTTTTTTTATGTGGGTGTATTGATACCGTATTTTGTCCGGTTCTAAATTTCTATAGAAGTTTTAGCTATGAATTAAAGGATTTCATGGTTGTAATGGTTAAACCTCTTTTTTTTTCCTTGATTTTTATCAATTTTTATGCGGTTGACTAAATTTGATTGAGTTTAAATTGAAATTTAACCATGTGATTGGATTAATTTTGGAGCTACATTTAAGATCATGAAATTCTCTTTAATTTGACTAGCCATAGGCAAAAATTAGACTTGATTGGAATGAGATATCACTAATTGAATAAAATTACCTGTGTTGCATTTAAATTGTGAAAAAAGTACATAATTTTCTATGGAACGCATGCTAAAATTTTAGTATGATTTTTCATGGAAAATTGGTACCATCTTGAGATTTTTTAATCAAGCATGATAGTAAGGATCATGAGCCAAAATTGATCAAGAAATTTAATTGATTTTCATAAATTGCGTGTCAATTTGGTCCATCTATTTTTTTGTTAGGTCATACATGTGGTTTATTTAAAAAATCAAGTTAATTTCTTTTAATTAATAGACATGGCAATATTTTACTGTAAATTATTAACTGTTGATTTAAAGTTCATATAGTTCTTTAAGTGCACTGCAGTCCAGGTTTAGTGTATAGTTCATTTTACAGATAAGTCAAGGTATGTCCCAATTATTTGCACGACTCTCATTCTTATCCAATTCCGTTAGGGCTGTGGTGGCAGCCTTCTCAATGCCATATAAAAACATTTTTTTCTTTGAGTCCGAAAAAAGAGACAAGAGCAATCGGCAGCAGCCCCTTGAGAGGCATAAGCCCAAGAAACCTACCCATTCCAACGGCTAAACCTAAGCCTTTCCCCTTTATGATCTTGATTTTCCTTCCATCACCTCTCCCTGATCTCTATCATCACTAACCCGAAAATCTCAGCCACCATACAGCCAGCAAATAAAAAAGGAACATAACCAAAAGCAAAACCCAAAAAACTTGGAAAAATCCCCCCTTTTTCCTTTTTTAACCAACACAAAACAGCAGCCAAACCTCTCTACAAAAATCACAAAACAAAACCTAAATCCCTACACTAAAGAACACCAAAAACAGAATCGAAGGCACAATAATCTACAGCAAACACAATTGAAAGCTCAATTAGTGTGAAAACACTAAAGCTTGTCCATACCCCAAATTAAAAATTACGGCTAGATTGCTTTTACTCTAACTTATCAAAATGTGGAGCAAGAGTAAATGAGTGCAATAAACTGGTAACACTACTCTAAGACATATTCAACCACAATGAACAATAAAGGAAAAGCTTAAAGACTAGGGAAGAGAGATGCTGTAACGACCCGAGGAAAAGTGCTAGCCACATCTGCGCTATACCTCAAAAGGACTAGTCACAATTAAGGCTCCTTGTAGTTGTTAATAAAGCCCAGTTCAACCCAGTAAATATTTGATGTGGGACTCATTACACACCCACACACATCACACAATCAATCAAACTGGAGTATCACAATCTCCCCCACTTAAATCCCTAACGTCCTCGTTAGGGCCCACTTTGTGGGGTAGTGTCTTCGAGCCAACACGGGGTTACCAGGTCAGCTCTGATACCATATGTAACGACCCAAGGAAAAGCGCTAGCCACATCTGCGCTATACCTCAAAAGGACTAGTCACAATTGAGGCTTCTTGCAGTTGTTAATAAAGCCCAGTTCAACCCAGTAAATACTCGATGTGGGACTCATCACACACCCACACACATCACACAATCAATCAAATTGGGGTATCGACCCAAGGAAAAGCGTTAGCCACATCTGCGCTATACCTCAAAAGGACTAGTCACAATTGAGGCTCCTTGCAGTTGTTAATAAAGCCCAGTTCAACCCAGCAAAATACCCGATGTGGGACTCATCACACACCCACGCACATCACACAATCAATCAAATTGGGGTATCACAATCTCTCCCACTTAAATCCCTAACGTCCTCGTCCGTTATTTATCAAAAAAAAAATATATAAAGATAATGCTATTTAAACATGTATAATATCTTGATGACATGCTCTATATCTTGATGAATACATTACACAGCCAAAAGGGAGGCTGGTTTTTAACACACAATGAACAAATATAAAGGGAGAAATTTGTGGTGACTTCTTGGTGGATGATTCTCAACTAATTAACCCCAAATTGATGATCTGGAAAGCTTGTTTCATTAGCATACTCGTTTCCAGATTATCAAACAATACATACAGTACATGTCGATAGGAATTGCCAAATAGCGACAAAAGATATTTACAACCATCAAACATCAACATGCCAGAAGTGTCCAACACTTTTTTAAATTAAGCATAAGGAATAGACCACACCTTTAGAGGGATAGAGAAATCCTTCATCTGTGGATCTGCAACAAATATATATATATATATATATATATATATATATATATATATATCAATTCGGAATGTAGGAAAAAAAAATGTACACCAGATATAACTTATTTACTGCTTAAAACCATGATTCATGACTCTGGCACATATGAAGAGTAACTCTAGCATAAGATTGATCATTAACGCATTTTAAAGACCTTACAAATTCCCCCAAAACCAAGACTTTCAGAAATGATACAAGGGGTTCGTTCATTAAAAAAAAAAAATGATACAAGAGGTTCACAAACACACAAGATTTCTTTAAGGGCCTGTTTGGATTGAGGGGAAAGGGAGGGAGAGTGGAGTAGAGTTGGCTGAAAATAGGTTAATTTTGATCTAATTCTACTCTATTCCCTCTCTCTCTCCCTCAATCCAAACAGACCATAAATATTTAAGCACTCTAGAGTTACAGGTTGAGAAATGATACAACAAGTTCACAAACACATGAGAGTCCTTAAATTTTTAAGTATTCTAGAGTTACAAGTTTGCAAAGGACAATACTAGGGTATGCAAGGTGTATCTATTGATTCAGATGAGAAATAAAATAATTCTAAATGAAAGGCCCCCTAAATGATTTAGCATTTTCATAGCGTATGAAGCATGTTGCACTATAGCTGGTGCACTGTGAGAAATGTGAACCAAGCAGCAATATTTAACTTACAGGGAACTAAAAAGAATACTAAAAACTTAATGAAAGAATGAAAGATAACAGAACATTCAAGTAGCTTGTTTTTCAAATAACTAAAAAAGTAGCAAAATATAAGGAAAATTAACAATCTATTTGATTTTTCTCTTTAATACTTACTCACATCGTTAATAGGAAAAACAAGTTAATTGCACTGAGTATGTTTCATGATGAAAATATTTTATTTGATTGTTATATCCCTGCTTAACACATTTGGGTACTCAATAGAACATATTTTTCAAAGCCTCATCATGTGCATAACAATGAAGCATAGGTTCTAGGAAAACAGGTCATATCAACTTGAAAAGAAAATTTTCTGCGTTAAAATTATGCAAATCTCGAATATTACTATCTGCATCTTCTTTATGCTTCTTGTTCTCCACATAAATGGTAGAGAGAAATTTTGTGACTATATGAGGAGCAAAAATACATCCATCAACAAGTAAAGCACAAAATTTACTAACATAATCATTTTTGTAATCATTTCTCCCTTTCACCTTTTTTTTTTAAATTTTTTATTTATAAAATTTATCAATAACTAAAAATAGTTCAACTAATATTATTGAAATGAACAATGCTGCATTTCTCAAATGAGGTGACTCATTAATATAGCCTTTCATCTAAAATGAGTTTTGATTATTTCAAGATTGATATGTTGTCTCTTGGGTTGAGTAATGGATTGCTAATTTAATCTTGAATTGAACGCATATGAAATTATTTATGGCAATAATCAAATATCCACATTGAAGAATACCCAACTTCCATGGAGTTTGCATTGGTTGTTTTGAGAATGAATTTACATCTATTAGCTTGAGATAAACCAAATTTGATATCATGTAATTCACAAATCCAGCTCTATTAGAGGGAGGAATAGAGAAAGTAGAAAATGACAAGAAAGAAAGGAAAAGGAATGGGAACAAATTATATATTCAATGACGAATACAAACACCCTAAAGGAAAGCTGGTTATCAACACAAAAGCGAAAACATGAAGCAAAAAGTATGCCATATTGATGACCAAGATGCTCGTATCATAAGCATACTTGTTCCTAGATAATGAAACTACCCATATAGAGCATGTTGACAGCAATAGTTAGAATGGAATGGATCTTTAAACCTACTAAAGGATCAATGCATTCTTTTGAAATGAAGCCACGAACGCTCTCTAGAGAGGAGGAAGCAGCACTGGTCTGAAGTAACAAAAAGGTAAAAGATATCAATCATGCAGACTTCAGTGAAGACTCTAGGGAAGAACCTTGGCTGCATAGGGACTCTGGTCCGAACGCCCAAGGCAAGAAATCGTTCAGGGACAAACTCGTTGGGGAAATCCCGGGTGCTTTTGCAAAAGCTTTCGACTTAATGGACCAAATGGAGGAGGATCCCGACTCAGACGATGATGAGGTTGACGTTGGGGATTTAACTCGGGTAGGTGTGGTTGCTATGAAACTAACTAAGGAGACTAAAAGACGTATCAGAGGTCCCTGGTCGAAAGCCATTATCATCAAGCTAGTGGGAAGAACGATTGGGCTTAGCTATCTTCAGAGCAAACTGATTCAACTTTGGAAGCCGGCAGGCAGAATGGACTGCGTTGATCTTACTTATGGCTTCTTCCTTGTTAGATTTTATTCTAAGGAGGATTTGGACAACGTGATAAAGAAGGGGCCCTGGTTTATTGGAGACCATTTTCTCTCCTTGAGAGCGTGGGAACCGTTCTTCAAACCTTCTGCAGCGAACGTTTCTCTTGTTGCTGTTTGGGTCAGGCTGAACGAGCTCCCTATTGAGCTTTATGAACCGAAGGTGCTGAAAGAAATTGGTGAGAACATCGGAAAGGTCCTGAGGATTGATTCCCACACCGCTATGGAGGCCAGAGGCAAGTATGCAAGATTGTGCATCCAAGTTGATTTAAACAAGCCACTAATCAATACCATCATCATTGGTCGGTTTGAGCAAGGAGTGATGTACAAAGGTATACAACGGTTGTGCTTTTCCTGTGGTAGAATCGGGCATAGAGCAGAGTGCTGCCCCTACACCATCCGGGAGGAGAAGAACCCCTTGGCTGCGACGGAGGAAGGCCAGGAAAACCAGTCACGCAATCAGCATGCTGAGTACGAAGTTGGTCGTACTGCTGACAGGGGTGGCATGCCAAACGTGTGTGAGGAAGGGGAGCCTGAAGGACAGTACGACCCTTGGATGGTAGTGCGCAGGAAGAGAAACGGCTCTAACGGGGCTACACCTGGCAAAAATCTAGAGGGGACAGATGTACAGGCTCGGAATAACTCATTCCCACCAGGTCCTAAGCTTTCGGGTAGGATGAGTACGTCCGAGCCTGGGCCCATTCATCAACAAAACTTGGCTCGTGTAGATATACATTGCGGTCCAGAGGCCCAGCGAAAGAAAGGAGAGTCAGGCCGGGGGCAGAAGGTTGAAGGCCCAACATTTTCGTTTGCTTCGGGTCGCAGTGAGTCCCTCCACGATGGGCCTTTGAAGTTCGCTGCTGCATGCAATTCATTAAGGCCTGCCACTTCATCCAGTTTGGGGCCCGAGCGTGGGCTTTCGGCCCAACCTCTTAAACACTTCTCTTACTCAGTTAGGGGTAAGAAAGCCTCTGCGAGAAGCTCATCCTTGTCCATAGCTAGCGCCGCTGGTTCCCAAATTACTGACAAAGCCTTACACCTATTCTCCTTACCTCATTCTTCGACTCGGAAATCCGATCAGCTCCCTATCGCAACCTCCGTAGTTCCAGCTTCCACCAAAACCGAGCTGGGTCTTTGCTCAGGAAGTAGTGGTTTTAGCGGTGAGAAGAGCAAAAACCATTCAAGTAATGTCTCGGGTCCACGGCCAACGGAAGGGGGTGCGGAGGTTCAGACTCACCAACTTTCCAATGGGCAAGCCAATCTTGGAGCCCAACCTTCTCCCAGTAGTTCGAGGATTAATAGTGGAAGAGGCGGAGAAGGGTCAGAGAACACTATTGCTGATGTGGATAGCATGGATTCTGAGGAAGGAGGAGCTGCTTCCTCCTCATGATGTTTGTCCCACTCCGATCCCCGTTTTTATCATGAACATCATTGCTTGGAATTGTAGAGGTGCGCTTAAGCCCTCCTTTCAGGAACACATTCGTGATCTTGTTCATCAACATGATCCGGCAATTCTGGTGGTTATGGAGACCAAAGTGGGTGGAGCGAGGGCTAAGGAGATCACTGACAGATTGCCTTTTGATGGAGCTTTTCATACGGAGACCATTGGCTATGCTGGTGGGCTCTGGCTGCTTTGGAATTCCGACAGAGTGAGTGTGGAGATTCTTGCTAGTACAGAACAGGAAATTCACGCTGAAGTTAAGGTACGGGCCTCCAACCTGACTTGGATTTTCTCTGCTATATATGCTAGTCCTAGGAGTGAGGAGAGAGGTATTTTGTGGGATAACTTAACCAAGGTTGCAGAGTTGCATAAGCTGCCTTGGATCATGGTGGGGGACTTTAACGAGCCCCTTGTTGATGGTGACAAGTTTGGAGGCAGAGGAGTTAGTATTAATCGATCCCTTGCCTTCAAAGATTGTTTGGACAGATGCAATATGGTAGATTTGGGGTTCTCGGGTTCGAGATACACTTGGACTAATAAAAGGAATGTGTCCAATCTTATCCTGGAAAGAATCGATAGGTTCTTTATGAACCCGGACTGGTGTATGCTCTATCCGGATGCAAAAGTTATCCACCTCCCCAAATGTCATTCTGATCATTGTCCGATCCTTCTGGAAGTTCTTCCAAACAGAACTCTACACCTCACGAGACCCTTCAGGTTTCAAGAATTTTGGTTGTCAGATGTTACCTTTCCCAGGGTTGTCTCTCAAGCTTGGAGCCGAAACATGGATTTAGCTGATTCCATTGAGTGCTTCTCCAAAGAGGCCACCTTATGGAACAGGAACCACTTTGGTAATATATTTCATAAGAAGAGAAGAATTATGGCTAGATTATATTGTGCCCAAAAAGCATTGGCCAACAACTCGAGACCTGACCTTATTAATCTGGAGAGTCAACTCCAAAAAGACCTTGAGGAAGTTCTAGATCATGAACAAGACCTCTGGATGCTGAAGTCTAGGCTAAATTGGATGATTCAGGGGGATCGCAACACTTCATTCTATCATGTCTCTACCTTAGCCAGAAGAAAGAGGAATTTGATTGCTTCGGTTAAAGATGAAGGCGGGGTGTGGATCACAGAGGAAAGGGAAGTTATGGATTATTTTAGAAGAGGTTTCATGGACCTCTATACTACCTCGCAGGTGGAGGTTAAGCAGACCCCTCAGCCCATCAGTCAATGGCATGCACAATTAACAGAGGAAGTAAGCCAGTCCCTGGCTACCATGGTCACTCCTGAGGAAATAAAGGAAGCTTTATGGTCGATGCAACCTTATAAAGCTCCTGGGTTGGACGGTTTGCATGCAGGGTTCTTTCAGAGGTTCTGGATGATTGTGGGTTGCTCTGTGAGAGATGAAGTGGAGAAAGCTTTCCTGACCAAGAAAATTCCAGAGTATCTCAACAATACCCATATTGTGCTGATCCCGAAAATTCAGGGGCCTGAAACCATTGGCAACTATAGGCCAATCAGCCTTTGTAACTCAATATACAAAGTGATTACTAAAGTTTTAGTCGCCCGAATCAGGCCCCACTTAGATTCCCTCATTTCTCCGTTCCAAACTGCTTTCATTCCGGGGAGGAGAGGAGCAGATAATGCCATAATTGTCCAGGAGCTCATCCATACCATAGGAAGAACGAAAGGAAACAAGGGAACTATGGCCATTAAGATAGACCTAGAGAAAGCTTACGATAAGGTCGAGTGGAGTTTCATTAGAGAGATGCTTATCAATTATAACTTTCCTGCCAATCTCATTGACCTTATCATGAGTTGCGTCTCTTCGGTCTCATCCTCCCTGTTATTCAATGGGGGTCGCCTTGAGCCCTTCACCCCTTCGAGAGGCATTAGGCAAAGGGACCCTCTCTCCCCTTACTTGTTTATTTTATGTATGGAGTATCTAGGTCATCTTATTGAAGAGAAGTGTACCATCAAAGCTTGGAAGCCTATCAAAGCTTCGAGGAGTGGGCATGCTTTCTCTCATCTATTTTTTGCTGATGACTTGGTCCTCTTTACGACTGCTGATGTGGATAACTGCAATATTATTAACTCTGTTCTCCATGAGTTTTGCTCTAAATCTGGGCTGAAGGTTAGTGTCACCAAGTCTAGGGTTTTCTTCTCGCCAAATGTGCATCCGGATCAGCGGGATAGTATGGCAAACCTGCTTGGTTTTAGCTCAACTTCCAATCTTGGCAAGTATTTGGGTTTCCCTTTAAAGCATCCAGGGAACAGGAGGCATGATTTTGACTTCGTGCTTGATAGAGTGAAGAAAAAACTTGCGGGTTGGAAGGCCAATCTTCTTTCCATGGCTGGTAGGTTGGTCCTCATTCAAGCCTCCTCCTCTGCCATTCCGAGCTATGTCATGCAAAATTCCTTGCTGCCTAATAAGATTTTAAATGGCATAGATCGAGTCAACAGAAATTTTCTATGGGGATCTACGGATCAGGTTAAGAAAATGCACTGGGTGAACTGGGGGGAGGTTACTAAACCCAAAGATCTAGGAGGCCTGGGTCTCCAATTTGCCAAGGGCAGAAATACGGCCCTTCTTGCAAAGTTAAACTAGAGGTTCCATGCAGAAAGGGAGTCCCTGTGGGCTAAAGTGCTCAGGCATAAATATTGTACTCAACAAAGGATCAATTCAAGAAACAACTCTAGGCTCTCTAAATCTCCCACGTGGAAAGGTCTGACCAAGGGTGAAGAAGTTTTTAGACAAGGTGTCAAGTGGATTCCAGGCCAGGAAAGCAATTTAAGGTTTTGGACTGATTGTTGGTTAGACCGTGGGCCTATTAGAGCTGCCATTCAAGGCCCACTCAACTTGGAATCATCCAATCTGATGCTCAAAGAGGTAAGGACTGCTATTGGGTGGAATTGGGCTAGCCTTCCTTTTGTGTTTCCTCCTGATCTCAAAGAGGCCATCCAAGCTGTGCCTATCCCGTTGTACTCCAGGAATTGTGATCAAATGGCTTGGAAATATTCTCCTAGAGGGGGCTTTGATATGAAAAGTGCGTATTTGTTATCTAATAATTTGTTGGGAGCTGATACTTTCCCGGGTAAGTGGATTTGGAGTATTCACACCTTGCCTAGAATTCAATTGTTTATCTGGAGGTGCATGCATAGTAGCATTGGTGTTAGAGAGTCTCTAGCTAGAAGAGGTATGCATGTTGAAACCACCTGCCCCTTATGCAACGTTGCAGAAGAATCCATCACCCATGCTCTTCGTGACTGCCACGTGGTCAGGACAGTGTGGCATCAACTCGGAGTGTGTCAGTCCAACTCCAACTTCTTCTCTCAAGACCTTCGAAATTGGTTGAAGTCCAATGCCACGGATAAAACAATTCGGTCTCTAAGGGGCCTTCATTGGAACATCCTCTTTCCTTTCGCCATTTGGTTGATTTGGAAGCATCGCAACCAGGTGGTGTTCAAGAATGGAGGTGTTAACCCAACCTTAGCTAATATGATAACCACTCAAGCCTCAGAGTTCTTCCACTGTGTCAACTTTCAGAGAAACGGTAGAAGGCTGGTGATCAAGCAAGTCAGGTGGGAGATGCCTAGTGAGGGTTGGTTTAAGCTAAATACTGATGGTGTTGCCAATGAGATGTTGAAGATAGCTGGGGCAGGTGGAGTGATGAGAGATGACAGAGGTAATTGGGTGGTAGGATGCTCCAGAAGGATTGGGAATACAAGCAGCTTTGCGGCAGAAATCTGGGGGCTCTGTGATGGACTCCTTTTGTGCAACCAGATGAATCTTAATGGCATTATTGTTGAGCTTGATTCGAAAGCCTTGGTTGATGCCATTAACAATCCTTGTTATGCTAATTCAATTATTTCCCCTCTGTTCGATGACTGCAAAATTTTGGCTAGCAGAATTCCTCGCCTTTGTTTTAGACACATTTACCGCGAAGCTAATATGTGTGCTGATAGTTTAGCTAAGTTGGGTCTTCATCAATCTCTAGATTTTGTTATTCATTCAAGTCCGCCTGTGGACATTGTTGCTAGCTTAGAGGCCGATTGCCAAGGTTCTTTTGTTAACAGGCTCTGCCCTGTTCCTTGTAGCTCTGTTTAGTTTGTTTTAACATTATCCCTCTTACCAAAAAAAAAAGAATGGATTGGATGTTCGCAAGATGTGCACCAATTTAACAATTTTGTGCACCAATTTTGTACAATGACCACAAGGTACATGCCGCTACGGTGCTACGTTTTCCCAATTATAGAGGAATCACAAGATCTGATATTCAGAGAAAAAAATTAAAAAAATCATTGAAACTATAATCATTGCAAAATCAATGTTTCAGGTATCCAAAGAAGATCGAGTAAATTCACCAGATTTAATGTAAAAAGATTTATTAGGACCAAAAATGTACACAACATAAAACAATTCCCAAATTTTGTGTTCTTCTCCACCGGCGAATAGAGAAGAAAAGGAAGAAGAAGAGGATACAAGTTAATGTTGAAAACAGATAGAAAGTGGGTATCAAAAGAAATTAGGTAGAAGATAAATTATTACAGAAGATTGTGGCTGTTAGTCAAAAGAGGAACACAACTTCATAGCATAACAGAGTTTACAATTAGCAAATAAGAACAAAATCACAAAAAATTACGTTTGAGAGGGTGTTCTCCTTGCCCGCACTCGCACACACCACGGAAACATTTTATGTCAGGTTCGGCTTGTCAACAAATCCTATATAAGACCAAACCAAGGGAGAAAAAACACTTGTGAAAACAATTTTACAAGAAGACTGCTAAGGAAGTAAAATTCAGATACAATTTTACCACTTCTTTCCAGGGGTAGAGAAGTCCTAGCCATGTAATTCTGCAACAAAAAGCACAAATTAGATCAATTGGAATTATGGTTTCTGTAAAGGAATGTTTTAAAATTTTACAGAGGAGACCAAGCATCTTCACCAGATTCAGCATCAAAATGTAGGAGAACAGAAATGTACACTGGATATAAACTTTTTTTGTTCTTTTTTCTTTTTTTGAGATATAACTTTACTGCATAAAGCCATGATTCATGTTAAAGATCTACTAATTCAGAAATGTACACCACTTTTGGACGCTTGTTACCAAGCCTAAATTTTTTCCATGAATGATGTTCTTAAGCAAAAAAATATTTTAATTACAACACCCCACCTGAGTGTAGATTACCAATATTTCTTCTTATTCTAGGAGGAGTATCCTTTGGTCTAGGGGACCTGGGGATGGTATTCCAATTGACCATTTCTTTGGCCTAGTTCCAGAGCAGGGAACAAGGGCACAGAGGCTGAGAAACTTGCTTGTGTGACTGATCAGATGGACAAGATCTCTGGTCCTGGAATCAGCAACTAGTCATATCCGTGTATGACAAATATTTGTCAAACTCAACTAAAAATTCTGGCCTTACACTAAGTCAGGTTCTTACAAGGCTAGGATGGGATTTACTAAGATCCCGAGGTCTGGGATAGAATGTGGAAACTAAAGATCCTGTATAAATTTACAGTTTTTGCTTTGAAGAGCAAATTTTCTGAATTAAAATTATGCAAATTCAGAAAATTACTATTTGCGTCCTCTTTAAGCTTCCCATTCTCCACAAAAATAGAGGAGAAAAAATTTGTGAATATATGGGGAGCAAAAATACATGCATCAAGTAAAGCACCAAAATTCACTAACATTACCATATTTCCATCCTTTTATCTTTCACAATTTTTTATAAAATTTCATCAATTATACAAATAGTTCAACTAAAAATATTGAAATGACAGTTCTACGTGTCTCACATGAGGTGACTCATTAGTATATCCTTTCATTTCAAACCAAATAGGCAACCATTCCGTCTTTTCCAAAATTTACAGTGCAATAAGCATTTTCATAACATATGGAGCATGCTGCAGTACTACAGCTGGTGCAATGTATGAAATGTGAATCACACAGCAACATTGAACTTGAGGTAAAGAGAATACTCCAAACATAATGAAAGATTATAACACATTCAAGTAGGCTTTCCTAAAAGCCTGCAACTCAAAAACAAATAAAGTAGCAAAAGACAAGGAAGAATAACAATTTAATTGATCTTCCTCTTCAATATTCACTTCTTTATTTGGTAATGAAATGCCTTACATCATAGGAAGAAAAATTAATTGCACAGAGTATGTTCATGATGAAAATAGTTCATTTGATTGCTTTGTTCCTACTTAACACATTCAGGTAGTCAACTGAAAATATTTTTCAAAGCCTTATCTTGTGCATAACAATGGAGCATAGTTTCTAGTAAAGAGAGTATTATCAACTTGAAGAGCAAATTTTCTGAATTAAAATTATGCAAATTCAGAAAATTACTATTTGCGTCCTCTTTAAGCTTCCCATTCTCCACATATATAGTGAAGGGAGATTTTGTGAATATATGGGGAGCAAAAATATATGCATCAACAAGTAAACCACAAAATTCACTAACATAACCACATTTTAATACATTCCTCTTTTACATTTTTTTTATAAAATTTATCAATTATAAAATTGAAATGAACAGTGCTATGTGCCTCAAATGAGGTGACTCATCAATATATCCTTTATTTCAAACCAAGTAGTCGACCCTTCTATCTTTTCCACAATTTAGAGTAAAAAAGTGTAACATTTCAGGAAGTGAGAATAACTCAATAGAGAAAAATAGCATCTGAAAGCTCGAATTTGTGTGAAAACACATGAGCTTGTTCAGACCCCAAATTAAAAAAATGAAATGAACAGTGCTATGTGCCTCAAATGAGGTGACTCATCAATATATCAATTATTTCAAACCAAGTAGTCGACCATTCCATCTTTTCCAAAATTTAGAGTAAAAAAGTGTAACATTTTAGTAAGTGAGAACAACTTAATAGTGAAAAATAGCATCAAGTTACAATATATAAATTCAAATGTAATGAACATATTACACAATTCTTCTTATAACCTACAAGAAAAGATTGGACCAACTTTTTAGCTTGCTTAGACAGTTACTTAACCAGAAGTCCTATGATTCCCAACTGAAAGTATAATTTGTAGCTACCTTAAATCTGATGTACCAATAATCTTCTAATACTTTTCACCATTTAAAAAAAGTACACATATACTCTAGATAGGTGCATACATAAAAAAGTGTGTATATGCATATGTTACATTTATATGTAAATAATAAATTAAGTGCAAAAGTATCGCAAGACAATAAAAGAGGAAGTGTTATATGCAAGCTGGTGGCAAATTGGCTGACTCTGGAATGACATTTATCCTGGTTTTTTATTGGCCAAGTTGGGCCGTCCCTTGAACTGAGTAATGAATTGTTCATTTCAACCTTGAACTAAACTCATATGGCATTTATTAATGGTAATAAGCCAATAATAAAAAATCCATACTAAAAAATGCCAAACTTCAGCATAGATTAACACAGGTAGTTTTGAGAATGATTTTACATTAAAGGGAGGAATTGCAAAAATAACAAGAAGGGACAAAAAAGAAAAGGAAAAGGAATGGAAATAAATATAAACATTTAAATATTTAATCATCCAAAAGGAAAGCTGGTCATCAACAAAAAAAGAATAGAGATGCCAGGAAAAGATCATGATTACATCTTAGTGGATCACCTAAGACAGCTCAAGTGATTAACCCACACCCTCCCCCCCCCCCCCCCCCCCCCCCCCCCCCCCCCCCAAAAAAAAGAAAAAAAAAAGCAAAAAAGTATGCAAAATTGATGATCAAAGATGCTTTGCATCATAAGCACACTAGTTCCCACTTCCCAAATTAACCAAACCACACATATAGAACATATCGATAGGCGTAGTTACAAAGGATATTGACCAGATGTGCACCAATTTTGTAAATTGAGCGCAAGGTATATACCTCATTTTTCTAATGATATAGGAATCCAAGACTTGACATTCTAAAATATAAAAAAAAATGAGATCAATTGGAACCAAGATCTCTGTAAAAGGAGTGTTTCAAGATATCCAGAAAAGATCATGCATCTTCACCACATTTAGTGGGAAAAGATTAATTAGGAACAAAATGTACACAGCATTCAAAATAAAAAAATTTAAAAAAAAAATGAAGAAGATAAAAGGGGATGTGGAAACAGAAAGAGAGTATCAAAACAAATCAGCCAGAGAATCAATTACTATAGAAGAATGTCACACTTAGTCTAATAGGAGCACACGTTAATAACACAGCAAAGTTCATATTAATTAGCAAATATGAAAATAAATAAATAAATAAAATCACACAAAAATTTCTTAGCCATAAATCCCTTATAAGACCAAAACAGCAAAAGAAACCACTTGCAAAACCATTTTACAGTAACTATAAAGCATATACTTACGGGGAAGATGTGATAAATAATTGGTTGGCCCAATCCAAAAAGGGGTATTTAAAGGATTTTAGAAAATGGATTAGAGAAAATAAAAGAAAGAATAAAGATGAGTCCATAAAAGATAAATAAATAAAAAATGTGAGAATGAAGAGAAAGACATACCTCTAAATATGCTATAATTAGTTTATCCCGTTCCTTTGGATCCCGGAAGAAGGGTTTAAGAACATTCTTAGTGTCCTGACTGTCCAACGACTCCCACCATTCTTTATCTGCTTCAATCTCTTTAAGAGAAGGGGGAGGAGATAGTTGTCCATTAAGAAGCGGCACAGAGAGAGAGAGAGAGTCTCTTCAGCTTTTGACATTCAATTATCTCAACCCTTTCAAGAGAATCACAAACTATTACTTTTCTGCTACTACAAATGGTCTTCAATTCTGGTAGGTCCCGTAATTCCAAAGTTCTCAATCTGGGGAGAGTGATTTTGGTAGTGTCCATTCCCTCCTTTTCTTCTCCTTCAAATTCATCAAATACTTCTGCTATTATTTCCTCTAATTGTCTACAATTGCAGACCCCGATCTCTTCCAGGTTGTGCAAGTGTAGCAGCAACCCAGCTGGAAGCAGCTTCTTTATTCTTGAACAATTCTCTATTGCAAATGCTTTGAGATAGGAAAAGGTGTCAGGTGGGACCGTGCTGATGCAACTTTCTCTTTTCTAAACAGTACCTGTAAGTTATCCAAACTAGAAAGCGCTAAAACCTGGAGAATTTGAAGAGAAAGGGTACAAGAAGTGGATGATGATGAAGAAGAAAATGAAAGTACGTGCTCTATTCTTTCGCAGTTGCCAAGAACTATACCCTTTAATTCACTTGCGTGGTTCAAAGATGGAACATCGCATAAACTTCTTCATCCATAATTGACATTCCCACTCGAATTTCGTAACATGCAAGTTGCCTTTTCTCCAAGGATCTTATATACGTATTGAACTCATATAAGTCATAAAAATGGCCCCCAAAAGTCTCCAATTTCTTCAAGCTTGCTATCTCTTCTCCTTTCACTATTGCTGTGTTTGAATCGCAGGAAACTGAGAGATACTGAAGATGAGATAGTTTAGGTAAAATCCCAAGTGGAATGATTTTTAGTCTACGCGCGTTCAAATTGAGATATGTCAAGTTGACCAACATTTCTAACCATGAGGTACTTCCTTAATTAATGTTAACCCAAGGTCTAACTTTCTTAATCTTGTAAGCTTTGCTAATGAAGACACATGAATTAATCCTGCACACCCCCTTAGCCTTAATGTAGAAAGATTCTCCAAGCTAAAGACTGAATTCGGCAAAGATATAATACCAGTATATGATAGATCAAGAACCTTGGGCCCGTGCAAATGCTCAAACAAAGAATTTGGGATAGCTTTTAATGATGGGTTACCTCACAGCAACAAGGTTGAAAGGTTAGGACCCCTTGGTGATACATTACAAGGGATTGTTGATATGTTGTTGTACCTCGAAGAAGCCTTTACAAGATCCTCTCTCCATTTTTCTTCATCTGAAAAATCTTCCAATCCCAAGTGACCTTCTACCATAAATTCAGGACTTGCAACCTGGAGGACCATGTTGTCAACGCCCGGCCTCGAAAAACGGAGAACCGTTGGGGCCTTCATTTGACCACTTGCTATGGCGACACTCCCGCACACGCGGGGCCCGTTGGAGGCCCCCTCTCAAAAATGGTATTGTGTGGTGTGCGCATATATGGTGTGTGGAGTGGTTTGAGCGAGACTTTGGGTGCTCTCTCTCTCGATGGAGGAAGGTAGGTCTACCTTTGGCATTATGGCAAGAATCTGGGCCAAATTATAAGGAATTACCAAAGGTAAATGGAGTCGCCACCAATCATTGGGTTTTTCTAAGGTGTGATTGGTCACCTGTTTCTAGTTGATTTTATTACCAATCTTAGGTTAAGAAAAAATGGCATTTTCCTAATCTAATATGGATGGCAAAAAAAAAAAATCTTAATTCTTAGGTCCGGAAGTTTAGTTACATGTGAGAAAGGTGTTAGGCACCCCACAATGCCTGTCCAAAGACAGTCCTTTGTTTTGATAAAACCTTAATTTTCAAAGATTGGCAATAAAAAACATGATTTTGGCATTGGCTTTCAAGGCTTTGCATGCATGGGGGCTTTGGCGTTTGGCTTTTGAATGGGTGTGGTCCCAATCTATGCTTTCCTAAGACATTCGAGCAATGTACCAGATTTCCACGACGAAAATCCAGCGAGATGTCACCTTACTTTCATGGCAGAAATTAGGCATTGCTTGCCTTAAATGACACGAACTGTGACGATCACACCGAAAGGGGCGAGTAGGTGTATATATATACATACATCATGCACAATACAAGCACACAGAACATGAAAGTAAATACCTACATCCCTAGAGCATGGCCCAAAATATAAGTGCAGGAAAATAAATAGGGGTCGCCATACTCTAGAGATGAGGACGAATGGTACATGGCATGATATACCTAATACAGCTCATCTAAGAGAGAAAGGGGGGGGGGGGGGGGGGGGAGGAAGGAAGGGGTTTTAAAGAGTACAAAACCAAAAGGGAAAGGCTAAACTCCTAAGTCTACTGAACATTGCCACTTGGCTTATATCTACATGCTTGCATTCGCTCCCTTTTTGCTTGCACTTGGGAGACTGTGCCATAGCTTCAAGTGTCCTTGCTCTATGTGTATACCTGCAAAGGCAAATACAAGAAACCAACAAACAAGAAGTGGAAGGAAAAGATACATAGATAATGCGCGATGGGTATAAAGCAAACGAACGAGATAGATATGGCAAGCATAGCATGTAATGGGAGACACAATTAGCAAAGATGAATAGACAAACAAGAAAGCCAACAAGGCAAGAAAGCAAGCAAACAAACAAAAGGTGATATAGGTTTGGGTCAAATGTCCATAACTTCATTATGTTAAAGTATGGACGACACACTAGCAAGCAAGACTCATGCATGGACATATAAGCAAGCGTGTAAAGATGCATATAAAGCTAACAGGTGGCACAAATAAGCATGGTAAGCATATCATCGCACGGAACGGAAAAAGGGAAAGGTATGCACATAGCAACCGGCATCATGGCAATGCATTCCAAATGGTTACATCTAAACAGGGCCTCATGGGCATCGGATGTAACCGCACAACCATAAACCTGCTAAGGGCGCCAAGCGTGGTAAAGCCTAGAACTAGCTAGAGAGGCTAACACAAGCGTAAAGTATAGAAGCGAGCAAGCATAGACATGAAAATAGGGTGATCTAAACCCTTTGATGTGGACCTTGGTGTATGGACGGTGACAAAGACCATAGGGTCTAGATCGGGTCCAAACCAATGGGCTAAAGCATAAGAAATAAAGACAAAGCGACAAAAGGGCTACAATAACACATGGCATGACAAATATAGCCTGGGTCTAGGCACACAAACATGACATGGAGCACACAAACACATGGAAGATGGCGTAAAGCATGCAGAAAACATAGATCCAAGCACACAAGCATGTGGAAACATAGATCTAGACATATAGGCATAGAAACATGCATGTAAACATGTAGGAACTTAACACATAGGCATGGAAGAACATGGATCCAAGCATATAAGCATGTAAAGACAAGGATCTAAACATATAGCATGGAAATAAACACATAAAACACATAGATCCAAGCAAGGCATAGCCAACAACATCATACAAGCATGTGAGCACGTAACCCTAACATCAACCTAGAACAAAAAGAGGTACAAAACATAGGAAAACATGGCAAAAAGCATAAAGCATGTAGATCTAAACATATAAGCATGTAAGGATATAGATCTAAGCATGAAACATAGCAAAAGCGTAAAAAGCAAAGAGATTTAAGCTAGAAACACAAATGAAGCAAGAAACATGCCAGAGAAAGCAATAAATAATGTTATTCAAGCAAAAAGAAAGGATAAAAAGCTAGAAAAAGATTTAGAAGGTTAGGGGTGTGGATGGTAGCTAAAAAGCTACATCCACACCCTTAAACCCCAAATCCAAAGTGTAGAACCAAGGAAAAGAAGATTGGGTATAAGAACAATACCTTGTGTTTTTGGTGAAGAGAGAAGAATTAAGAAGCTTTGATGTGTTTTTTGTGTGTTTTCTTTTTTTGGGAGAGGGGAAAAATGTGTAGAAAAATCAAGCAGAGAGAAAAATTCAGCAAAAAATGGTCTCCCCCTAGTCTGAGGGGTGCCTGGGGCTTTTTATAGCCCTGGCACAAATTTCAAGGCGGTGGCCCTTCAAGGGCCGCCAGCTTCAAACTTCCTTTGATTGGGTTGATCTTGACACCCTTGGAAAGATCTTGACTTCCTGTTTCTGAAAAGGTATGGAACTTGAAAATCCAATGGTCGGATCAAAAGTTATGGCTCTTGAAGTGGATCAATGACCAAACTATCACTAAAAGCACCCATTTGATAAAGTTCTTCCACCTCTCATATCTTCTTAAAAGCAAGTTTTACTAGGTGTGCACATGAGAAACACTTCCCTTCTATAGCTTCACGTTCAATGGCTTCTATTTCATCATTCATCTTTTCCACATCTTGGAGCCAACCTTTAACTTCTTGATTGGTGTCTTTCCTGGAAGAAGTTATGCTCTCATTCTTGAGTTTGTATCTATCTTCCGGTGTTCTAAATCCTGCCATTTGTTCTTGAGAATTCGCCTATGTTTATCAGCTCCTCTATAATAATCCGCAAAAGCAGAAGAGAAAGAAGAAGAACAAAAGAAGGGGAACGATCTGGAGAATGGTGGAACCCGAGTATTATAAACTCGAGTTCAATGTGGGTTCCACATGGATAATTTTTCACATCAGTTGTTTGCCAGCTTAGGAACTCGAGCATTTAAGATTCAAGTTCTATCATGAAACTCAAGTCTTAAAAACTCAAGAGGCTATTTTCCCAGATAGTTTTGAAAACATGACCACTAACAAAATTGTTACAAATTTAAGGTTAAATGGAAAAAAATTCTACAGAGTTTCATGGCCAAAGCTCTCAAAGCAAAGCCTCACTGTAGTGATTCTCCCTCTCTCTCATCCTCGGTATCTCTCAAATCTTAGATTGAAAACCCCAAAAGGCCTACATCACCACTAATGGCGGCGAAGCTTGATAGGGACACCACAATGGTGGCCACCGCCACTTCCCATCTCCTATGTCTATTTCTTTTTCTAATTTTTTTTGTTCGCTAACTCTTGGCCGAATTTTTCTCTTTGTTTGGTTGTTTGTGGGTTTGAGTTTTGAAAGTTGAGATTTTTTTTTTTGGGTTTGGGTTTTAGACATAGCTGTATGTGTATATCTTTCTGAATATGTGTTTATGTGGGTTTTGAGTTTTACCATGACAACGTGGGTGTTGTATGTTTGTTGTGGTTTGGCCATGGGTTTAGGGTTCCAAAAATGGGATTTTTGGGTTAGGTGTCGTAGCTGTGATTTGTATATGTTTGTAATTGACTAGATGTGGGTTTGTGTATGTGTGTGTATGTGAATCTGTGTGATTGTGAATCAAAGCTTGTTTACATAATTCATGTTCAAACACAGGCATTGTAACTTTCATGTTCAAATTTGTGCTTGACTGTGTGCAGGGTGAATATATGTAGCTGTGTATGGTGTGTGCTATGAATGCTTGAGCTAATATAATCATGTGAGCATGTTCTCCAAAAATAAAAGCATAGCATGGAAATGAAATAGGAAATAGATGCTACCCATTTTGACTTTCAGTTTGTAGTTAATGCTTTGCTTTCCATTTTTTCTTGTTTCTAAGCCCTGTCCTCTGTTGATAGAGGAAAAAGGGTTAGATTTCAAATAAGATATAGAAAAGAAACAAAAGAAAGTAAGAAAAAGGTGAGGAAGGGTTATTAGGTCATCTTTGCTTTCTTCTCTTTTCTTAGGTTTGCTTTGCTTCTTTCTTTGCTTTGCTTTCCTAGTGTATCTTCTTTTTTTACTTTGCTTCTATAACTTGCTGCATGCTTTGTTGTTGAGGGTGAATGAGAAAATGAGCTGTCTTTGTTGGGTTTCTCGGCTCAATAAGAGAAAGGAAGAAGCTTTGTATGTTTTTGGTCTATTTCTTTAAGAAGGTGGTTTCAGTTTTGTGGGAGAGGAGTGATTTTTTGTTGTAAAGTTGTGATTTCCAACTAGCCTTTGTTGTCTTTAATTCCTTGCCAAATTTGATTGTAATTTCTTTAATCATTTCCCTGTATTTATGTTGGTTTATTTGTAAGGGATGAGTATGAGAGATTGGTGAAGAATCAAGTATCAAAAGAAGAATTAGAGCATTTCACGACTAGCTCGCGAGAAGCTCACGAGTAGAGCAACCTTTGAAAGGCCATATGTGAAGCATATAACTAGAAGCTGAAGAGTCATGCTAGGCTATCAAATTCGCGAGTACTTCACGAGAAAGGAAATCTTGCAAGGTACCTGTGAAACTCTATATTTGGCAAAAAGAAAAGGTGCTTTACCAAATTCTTTACCCACACTATATATACCCTCATTACTCACGAAATTTAAAGAGTGATTTTTTTGAGATAAAACCCTAGCAAAAACACTTGAGAATTAAAGATTGTCATGCCCACAATTATCTACACATTTTATCTTGGTTTTCCTTGACTCCTACCTCTCTATCTCTACATCCTTGAGAGGTTCTTAGCCTAAACACTTACCTCACCCAATCTGAGTGTTGAGTCAAGTTTTGGTGGATTTGGGAAGCATTGGAAGGAGCCATTAAGTGGCGGATGCAATCGGGTTGAATTGCGGAATCTGGAAAGCTAGTGAAGATAAGACTTCGAGAAGTCCATTGGTAGCAGGAGCTTGGAAAGCTCATGTACATTGGGTAGACTAGGCTTAGAGGGTCTTTTGTTATTCGTCTCCAACTTATTCACTAGTAGATTAATTTCAACTTGGAGGGTCGCAGAGAGGTTTTTCGCGGAGTTCTTTGGTTTCCTCTTCGATAACACGTCTTGGTATTATCTTGTGTTTGCATCTCTTTTCCCTAGTCTTTAAGCTTTTCCTTTATTGTTCCTTATGGCTAAATACTGCTTAGAGTAGTGTTACCAGTTTATTGCGCTCATTTACTCTTGTTCCGCACTTTGATAAGTTAGAGTAAAAGCAATCTAACTGTAATTTTTAATTTGGGGTCTAAACAAGTTTTAGAGTTTTCACACTAATTGAGCTTTTAATTGGTATTAGAGTGGGTACACTTTTTGATTTCGTTATCCATGTGTGATCCTAAACCCCATTTAAGATGGATAGATCTCAAAACCTCAACACACCTCCTTACTTCGATGGGAGTAACTATGCGTTTTGGAAAGTATGTAGGCATGCTTTTCTATATGCTATTGATGAGACCGTTTGGGATTCCATTGAGAATGGGTGGGTGAGATCAACAACATCCAAAGCCGAATAGGATAAGGCTGCACTTGCTTTGGCAAATGCCAATAGCAAAGCTATTAATGCTATTTTTTTGTGGTGTTTCTACTGATAAATTTCACAAGATCTCTCATCTGAAGACCGCCAAAGAGGTGTGAACCATCCTCGAGACCAACTACGAGGGAACCAAGAAGGTCAAGGACACCAAACTACAGATGCTTACTACTCAATTTGAGGAAGTGAAGATGAGTGACGATGAGTCATTTAACTCATTCTATGGGAGACTCAATGAGATAGTTATTGCCAAGCTCAATCTTTGAGAGAAGATTGAAGACACCAAAGTGGTAAGGAAAGTCTTGAGATCCTTACCTGAAAGCTTCCGGGCGAAGGTCACCACCATTGAGGAAAGCAAAGATTTGGATGAGATCAAGATTCAAGATCTTGTTGGCTCTCTTCAAACTTATGAGCTCGGATTTCCCTCTCACAAATCTAGCAAGTCACTTGCTCTCAAAACTATAAATGAGAGAACCGGTGATTCCTCCGATAAGGATGATGTCGAAAAAGAGGTGGCGTATCTTGCAAAGAACTTTCGAAAGTTTCTAAAGATGAAGAACAATGGGATTGGTAAAGGAAAATTCTCATTCTCTAAAAGTGACAAAAGAGACTTCAAGAAGAAGGATGCAAAAGACTCATCATCATCCCAAGGGATTGTGTGCTACGAATTCTATGGTCATGGGCATCTAAAGAAAGAGTGTCCAAACTATTTGAGTGAAAAAGGTAAAGTGCTAGCAACTACCCTTAGTGACTCAAAGAGCTCAAATTCTAACGCAAAAAGAGAATGTGATAGTGATGGTAATTATTCAGCATTCATGGTGATTACCGCGGTTGATTTCAAAGAGGAATTAAGCGATTTGGTTGAAGAACTTGGTGTTCACTTTGAAGGTGAAGAAGTTGAAGTTTCGGATGATGAGGATGTGTACCTTAATGAAGGTGATAAGAATCTTCAAGAAGTAAACGATGCATTGCTTGAAAATTGTGGGAAATATGCTAAGGTTGCCAAAAGTGTAGTCAAGAAGATGAAGAAAATTGAAAAAGAACATAAATCCACTCCTATACAACTTAAAGATGCTAAGTGTGAAGTTGAAGAGCTGAAGGAAGAGTTGTTGAATGCCTACTCTAAGATAAAGTTTCTCGAACTTGAAGTGATTCAAGCAAATTTCAAAGTGGAACGCACACCACTAAGAAACATGATAGTGTGCTTTCATCTCAAAAGCCTTCCACGGATAAGATTGGAGATAAAGTTTGTGTTAGCAAAGAATGTAGAGAAGCCCAAAAAGGAGATAAAGTTTGTGTTGGCAAAGAATATAGAGAAGCCCAAAGTTGAGATCCCTGCCGTTGAGAAGAAGGACAATGGTCCAAAACCAGAGACAAAAGGGAAGTCATTGCCTAAGAATCAAAGGGGGCCTTAAGTGAAGCATTTTTGTCATCATTGTGACGTTTGAGGGCACACAAGACCAAATTTCTTCGAGCTTTATGCTCTCAAGAGGGCTGATTCTCTACATGATCAAGGGAGTTCAAGAAGAATTCCAAGAGGAAAGCAAGCTAAGGGAGAAGATGAGGGTCAACTCATTGGAGATGTCATGGAGATGCTTAAAAACATTTCATCATGCCTAGCTAGCTTCATCCCGAAGTTTGAGAGTTATGTCAGTCGTACCCCTCCTTCTAAGGACTTCAACCAAAACACTCGTGTGGTGTGGGTGAAGATGTTGGAAAATCTGGTTTTGTATCTCATACAAAACACACAGCGGAAACAACAACCACGGATCTACTTCAATCATGAAAGATAGCATGTAACCATGAATTCTAGAATAAAGAACAGAAAGCTACCTTGATGTAGTGAATTTCAAAACATGACTTGAGAATACCTTCAATCTTCATCTCAATTCCACATGGTACCCAAGATGTGTGGCCTCTCAATCAGTCTTTTGTACATAGACTCTCAAAGAAAAAAAAAACCTTCCTTTTTTTCTTATGGAGAAAATCTGATTTCTTTTCTTTTCATTATACGTACATTCAACTATTCTCATAGTTTTATTATTTAATAACTCTTATTAAATAATAACTGATTATCTAATTGGGTTAGCCTTTTGGGCCTACCCAATTGGGCTTTAGTTTGTGGCTTGAGATGGGACCAAAGGGAACAAATAAGACTCTAGCACCAATGGACCTTAGGCTTTCCTATCAACTCTTGACAAGTCCAAAGTTACCATTAATTATATTCAATACCACTATAAGAATATAATTGCACTCTAGGCCTTATTAATAAATTATATCTCAAAACTTTATTATACATACAACCCCTTCATTAAAATTTTCGTAGTAATACAAAGTCATAAATGTAGACTACCACTTTGAAGATTACTACATTTTAATCCTTGAGTACCCGGTTTAAACTTTTATGTTATTCATCATATATTTATGAAATCCAATTCCATAAATATATAATTTAGTAACTCCTTACTAAAGTGGTTGGGCCCAACACTTTGAATAACCAAACCCATTAAACTTATCCCAAGGGAATATTTTATATCTCCGTTAAGAGATTATGAATTCCATCTTGAGAATATATATTCCATCAACCCTAAATGTGGCTGCCCAACATACTGAGATTTTGACCGTAACTTATAGATATCACTCCTGATATATCAAAGTAACCTACATCTCATGATCAGGTCCATTATTCTCTCAGGATTTAGAGTTGATGTAAATAGAATTCGTGAGATTTATTATTCATTTGACAGTCTTTAGGAGAATAATAAATCTCACAGCGGTCCAGTTCAATATGTCTTAACTCTTAAAACATATCAACATATCAACTAGAAGTCTTCACTTCCATGATCAAACAAATCATCTTAGTTGATATGTTATAGTCTTTGCAGATGAAATGCCTAATTTCATCACTGATTAGGAACTAAGATTCTGAGTTTATAAAGAACTTGTGATTTATATCTTCTGTGACTTTTCACATAAATCACATACTATGCATCTCATGGACTAAGATAATGTCCTATTAGTTCATTAATAGATAGTCTCATATAATTAAACAATTTAATTATTTATGAAATGCCAATAAATTGGATTTTAGGGCACAAACCCCAACAGAAGAAGGGTACTCATGCATGATTACTCATGATGTCCATGCATTAATACTTCCAATGTATGAGGGTCATAGTTTCATGCATCATGGCATATGCATTCTTCTAGATTCAATGCTTCTTTCCTAGCATGTTTTTTTTATTGGTCTTTGTTTTGTTTGCCTTGTTTTGTTGATCTTACTTTATTACTTTGTTTTTTAGTGAGTAAAAAAATTCTAAAACCCATAAAAAGTTTTAAAAAATCTCAAAAAGTTTGATCGCTTGTGTTGTGTATATCACATGTTGAGTTTGGCCTAGTATCTCCGTACTAATGACGTAGTGCATTTACGAGCTTAGCTTGTTATGTACGCACACTTTTAAGTGTGAACAAAATCTAGAAATCTATATTTGATTATTGTAATTAGATATTTAAGCTGGTCATGAATGATTAGTCAATAGTCTTGTTTGATCTTGATACATACATAGACTTGTTCCTATATATCTCCTCACTTTTTTTTTTTTGGTCAAAAGCTATACAAACATCAATCTCTAAAAAGAGAAAGAGCTGAAAAAGCCTTGCTTCGAAAATTAGTTTGACTAGGAAAAGGTGGAGCAAAATGTATTCAAATTGTATGATACCAAAGCCAAAGGCTTATCTCTCAAAGAAATATCAAAAAAATTTCTGGCATCGTTGCTCAAAAATTGAGTTGTGTTGATAAAAAAGTATGAAAAATGGAAGCCAAATGAAAAGCTTTCAATTAATGTAAACACTTTGGTGGGGGGGTCATATATGTTCATTTCTACTAGTGAGATAGGTCACTTGACTTCGTGCTATTTGTGTATGACTTGATTGAATTGATCTTTGAAACTTCATTCTAGACTATGGACTAGTTCATACTTGATTCACACACACAACACACAAGTCTAATGTTCAGTGAATGCCTATTTCATTTGTGTGATTATACGTGTTCAAATGTGTTTTGTGTATGCTCAATTACTTGATGATTAAACCCAAAAAGATTTTTGAGTGGTTTATTTGTTTTTGAAAGTGTTTTTTGTGTATCACTTGTGTTTTGAAAGTTTTTCCAAAAAGCCAAATATGTTTTGTTGAAAAACTCTTGTATAAGCATTTTTGTGAGTGTTTCGCGAGTAAGGTTTCTTGCACCCAAGTCATGAAAATGAAGAAGTGAATTTCTAATTCTTCCAAATTTTTACACAGAGAGTCTTGCGACTCCCTTGTGAGTCATTCGCGAGAAACAGCTTCTCATGAAACTTGCCCTATGCATTTGAGGCATTTCGCGAGAAATTCATAAGTCCCTCGCGAATACCTATCCCTCAAAATGAGCGGATTTTTAGTTTTTAAAGAGGCACACAGTGACAATTTTTCAAAATCTTTATTTTGCCTCCCTCGTGTCTCTCTCAACCCAAAACACCATTTTCTCTCAAATCTCAACCAAAACTCATTGGATTTCATTCCTAATACTTCTCTAAGGTATGTTTTAACACTTTTTATCTTTTAAATCCTTAGATTAATTCTTAGATTCTTAAAATTCTAGGGTTGGGGTTATTTTGAATGGGGTTGGGAAAATTTGTTTTGTGTCAAATCTTTTTACTTTTTTCATTTTTGGGCTGTGTCCCAATGTGCTTGTTGATGTTTTTGTTGGCCCCTTGTAGCATTTTAACATGTATTTAGGCAAGATTTTCATGTGTTCATGCATTGTTTAACATATATGTGTAGTGTTTGCACTCTAAGTATTTGATAAAATGCCTATATGGTATTTTTTCATTCTTTTGGAGTCCAATGAATACCAATTTTTAGGGATTACCATGATTATTCATGCTTATCATTTTTTGATCATTGGTTGTGTATTTTACACACTTTGCCCTATGAGTGCTTGCTCATGCATTGATCATGCATCTCACATGCACACTAGATGCACCCTTGATGCACACACTCTAACACTTGACATGTTTTTGCATTCATTCATGCTAGTTAAGTCTTTTTAGACTTTTTAGCACTTATAACATGTTCATGTGTCTATGTTATGCATGTTTATTTCCATTTTAGGACATTTTTTTATTTCCATTTTAGGACATTTTTCTCAATTTGTTCTTGTTTTATGGACTAACTTATATCTAATCAAGTTTGTTACCATGTTTGTGTATGGTTTGTGTGTTTGTTCATTGTTGTACATGTCTCCTCATAAGACAGTTGCAAAGAAATCAGCAAAGCGTCCTCATCATTCCCCTGATTCATTCAGAAATGAAGATGCTAACAATGCATACATCGATTACTACAAGAATGTTGTGATCACCATGGAAAGGGGTGTGGACCTTGAATCCTTAAAGAACACATTCATTCCGGAGGTGTTCAAGGAGAGGACATGGACCAAATTTTTGAATGCTTTTGGTGATGTGTATGAGTACATCATCAAGGAATTCTTTGCAAATGCATTTGTTGAAGATGACCATATCAATTGTTGGGTCTAGGGGAAAGAATTCATCATATCTAGGGAGTCAATTCAAGAGTTGTTAGAGATTCATCTAATGACTCTAGATACCTCTCTGCATTATGATGAGAGAAAAGATAAGCTTGAACTTCTTGTGTAAATCCTTGGAGGCCAGCTCAAGAAGACGTCCTTGCACACAACTGACTTTTATTCTAAGATGAGGGCTTTAGCTTACATCATGATCTTCAACCTCTATTTGGTAAAGAACTTGACAACCTTGTTGCGGCCAAGGACAATTTTTCTCCATGATCTATTCACTCACAAAGTGATTGATATTTGTGGTCACATCTACCACCTCTTTGCCAAGTACGTTCGGAGAAGAAAGACAAGGATGACTCTACCATTCCCAAGCCTTGTCATGTCCTTAATATCAAAGGTAAGGGTAAAGATTCCAAGTGGACTTCCTATCATGTCAAGGGAAGAGTCAATTAGTGAGCACACTATGAACTGAAGTGAAACTCACATTCCTGGTCTAGAAGAGAAGCCGGTGAAGCACAAGTTCAAAGAGAAGGAGCTAAAGCTGAAGGTGGCAACACCAAAGATGAGATTGATCAGTTCATTCATAAACCGGAGGATGTTCCACAACTATCTTCTCAAGCACAAGCTAGAGCACCCGATTGCCTTGATTTGCTACTAGGAAGGTTAGAACAAATGCATGCTATGCTGAATGTGCACATCGACTACTCCACGAGACAGTTTACATACTTCCAAGGGCAAATCACCACCCTATCTTCTCAGATCCAAGACTTGGAGAAATCAGACTCAGAATCCGATGCATTCTAGGATCTTTGGCCATTTCGGTCAAAAAGGGGGAGTAGATTAGCTCAAGGGGGAGTAGTAAAACCATTGGTTCATTGGTTTATTTTGGTGGTTTATGTTTTTATTTACAGTGCTTTAGTTTAAAGCTTTCAGTACTTTAGTTTAAAACTTAGTTTTTCTTTAGCACTATGTGTACCTTGGTTTTTATAGCTGTTTCTTGGTGCTTTTAGTTATCTATTGCTTCTCACTTTAGTTTCTTTAATGCATCATGGTTTGTTGGACATGCAATTAATTTTTGCACTACTTTTAATTGCTTGTGTGTCCGGATGATCATTTACTAGTAGATGTTCATTGTGGTCATTCCTTAATGATTGTTCCTATATGATCAATTCATGCTATTTGTTCCCATATCTTGTGTTTAACTTGATCGCATTTTACATGTTCTTTATACATGCTTCGTATTCTACTTGTCTCGTATTTAATGAAGTTATTTGTTATGTGCAAGTGTTTCAGGATACAGATGTATATGGTATAAGTGATTCACAAGTTTTAGATTTAGGTGTGAGTGAGTTTTGCCTCTATTCCCAAAATCACGTTTAAGTCTAGAGTCTGTTTATGGGTTTTGTTACGGAATAGCCAAAGGGGGAGATTGTAAAGTTATTATTTCCAACTAGCCTTTGTTGTCTTTAATTCTGTGCCAAATTTGATTGTAATTTCTTCAATCATTTCTCTGTATTTATGTAGGTTTATTTGTAAGGGATGAGTGTGGGAGATTGGTGAAGAATCAAGCATCAAAAGAAGAATTAGTGTAGTTCGTGAGTAACTTGTGAGAAGCTCGGTAGTAGAGAAACCCGCGAAAGGCCACGTGTGAAGCACATGACTAGAAGTTGAAGAGTCATGCCAAGCTGTCAAATTCCTGAGTACTTAACGAGAAAGGCCATCTCGCGAGGTACCCGTGAAACTCTCTATTTGGCAAAAAGAAAAAGTGCTTTACCAAATTCTTTACCCACACTATATATACCCTCATTACCCATGAAATGTAAAGAGTGCTTTTTAGAGAGAAAACCCTAGCAAAAACACTTGATTTTCATACCCACAATCATCTACACATTTTCTCTTGGTTTTCTTCTACTCCTACATCTCCATCTCTACATCCTTAAGAGGTTCTTAGCGCAAACACTTACCTCACCCCATCTGAGTGTTTAGTTAAGTTTTGGTGGCTTTGAGAAGTATTGGAAGGAGCCATTAAGTGGCAGATGCAATTGGGCTGAATTGCAGGATCTAGAAAGTTAGTGAAGACAAGTCTTTGAGAAGTCTGTTGGTAGTAGGAGCTTAGAGGGCTCAAGTATATTGGGTAGACTAGGCTTGGAGGGTCTTTTTTTATTCGTGTACTCCAACTTATTCACTAGTGGATCGATTTCGACTTGGAGGGTCGTGGAGAGGTTTTTTGCCGAGTTCTTCGGTTTCCTCTTCGATAACATGTCTTGGTGTTATCTTGTGTTTGCATCTCTCTTCCCTAGTCTTTAAGCTTTTCCTTTATTGTTCATTGTGATTGAATATGGCTTAGAGTAGTGTTACCAATTTATTGCGCTCATTTACTCTTGCTCCGCACTTTGATAAGTTAGAGTAAAATCTTGGAGGGTCTTTTTTTACTCATGTACTCCAACTTATTCACTAGTGGATCAATTTTGACTTGGAGGGTCGTGGAGAGGTTTTTTGCCGAGTTCTTCGGTTTCCTCTTCGATAACACGTGTTGGTGTTATCTTGTGTTTGCATCTGTAGTGACCCAAAAAGAGGGGGTCTTGCAATTCATGGAATCCCACATCGCCTAGGGAAGCACATAGGGATGTGCTTATAAGGAATGACCTCCTTTCAATGTGAAGAGGTCTTTTCCCCAGCTCAACCTGGAGAAGAACAAAACCGTGAGGGGTATGGGTCCCAAAGCGGACAATATCTACACAGTTGAGACGGGGTCATTACAGATGGTATCAGAGCCATACCCTAGCCGGAAGTGTGGGTCCCACACGCGAGGACGCGTGTGCTCGTAAGGGGGGTGGATTGTAGTGACCCAAAAAGGGGGGTCTTGCATTCCATGGAATCCCACATCGCCTAGGGAAGCACATAGGGATGTGCTTATAAGGAATGACCTCCTTTCAATGTGTAGAGGCCTTTTCCCTAGCGCAACCTGGGGAAGAACAAAACCGTGAGGGGTATGGGACCCAAAGCGGACAATATCTACACAGTTGAGACGGGGTCGTTACAGATTGTGATGCCCCAATTTGATTGATTGTGTGATGTGTGTGGGTGTGTAATGAGTCCCACATCAGGTATTTACTGGGTTGAACTGGGCTTTATTAACAACTCCAAGGAGCTTCAATTGTGACTAGTCCTTTTGAGGTATAGTGCAGATGTGGCTAGCGCTTTTCCTTGGATCGTTACATATGGTATCAGAGCTGGCCCGGTAACCCCGTGTGGGCTCGGTGACACTACCCCACAAAGTGGGCCCTAACCAAAAAGTCCAAGTACACTGGGGGTGTACAAGGAAAACAGTACATCAAACAGAAAAATTACAAAGATCCAGCATTTCTAAAAAATTAGAACAAGAGAAGAGATTAAAGGAAGAACTTCACTCTAGCAAGGTGTGAAGAAGAAGAGATTTAATTTCTAGAATAGACCGTTCCTTTCCTTCGAAACATCTTGAGTTCCTTTCTCGCCAAATACACCATAGGACACAATGAGGGACAACCCTCCATAAATCAATGCTCCGACACCCACCAAATGAACCTTGCCAACTCGAAAATAAATCTAAGACACCACGCGGCATAACCCATTGAAGACCAAATAGAGCCCACACCATAGACCATAGTTCATAAGCAATAGGACAATGAAGAAGAAGATGATTCACCGATTCCCCACTCTTTTTACACATATAGCACCAATCTACAACGGCTACACCCTTATACCATAAATTTTCAGTAGTCAAAATCTTACCTAAGGAGGCAGTCCAAGAGAAGAAAGCAACCTTAGTAGGGACCTTTGACCGCCACACAGGCTTCCAAGGGAAAGAAATGTCTATAGTAGAGGAAAGAGAGAGATAGTACTCACTCACTTTAAAATTCTTATTCCCAGTTGGTTTCCAGCAAAGTTTGTCCTGACCTTCACCATTAAGGGGCATTGAATTGATAAGATCAAGAAAAGTGTAAAAATGCTCTGTTTCCTAATCTTGGGGAGCTCTAGAAAAAAGAAGATCCCAGTGAAGCCTTTGGTTAGGAAAGGACATAACATCTGCAATAGAAGACTCCTTATTACAACTAATATTATAGAGTTCCGGAAAAGCCTCCCGTAGGGTGCAACTCCCATACCACACATGATGCCAAAATTTAATTCTATCACCAACACCAACCTCGAATTGAATGGATTTTGAAAAGGCTGGCCAGCCTTGTCTTATGGTTCTCCAAAGACTAACACCATAAGGATTAGAGACTTCTTTTGTACACCAACCTCCCCAATCATTCCCATATTTAGCCTCAATAACCCGCCTCCAGAGATGGGTTGTCTCTCTTCCATATCTCCACAACCATTTCCCCAACAAAGCTTGATTGAAGGTTCTCAAATTTTTAATACCCAAACCACCATACTGCAATGGAGAACAAACCTGGGCCCAATTTACTAGTCGGAATTTAGGAGACTCATCTATCCCACCCCAAAGAAAATTTCTTTGTAGCCTCTCAATACGAATAGCAATATCCGCAGGAATAGGAAAGAGAGATAGGAAATAAGTTGGCAAACTTGAGAGAGTGCTTTTGATTAAGGTAATCTTACCACCTTTTGATAGGTATAATCGCTTCCAACTCGTTAATCTTCGCTCCATTCTTTCTAAGATAGAGTTCCAAATCGCCCTGTCCTTGAATTTAGCACCCAATGGCAGTCCCAAGTAAGTCATTGGCAAAGATGACTGTCTACAACCCAGCAATGCCACAAGCTCCCCCATATTAGTCACCTCTCCAACTGGGACTAATTCTGACTTAGCCAGGTTAATATGCAACCCTGACACCGCCTCAAAAGAGGCTAAAATTTCCCGCAAATATTCAATCTGACTTGCTGTAGCATCACAGAAAATTAAAGTGTCATCTGCAAAGAGAAGATGGGTCACCATGAGGGGAGTATTAGATCTGGTACCAACAGTGAAACCTGAAATGTGTCCAGCTAGAACCGCACCATCCAACAGACGGCTTAATGCCTCCATAACAATAGCAAATAAGAGCGGGGAGAGAGGATCTCCTTGGCGCAACCCCCTAGAGCTCCCAAAGAAATCCTTAGGGGAGCCATTTATCAAGATCGAAAATTTCACTGTGGAAATACAGAACAAAATCCACTTTCTCCATTTCTCAGAGAATCCACAACGCTGCAACATATACATAAGAAAATCCCAGCTGACATGATCAAAAGCTTTCTCCACATCCAACTTACATAAAACCCCAGGTATCCTTGCCTTGAGCCTACTATCCAAACACTCATTAGCAATTAAGACAGAATCTAGGATTTGTCTATCCAGAACAAAAGCATTTTGAGACTCAGAGATAATTCTAGTAATCACCCTTCTCAGTCGATTAGCCAACAATTTGGAAATAACTTTATAAATGCTACCCACAAGACTAATAGGTCTAAAATCTCTCACACTGACAGCATCAACTTTCTTTGGAATTAGAGCAATAAAAGTCGCATTAAGACTTTTCTCAAAGACAGCTTGTGAATGGAAGTTGGCAAGAATCTCCATAATTTCAAGTTTTAGAAAGTCCCAACAAGCCTTAAAGAAAGCCATTGAAAAACCATCTGGTCCTGGAGATTTATCGCCATTACAACCTTGGACTACACCATATACCTCCTCTTCCTCAAAAGGTCTTTCTAACCAGGCAGCTTCCTCCTCAGAAATCATAGAGAATTCCACTTCATCAAGCACAGGTCTTTGGCCCTCATTTTCAGAGTACAATTGTTTGAAGAAGTGAGAGATGCAAGCTGCTATTGAATTAGGATCCGAAGTCAATTCACCTTCCACCATCAGATTGTCTATATTATTAAATCTTCTGTGGGAGTTTGCTGTTCTATGAAAGAATTTAGTATTTCTATCCCCCTCTCGGATCCAAAGGGCCCTAGATTTCTGCCTCCAACATATTTCAACCATAAGAGTTACCTTTTCAAGTTCAATGCGAAGCTGTTCTTTTTCCAAAGTCTCATCATATGATAGAGGACGAGTATCTTCCAGCAAGTCAAATGCTTCAAGGTTCTTCCATAACTTGTTCATCTTATCCTCCACATTGCCAAATTCTTCTACATTCCATTTCTTTAAGTCTAGCTTCAAAGCTTTCAATTTGCTTGCAAACCGAAAACTAGGAGAACCTTGAAAATGATAGGACTCCCACCAAGTTCTCACTTTCTCTACAAAACCCTCTGCCTTTAACCACATATTCTCAAATCGAAAAGGATGGCTGCCTCTGTGAAGATTTCCCCCTTCTAACAGAACTGGAAAGTGGTCTGAAAGTAATCTATGCAATCTTTTTTGACGAATATGAGGAAATTGCTCCTCCAACTCAGAAGAGAGAAGAAACCTATCAAGCCTAGACCGCGAAGCCACTGCTCCAGAATTAGACCAAGTGAAAGTACCTCCCTCCAATGGTAAATCAATAAGATTGTGTTCAGAAATGAAATCTGAAAAATCAAGCATGGCTGAAGAGAAAGAGTCTGCACCAAGTCGCTCCGAAGGAAATCTCACAACATTAAAATCGCCTCCAATGCACCAAGGCACATTCCACCAACTATGAATACCAGCCAACTCTTCCCAAAGCAGTCGCCTGTCACGATCAGAATTTGGTCCATATACACCAGTGAAGGCCCAAACAAAATGATCTACTACATTTTTAAATTTGCAAGAGACAGAAAACCTTCCCACTGCTTCGTCAATTTTTTCCACCATCCTTCTATCCCACATCACCAAAACACCCCCCGAAGCACCTATAGAACCCAAATATAGCCAATCCAAATGTTGACAACCCCACAAGCTCCAGATCTCTCTCCTTGTTATCAATTCCATTTTTGTTTCCTGCAAACAAATAATGTCAGCACCCCATCCTCTGATCATATTCCGAATTCGAAGTATTTTTTCAGAGTCATTCAGCCCCCTAACATTCCAAGAGATAATTTTCAGATTCATTGAGGCACCACAGAGTCCCGTTCCCCACTGCCATCTCCTACCAAATCAGAATTATTCTCAAAGTTCCAAGAATTTAGCAGACTTTTCAACTCCCAACGCCCTTTAGAACTGGTCTTAGGCTCTCTCTTCTGAGAGCATTCTACCTGCATTTTAGCTTTCTTCCTAGCTTCCAAAGCTAAAAAAATCCCAGTAATTTCCGCTTCGAAGCCTTCCAAGGAAATACCCACAGATTTCCTAAAGGCTTTAATTCGTTTCTCAATCCATGGAGATAATTGGGTGGAAGCATCTGCCACTTTCACAAGTGGAGCAACTGGGTTAGCCATTGCCAACGGTTGCACAACCAATGGTTCTTTAACATTTTCCCAATTTACAAGACCTCCATCAGATCCCCCCAACTCATAATCTGACCCAGAAACAGCAGAAACATTATCCAGAACACCATCACATTCATCCGCCCAACTAACAATATGCCCTTCTTCCTTGAAGGTGTTATTACCCTGTCTCACAGCTCCCTCGAGATCGGAACAGTCCGACAAGCTCCCAGGTGAGTGGTAAAGTGAGAGAGGAATAGCTATCTGCCTACCTCCACGAAGCTCTAAGACCCATTTCTCAGAATCACCCCAGGTGTGCTCCAAATCTTCAACAAATTTCTTAATGGAGGGATGAGTAGTTGGGCCAGGTATTTGAGCTCCCTCAAAATCAGAAGCACCCGGTCCTTCCAAACCCACAAAATCCTCCTCCCCAACCTCTGAAGCCACTGGAGAATCCAGAGAAACTAACGCCGGTACTATCGGGTTCATTACCGGTTCTGATATCATGGCCGATGACACCACCGGCACCAACTTCGACCCACTCAGCTCACTGATCGGCGATATCTGATCGTGGGAGGCTTGGGCAACCACCGCTAGTCCAGCCGACGCAGTGGGTGGCTGAGCTAGTGGCTCTCCGCCGTTACCCGCCACTTCCGTCACTGCTAAGGCTAAATTTATGCCCACCGATACCCACGACGACGTCGCACGTTGCTCCAATATGGTGGGTGTGGTCCTTGAGCTCTCAAAATCCTTCGTGGCACTCCCACCTGAGCTCGGCAAACTTAACCCATTCTGGTAAGAAGCCTCCAGAGCCTTAAGTCCACTAGATGAGCTCTCGTCAGCCTCAAAAGAAAGTGGGCTTGACAGACCCAGGCCCAAAATGGGTTCTTTATTACCCAACAAGGCTTGGGCATTTTCCTTAGATGAGCCCAAGCCCACACTAATACTATGGGCAGTATTACTCACCCATTTGCCAGCCTGTTTAACACCTTTACCACCCTCCCAAAATACCCGCCTCTTTCCATATTCATTCACATTCACAGTCAGCCCTCTCCCTAGCCAACGTCCCTTCCTCCTATCACGTAACTTTCCAAATTCAATCTTATTTGAATTCAAATTGGGCTTCAAGGAAATATTGAATTTATTTCCTTCCGGGATTTTCTCCTCAAATTTATTCTTGCCATTAATGCCACCCTTCCCACCCTCACCACCACCCACGGCTGACTGAGGAAAGCTACCAGCCTGAGTTTCAAAATCTGCTACCTGTGTGCGAGAGTTATCATTCGGAAATTCCACAAAATTCTTCACGGTACCAGCCTGAATCTTTTCTTTGCTGAGTGTTTGCTGAACATGCTTCAACCTTGCCTGTACCGGAGCTTTGACAGCCTCCACATAAGACCTGGCAGGTTGGTATTTTGGGATTTGCTTAAACCTATACGGTACAAACTTCAATCCACCCAACGCGTATTGAGAAGGTTCCAAAAGCCTTCTTAATTCAATCCCAAAAGTTCTCCAACCTTGTAGTAATTTTCCGGCAGGAATAATGATAGTTCGCCGCAGCCCTCCTACCTTAAGCTCTGTCACTGATAAGTACTGCCCAAATGAGTTGGATCCCCGTTGCATCGTGTAAGCAGTATCACCTTCCCTGAACGTGAAGAATTGCTTAGGACTAACCCCACTCACGGTGTGTTCCAGATTCCGCATTGTCCAAAGAGTTGCACTCTTGCCCATAAACACCGATTGCATATAGTATTTTCCCCGTTCAAAGATCTTAAGGGAGAAAAAATTCCCACCTTCCTCAATCACCAACTGAAACAACTTAGATTCAATAAAGAAACTTCGAAATCCCCCCATACTGTCCCTAGGAAATGAAAACTAAAACAGAATTTGTGGCTAATTCGAGGTAGCCGGGCCTCCTCTCAACTCAGAGAGAGAGAGAGCTCATCCAAGGTCCAAGGGTAAACTGCACATTATCTTTATATTTTAATCCATTCTGTTTTTTAATTATTTTTTTGGGTAAATTACATAAATGGTCCCTATTCTCTATTCCAACAGCACCGGGTGTGTCTCTCTATATCTCGTGATTTCTCTCTTATCTCTCATCCTTACTTCATGTTTGGCTCCCTCAAAATTCAATGATTTATTCTTTTCTTGCTCTTAATTTTGTGTTTTCATTTTGCTCAACTTTGTGTATTTTTCTACTTCATGTTTTGGCGTTTTGCTTATATATACTCTTTTTTTTACTTGATTTTTATGCTCAATCTCGCATTAGTGGAGATTGGCCCTATGGATGCTGCAATGTAGAAACTCCATTTTTTCATCATCATCAGTGGAGATTGGGTTTGTAGGAGATTGGGTTTGTAGGACGTACGAACACAGGATAAGGGGGTATAGCATTGTTGTCATCATCATCATCCATACTCAAAATCCCCTCAAATTCATAAGGCTGGTCATTGTCACTAAGACCGGTTACGATCTTGGCATTTGACCCCATGTTACTATCCTAAATCTATTGGTCCCATCACCATCTTATCAAAAGCATCATCACTACCACTTCAGTCTTTAGAATTGTCAGAATAGTTTATATCATTCCCCACATCATCAATTATGTTAGGCACATCCACACAATGCTCTACATACAACTCTATCACCTTATGCCCCTGAACAACATCTGCCATACCCATAGCCAAATCATCATTGTCAATAGTTACAAGCCTAAACCCACCATCCTCCAAGCTCACCATAGGCATCCTATAGCACAACTTACCATAACTCATATACCATAACTTCTCAACCATATTTCTCAATTCTTGGGCAAGCCAACAATCTCGTTCATTACCATCAAAATAATTTATAGCAATCCCCTCATACCTAATCGGATCGCTCAAAAATTTCCCACCATGATGAACTTCCACAGAAAATTCATCCATTCTTGCACAAAAAAATAAATAAATAAATAAACAAAACAAAAAAAAAACAAAATAAGATACATAAACAATATTATTTTTCACTAGTACCAACTAGGCTTTTATGCACTTCTTTTATTTCATTAAAGGGACAAAAAGATAAATACAAATTTAATCTTTTGTTATCATTCTTAGAAACAGGTCCTCAATTTCAATAACCATTTTTGGAGAACATATTAACTTTGGAATTTAGTATATATAAAGAATGATGTGTCAACTTGACCATCTCCATGTCTTGACTCTTTTGTTGAATTTTCTATGTGAATCTGGTACTTTTTGAATCATATGACTTATCATACAAAGGTTCATTTGAATGTGTTTGTATGTGTATATTAGTGGGTCCAACCATTTAAGGAAGAAATGGTCCCAAACAAATTCACAGTGGACTATGCGGAGTTAAACGGTTAAAAAAAATGGAGTTTCTACATTGCAGCAACCATAGGGCCAATCTCTACTAATGCGTGATTGAGCATAAAAAACAAGTAAGAAAAGAGTATATGTAAGCAAAAAAAATCGCAATATAAAGTATAAAAATACGAAAGACACAAAGCTGAGCCAAATGATAATACGAAATTAAGAGCAGGAAAAGACTAAATCATTGAATTTCGAGGGAGCCAAACATGAAGGATGAGTGATAGAGAGAGAGAAATCGCGAGTTAAAAAGACAAACTTGGGGTTGCTGGAGTAGAGAAGGCGCTGCTGGAAGAAGAAGGCACTGCCGCCCTCACCGTTAGGGATTTTGGATTTTAGGGAGATATGTGTTTTAGATTTAATTTGGGTCTGCCCTGTTTAATAAAATTTGCAAATTTTCTTATCAAAACAAAAAAGAAATTTTGATTTGGGTTAAAAAAAAAAAAAAAAAAAAAAAAAAAAAAAAAAAAAAAAAAACTAACATGACAGGACATGTGTCTGTTGATGTGGCAATAAATTAATTATTTATTTAGGCTGTTTGACATGTCAGACTTTTCCATTTATAAGATAACGGCAGGGACTAAGTTGACACGACACTAAAAGGTTAGGGACCAAATTGACATAATTGAAAGGTTATGGACCAAATTGAAATATGGTGTAAAGGATAGAGACCATTTATGTAGTTTACCCTTTTTTTTTTATATATCTTACTTTATGATTCAATTGATCCAAATTTGGTATAATCACAATTCACAACTTGGTTGGTTGTATAATCTATTAAGATCCAGACCATGGCCCAGTTGAACTCGTCGTGGCCCAGTTGGTATTGGATCTCAATCTCGCAACTATTGGGCCTTTGAAGCAAGGAAGTCAATTCCGTACCGTACCGGCCGGTACAGCCGGTATATACCGTACTGGCCAGTAAACTGGTACAAAATACCCCTTGTTTCGTACCGGAAAAAATACCGGCCGTACCGGTGAATATCGGTCATTTCGGGCGGAAAGTAAAAACCGGCCGGTACAAAAAGCTTCTTAAAAAAAAAAAAAAAAACACAAAACACAAAACAAAACATAAAAGTACCAAATGGCTCACGTCGCCTTCAGGCTCAGCACCACTTTGTTGGTCGTCGTTAACATTTAGCTGGTTTTCCCTTCGTCTTCCTCCTTCAGCTTCGTCTGTTCACTTCCCTTCTTTTTTTTCTTTTTCTTTTTTCTCTTCTTCTTATCTGTTGTTTAGACTACAGCTGCACCCCCCTTGGTCCTTTTGTTTTGTGTGGTTCTTGTAGTCTTATTTTGTGTGTACTGACACCACACGTGTAGACATTGATATTTGAGTTGATGAGTATCAGGCACTGGTAGCAAATCAAAGGACCTACTAGCTAGAATTTTAAGTTGTATTTTATTGGTTTATGTCTTGTCTACGGGCTCAGGCCTACTAGCTAGAATTTTGAGTTGTATTTTATTGGTTTATGTCTTGTCCATGGCTGATCAGTCTAGTACAGCCCATGGACCCTATTATACTTATATTACTTTTCCTTTAATAAAATGATTCTACCTTTTTGATGTCAAAAAAAAAAGTTTGAAATTTCAATGACATTTTTTATTTCAAATTTTCAACTATTGTCACTCACTAGTTTTATATTTTTATTAATTAATAGGTTGATATGTGAGCTAGAGATAAACAATAAGTGAAATATTATATGCTTATAAATTTAAATTTAAGTGCTCATAATAAATTATTATTATGTGAACTTTAACTACTAAACATATAAATATAAATATAAATATATGCTCCAGAATAGAGATTTTGTGTGTGTGTATATATATATATATTAAATATATAAAATAGCGGTAAACCCGAAACGGTACACCGGTATTGACTGGTACCCGAAATATATCGTACCGGTGGCCAAACCGGTACAGCCTCCGGTACGGTATTGACTTCCTTACTTTGAAGACTCAAACCATGGGACTCAGGGACTTGTGAATGAATAGATTTCGTAAGGGCCTAATATTTGATCCAAGCATAGCCCGACAACAGCTAAAGTAGTTACCAAAATGGTGCACCGTGCACTAAAAAGAAAATCAAATTGACACGTCAAACACTCACCATTTTCCCCAAATTTTGCGTGTGATTTGAACTATGTTTCTTTCTTTCTTTTCCTTGATCTTTGAACTGGTTAAAATGGCCAAATACCATCTTTGGATGAAATATTTAGCAATCTATCACTGTTTGTGAAATATTTAGCAATTTACCACTGTTTGAAACTCAAGTTCATGAAACTCAAGTTTTACGTAGAACTCAAGTTTATGAAAATTGAGTTCCAAAAAAATGCGATGTGGTGACTAAAGCTGATCTGGCATTTTATAATTTAAATGTCCATGTGGAACTCGAATTTTTACAAATTTGAGGTCCCTCTAATATCAAACTTGAGCCCTTGAAGCTCGAGTTCCTTTAAAAATTGATCTGGCCTTATGCATGTGGGACATGCTGAAGTGAAGAAAAGCTGAAGGAAAAGAAGAAAATAATTAGACTAAAAAAAGCACAAGTGTGGGACACACTGAACTCGAGTTCCAATAAGAGTGAAAGAGAAAGTGAGGCTCTGGTTAGATTGTTTGAAACTTAATGAGTGAACTATTTTGCAATTAAACCATACCCTTCAAGGTATAATTAAATCGTACCCTTCAGGAGTGTGCAAGTGTAGTGAAGGACAAGTGAAGTGTAGTACTGATAAGAACAGAAGAAAGCAAGGATGATGCCCATGCCGCGTGACTTGTGAAGTGGACGACAAGTGAAGTGAAGCGTCTCATAGGTGCGTGTAACTAAAAAGCACAAGTCAGTCATAGTGTGTACCTCTAGAAGTAAGGTATTGTAAAAGTTGTCTAGAAGTAAGGTGTTATAAAAGTTTTGTTTAATGCAGTTTTATGGTACTCGGAGTTTATAAAACTCGAATAACACATTACAAGTAACTCAAGATTTGCAAACTTGAGTTTCACGTGACATTTTTTAATTAAAATAATCCATGTCAGTGGGCACCATCATGATAGTTTTTATAAAACTCGAGTTTTTGAAACTCGAGTTATATGTCAAACTTGAGTTTCATGAACTCGAGTTTTAAAAAGGTGGCAGATTGCTAAATATTTCAGTCAAAGATTGTATTTGGCCATTTTGGCCTCTTTGAACCCACACTCATAAATAGAATTTAATAGATTATTCAATTGAATTCAAACATATATGATTGTATTGACCATATAAAATACAAATAATTTTATATTTTTCCAAGATAATTAAATTTAATATTATCCTATGTTTGAATTTAATTAAAAAACCTAATGTAATTTACCTAAGGAAGCATACCTATTTTTTAACCCTAAAATAGAAAAGAGTTCGCGGACAGTATTTTGCAAATATAAGCTCTACAATGTAAAAAGCCAAACCAATAGTACTGGAAACAAAATTTCTTAGTGCATAAAAAAAACGTCTTTATTTTTCACATCCAGGTTTTGCTTGAGAGGAAAATATTGAAAATTTTCTCATTTCAATGCTTTGGTAGGTATAAAACTTTTATTTTCCTTTTGTGTTTGATAGTAAAAAAGATTGAAATTTCCTTATTCCAATTTTTTTTTTTTTTTTTTTTTTTTTTTTTTTTTTTTTTTTTTGTGTTTGTATGTTTATCAAGGGGAAAATAGTTAACTAACCATAACTTTTGAACTATATAGTTAGTAATTAAGGTTTCAAAACTATATTTTTTATTAGCATCTCGAGGCTAAAAGACTCAATTTAGGGCCTATAAATCGAGTTTTTGAGACTCGATTTTTATGGATTAATCATGTCTGATGTGGTATTTTTTTCCACGTAGAGTCTACCTGGAAATCGAGTCTCTAAGACTCGATTTCTAACCCAAAAAAATTTTAAGTCTCATGTACAAGCCAAAATACCCAAAAACAAATTTAAGAAATCCCAAACAAATCAATCTCAATTCTAAAGACTCAGATCAGAGGGAGAGAGAGCTCAGAGGGAGAGAAAGACTCAAATCAGAGGGAGAGAAAGAGCTGGGTCACGGTGCGACCTAAGCAGCGTGGCCTGGGTCCCGCGCGGCTTGGGTCGCCCGTGTCCTGGGTTGCCCGCATCCTGGGTTGCCGCGGCCTGGGTCTGCCTAGGTCACGCACGGTGGTCTGAAGCCGATCTGAAGCCACTCACATCTCGATCTTCTCTCTCTTTCTGTTTCTGTTTTTTTTTTTTTTTTTTTTTTTTTTTTCTAGGTTCTTCGCTGATGTTTTGTCTGATTTGTTCTAATTTATAAGGGTTATAAATCGAGTCTTAGAGACTCGATTTCCATGTAGTCGCCACATGGAAAAATATGCCACGTCATAAGTAATTAGAGCATAGAAATCGAGTCTTTGATGCTCGATTTATAGGCCAAAATCGAGTCTAAAAAACTCGAGATGCTAGTAAATAATATATTTTGGGAACCAGAACTACTAACTAAATGGTTGGGAAATTATGGCTAATTATCCATTTCGTCCTTTATCAAGTTTCAGAAAAATTTTATTGATACTTTTTAAATTTTTAATATAATATGCATTATATGATTTCAAACTTTTAATGCATTAAATTTATCTCAAGGATTTCTATAGTTTTGCAGCTAACAAATCCTTTAGAGAGACCAACTTACAAACCCATGATTCTGTGTTTCTCTCTTTGTCCGTTTCGTCTTCGTTTTCTTTGAACGCTTTCATTCATTCATTAGATTTTTCTTCTTGTCCACTTTTTATAACCGAAAATAAAGCAATTAAAAATAAGTGGCGAATAGGTCCAATTTGGGTGAAATCCAACCAATGGCCAAGATGACAGCCATTAAAATAACGTTAGCGGAGAGAAACCATTCGTTTCAGTAGTATTGGGGATTATCCTTGAAAGTGGAGTATTCCAAAAAAGCTTGGTGAGATTTTACCCGGAGCTTTCCTTGAAAGTGGCGAAGCATTGTTGGCAGTGAACAGCAGAAACCTTGGTCTATGGGCGGCGGTGGATCTGCCACAGGACAGGAAGTTGTTGGGGCTCCGGTGGCTTTGCCAAGAGAAATGGGTTGCTGAATGGTTAAGCTGAGAGAGATAAATTGGGTTTTCGAGGTGGCTTTGTTTACTACCTTTAGAGCATCACCACCACTCTATCTAAAATTTTTTGTCTATTTTGCACATAAGAGCTTACTTTTTATATTTTGCACTATCATTTTACAAAACACCTACATCAGACTGTCTATTATACACACTATTTTATTTAAATAATATTTTTTATTCTTTTGTTTATTATTATTTTATTAACATTACCCCATCTCTCTTTCTTTCATGTCTCTCCATCTCCTTCCTCAGCTCTCTACCTCTCTCATATCCCAAACCCACACACTCACACATGGAGGCGAGGAGATCCGACGAAAATGGCGGCAAAGATTATGGCGGTGGATCAAATGATAATGATGATAACTTTGAGTTAGATCAGTGGCAACTCCGATGACCTCGTTGGGTTTTTCTAATGGGTTTTTGTTGGGTTTTGGTAATGGATTTTCATTGGGTTTGGTTTTGATTTTTTTGGTTTGAATTGATTTTAAGTTGGGTTTGGGATGGGTTTTCTGACGGGTTTGGATTGATTTTGGTTTGGATTAATTTTGAGTTGAGTTTGAGATTGATTTCCAATGGTTGGGTTGATTTTGGGTCGATTTTGTGTTTGGATTTTCAACCGTTGAAGTGGGTTGTGGTGGTGGAGGTTGGTGGTGCTGGATTGCGGTGGTGCTGGTGGTTGTTGGTGATTGGGTCTTCATCTTCTTCTTCACGTTGAAGAGACTGGGAAAAGGGAGAGAGACACTGATGAAAGTATGTAGGGGAAGAGGACTGATGAAAGCAGAGGTGAGAGAAAAAATTAATAAAATAGGAATATACATATCTACAGTAACCGTGCAAATATGCACAGTTTCTGTAGCAAATGTGTATATTTACATAACAATAGCCAAACTGATGCGGAGTACATTTAGGAAATATTGGGTAAATTTTGCATCTTTTTCTATTTTGCACAATTTTACACCCACTGATGTGAGTGCTCTTAGATCTTTCATTTGACACAATCTTCCATCTAAATAAAAATTGGAAAAAGTTGGAAGGATTTTAATGGAAGGGAATATGCTACTAGACAACTTGGCATTGAATTGTGTTTATAGTATTATTTCAATGCTACATTCTACAACACATAAAAGAAATATGGTATTTAAATAAATAAACTTAATCATCACATCTTCTATTTGGCCCCTCCAATCTCTGATTTCTAGCTCCGCCATTAGTCACATACATTTGAATTATTGAGTGTGTGTCAATGAATAGAAGGTGAAAATGAAATTGATTAGGTTATGAGTTTGGATTTGGAGCTTTGGTTAGGGGTGATTAGTGGCTACGACTTGTTGAATTTTTAATCTCACAAGGATTCTTGTCTCGTGGAAATCCTTCTTTTGAACATACATACTCTCGTTGACGTATACCATTCTTTGAGTATATTATTTTGTTTTTCCTTATACTAAACCCAACTTGCATAGCATATTCATTATATAACTTATAAGCTTCCTCTTCACTGTTCACAACCATTCCAATTAGGGCAAGATTTAGGTATAGTACTTAGGTGATGTTCCTTAAGTTCCCTTTTTAAGATTTTGCCATGTGAATTTTTCCTCATGGAATGGAAGTGTATTTTTTAATTAAGTAGCCACATGACTAAATTTTAAGAGGAGAACCTAAGGAACAGCACCTAAGGTACTATACCTAAGTTTTGTCCTTCCAAGTAAATTTTCACTTTGACCTTCATGATTTACTATCATAAAACTGTCTCTCATGCTAGTTTTTGTAGTGTCATCTTCTTTATTTTCAATAGCAACTGCATGTTAAATATTTCACAAATATGAACATACTTAGAAAAAAAAAACTAAATATAAGAAATAAAAACAACTAACTATTTACATTTTTCACATATTATTATAATAAAATCGTATAGCCTTGAAATAACTACTAGATCTTATCAACATCTCCATAAAAAATATTAGACGCAGGGACGGACCCAGGTGCAGGGCAAAGAGGGCCCGAGCCCCCCCTGTGTCCAAAAAAAAAAAAAAATTAGTATGTAAAATTTTAAAAAAACAGGTTTGGGCCCCTTGGTTTTTAGCTCAAGCCCCCAGCCAGCCAACCCAAGAGTTTTCAAAAGCCCATGAAAACCTTAAAAAAATATATATATATATATATATATATTGTATAAATCTATTTATAATAATAATAATATAATATATAATAATGTGGTTTATATTAGAATATTAGATTATCTATTTATATCTGATAATAGTAGGAGGACAAATAATTTTTTAATTGTTTGATTTGATCTAATTGCACTTAAATAGTAATTTGCACTTCATTGTTCACACTTTTTTTTAACAAAAATTATTGTATAAATCTTCAAAATTTCATACCTATTAATCAATTTTTTATCCTAAATGCTGAAACATTAGATGTAACTCCTTAGAAAAGCTCTAAAATGTAAAAAGGTAAGTTCAAACCTATTAACCTAAGTACAAATAATTTAGTACAGTGAAAAAAATGTAGGCACAAGTTTACTTAAAGTCATTTTGTGAAATAAAGTAATTTAATTTTGGCCATAATTTGGGCCAAATTAACTTGAGTTTTTTGCATTTTGAGTCAACGTAGGCTTAACCTATTAACACAATGTAGGCATAACTAACTTGCTCCTCCTAAAAAAATTTTCTGGCTCCGCCAGTGACTATATGGATGTGCGTTTGAATTTTTTTTTTTTTTCGCTTATCTCCGGCCCCCCCTAGCTTGAAATCTTGCGTCCATTCCTGATTAGATGTGATGCCTAGCTTGCGCCATCTACAAACATAACATCACTTTGATTTGTAGTGTTTGACTAGATATGAGGTTGTTAAATAAGGCAGAGTGTATGATCCTATGTAAATTAAATCTGTAGGCTCTAGTCTCAACCAAACAAGAAAACTAAAGAGACTTTATGTCCCTATGTTGTACAAATGGTACAAGATGAACTTTAACCCAAAAAGTATAAGCAATAGCACTGGACAATCAAATGGTGGCAGACAGAGGAAAAGCATATCTAGTCAAATGCTACAAATCAAAACTAGAATATAAATTAGAACGAAGGCATTTGAGTGTCCAGTGCAATAAGAAAGATACAAAGGCGGTGTATGATCCTATGTAAATTAAAACTGAAATGACAGCACCAAAGGAAAAGCATACCTTCATCAGCCATTGACAAAAGCGTACCTCCATCAGCCATTTGAGTGTCTATTGGTGCAGTGTAGTAAGAACTAAGAATCAAGAACTGTATTTTCTATTATGATAGAATGAAACACAAATAACTTTTTCACCTTAACATCAGCCATTAAAGAAGAAGGAAGTTTTCCCTCTCTTTTTTTTAGGGAGCGCTTAAACAAGGAAATTTTCCCTCTTAATTTTTTATAGTTTACACAATTCTCTTTTAATTTTGAATTTAAATAGATAGCGTTTAAACGTTTTTATCTTTTACTTTAATTTTTATCTTAAAATAAGTCAGCAAAATTTTAAACAAGTGAGAGTCTTTTAGTGGAATAGTAGACCACTAGGCAAAAATGATATGGTCCACCATGAGGATCTTATCAATATATCTAATCTAATCTAATCTATATATCTATATATATATATATATATATATATAAAACCGAAACCTCTGAAGCTCTCACAATTTTCCACATCATCACTATTTTCTTTTTCTTTTTATTTTAGATTCTTTTTATTTTAGGTTTTATATCTTATATAAAATCCACCAAAAAAACAATAGACAAAAGTTTGAATTTTTATTAATATCAATAATATTGAAAAACGTATACAAACTTGGAGGCCTATTTAAGGGCTCCATAAAACTTGATGGACAAGAAAATATATTCTAAAATAAGCCTATCAATTACCATCTCAAAACCCTAAACTCAACTTCACTTTAAGATTAAAAAAATAAGAAGGAGAGAGACTCGCGTAAGAAAAAAAAAAAAAACACGCAGGTTTTGTCTTTTTTATTTGCTTTCATATGTGCCTGAAATTTTCATTCTATCTTATTATTTTATTATGTTTAGAATTGATTTTCTTCTAAGTATTTGGGTTAATCTCTATATTTTGATAGTGTTTTTATGGGTTTGGTTTTTGGGTTGAAATTCTATAATTATTTTATATTGTATATGGCAGATGAATCATCTCTATTTTTTGGAGAAAAATCAAAGCTGCAACCTATGTCTTCCAGCCCAAGGTGTGGTAAATTTTTATATATTCTTACTTTATTGAGAATTTTTATTTGGGTTCATGTGATTTTTTGTTTTTTTTATTAAAGTTTTGATTTTTGGTTGATTAATTATTTGTTTGGATTAATTTCAATTAATTATTTGTTTGGATTCAACGTAAAAGATAATGGAATTAGGTGTTATAAATTTGATAATATTCCATGTTTTGAATTGTTTATATTGTTAAGACTCCTAGTAGGACTCTCTCTTCTCTCCTTAAAACCCTAGCAATTACCATCTCAAAACCCTAAACTTAACTTCGCTTTAAATTTTAAAAAAAAAAAATATGAAGGAGAGAGACTCACGTAAAAAAAAATAAAAAAAAACGTAGGTTTTGTCTTTTTATTTGCTTTCATATGTGCCTGAAATTTTCATTCTATCTTATTGTTTTGTTATGTTTAGAATTTATTTTCTTCTAAGTATTTGGGTTAATCTTTATATTTTGATAGTGTTTTTGTGGGTTTGGTTTTTGGGTTGAAATTTCTAATAATTATTTTATGTTGTATATGGCAGATGAAGCATCTCTATTTTTTAGAGAAAAATCAAAGCTGCAACCTACGTCTTCCAACCCAAGGTGTGGTAAATTTTTATTTGTTATATTATATATGAATTTTTTGAATTTGAAGGGTTTTGTTTGGTTTTGAAGTAGAATTAGGGGATTCTATAAAATTTGTAAGCCTTAAGTTTTGGGGTTTTTGGTATTTGCGTCTTCGTAGATTGATTTTAATTCTTTACCTTATATGTTTTTGCTTTATTGAGAATTTTTATTTGGGTTCATGTGATTTTTTGTTTTCTTAATTAAAGCTTTGATTTTTGGTTGATTAATTATTTGTTTGGATTAATTTCAATTAATTATTTGTTTGGATTCAACGTAAAAGATAATGGAATTATGTGTTATAAATTTGATAATGTTCCATGTTTTGAATTGTTTATATTGTTATTACTACGACTAAATAAGATTTGTTTTTATCTTTGTAGTTTATATTAGTTTTGAGTGTGTGTGTATATATAACTTTTGGGAATTTTGCTTCATTAATTTAAGAATTGTAAATTACTTTGTAGGTTTCAGTGCAGTGAGACATTGACAATATAAGCATATATATATATATATATATATATATATGGTATTAACATTTTATAAAAATCTTTCTTACAACCCAATAACATTCTACGTTAGACAATACTTCTAAACTATAGAAAAGCATAGAAGTTAAATATTTATTCCCATTGTATTTTATTTAATTATGACAGATCTTTTTTTTTTAAACGCTAACTAGCAAAATGTCTATAATATGCATATTATTAACCCAATTTTCTATTTCTAAATTTCTTAGATTTTATTATATCAATATTTTTTTTCTTTTAAATTCTTGGTGGGCAAATCAGTCTCTCACTAATTCTTTTACCTTAACGTGATGTTGGTTAATTGTCCTTTTATTTAACTATTCCGTGCATCGCACGGGTTAGCAACTAGTACTATATATAATAGCAGAAGCTTTTACCAGGTGCTGACACGTTAGGCAAAAAGACCCCCTTAAAATACTGACACGTATACAACTTACTCTTAAAAAAATGGGAAAATTACACTTTGCCACTCTAAACTATGCTTCAGATTACACTTTGCACCATAAACTATTCGAATGCACAGTTTGCACCTTAAACTATGACCCTTGTTACACTTTGCACCCCGACATTAGTTTTACCGTTAAGTTGGATGAAAATATGAAGCATGTGACTTGCACGTGTGTATTGCTTAAGTGACACAAACTTAAAAGACTAAAACCCCCCTCTTCCCAATCAATTAAAAACAAAACCTTTTTTTTTCAACTCTTTCCCTTGTGCGTATCAGCCCCTCCCCAATTCAAAATCCCCAAAACAAAATCATCTTTGGTACCACCATTGTTCCACCATTGAGACAAAATCCCTAAAACCATGTTCTTGTTCTTTATGAATCTTTGTAACAGGAGGTGGGTCAACATTGAAGGAATCAATTGCAAAGTAAAAGATTGTTGTTGGTCACCATGCCATTAGAAGTGTTGGACATCATGGTGATACAAAGGAACTTACAAAGTGACTTGGTGGGTATGTAAAAGCGCCGAGTGGTGACTTGCATAAGCAATTTAGATTCTAAACACCCAAAACCACATGCTGATAATGTTCCATTTAAAATGAGACACATAAACCATTCAAGGACCAATTTTAATTTTCATGGCTACAACAATCGCCAACCAGAATAGCAAGTGAATAAAGTATAGTTCCCCATAAAGGTCCAAATCCAAAATCACACAATTTAGAGATCTCGCGAAGACTAACCCAATATTGTTCCCATTTCCTTGTGTAGATTGCAGTCTACAAATTTTTATATTCTTTATGAATCTACGGTGGTGTCGAGAGAGCGATGGGAAAAAAAAGCTATTTTTAATTGATTGGGAAGAGGGGTTTTTTGGTCTTTTACGTTTGTCCCATTTGAGTAAGTCACATGTGCAAGTCACATGTTTCATATTTCCATCCAATTTAATGGTAAAACTAACGCTGGGGTGCAAAGTGTAACAAGGGTTATAGTTTAGGGTGCAAACTGTGCATCCAAATAGTTTAGGGTGCAAAGTGTAATCTGGAATATAGTTTAGGATGGTAAAGTGTAATTTCCCCAAAAAAAAATTGCACGGTGCGTTGGAGAGGCACAGTTTCAGACACCCACCCACTTATCCAACAAAAAGAAAATACAATGTTTCACTACGTTAAAACAATGTTTGGGAGCCTCTTGGTATAAAAGGAAACTAACCGCTTAAAACAAAACAAAACAAAAAAAGAAAAAGAAAAACAAAGATTGGTATGCGGAGAAAGGGGCAAAATTTGCTAGTTGGACTGATTTTAAGAAATTTTTGCGTGAACAGCATGCGCGTGAAACTAATTTGTAAGTTGGACTGTTTTTGAAAATCGAGTTTAAGAAACTCGAGTTCCAACCCATTTTTCTCTTAAGATCACCCTGTCATCGACTAAAAAAAAAAAAAAAAAAGTGGAACTCGAGTTTCTTAAACTCGAGTTTCTCAAACTCGAGTTCCACTTTTTTTTTTTTGAAAACAATCTAACTACCTATATAGTTTCACGCGCATTCTGCCCAGCAAAAACCTTCCAAAAATCAGTCCATTTAGCAAATTTTGCCGGAGAAAAGAGAGAAAGATGAGGCGCGCCGAAGACCCTAACACACAGAGACTGAGAGCGAGAGTGAGAGATCCCAACAATGGCGGCACTCAAACACACACCTACAGAAAGCCATCAACACCATTACCATCAGATTGGGAGATACGGAGATAGAGAGAGACAGTCCATAAGGCGCGCAGGAGTAGAGATTGAGGAAGAGAAAACTAAGTGCCATTAACACGTTACCATCAGATCGTTGGAACTACCATCGGTAAAGGTTTTCTTTTCTTTCTTGATTAGATCTGGGTATGAGATTTGCTGGACTGAATTTATTTAGGTATTTGGATTACATTAGGTTTTGATTTTTTTTTTTTTTTTTTTTAGGGGTTTTCACTGTAAAGAAACGGGAATTTTTTTTTTTTTTAGATTACAGAAATCACTAAAAAAAAAATGGTTTTAGTTTGGGTACTTCTGTTCCTAATAAATAAGTATAGGGTTGAATGCTGCATTGATATTTACTTTAGGTTTTTTTGCCGTATACCCATAATCAGTAAAGTTTTTGTTTTCGTTTTTGTTTTTGTTTTTTTCCTTTTCTTTTTCAAATCTGGGGATTGAATATGATTTAGGTTTGGATTTTTTGCTTGGATTGCTTTAGATTTAGTTATTTCAGTTCAAATCGTTGGGATTAAATAAGTATAGGATTGAATGTTGCATTTATATCAAAAAAAAAAAAAAGAATGTTGCATTGATATTTATTTTAGGTTTTTTTTCCGACCCTTCTCTGTTCCACTTCTCCATGTTCCAAAACACACTCCACGGCCAAACCCCTTCTTCATCATCCAAAACCCAGACCATAATGGTAGACGGTTTGGTGAAAGAGAAAAAAACACAAAAGAACAGAGAGATACAAAAAGATTTCGTAAACTGCAGAAGAACAGAGGTCTAAAGATAGATCGAAAACGTTACAAAAGAGAGATCGAAAGTGCTTTCAGTCAGTTTAATGATCCCGTCATATCAGATGAAGAACAGAGATCGACAGAAAGATGAATTTTAGGACAGCCACCACTGTCATGCAGTCGGAACCGTTACCGGTGAAAGTTTTCTTTATTCTTTTTAAAATTACACGATAACTATAATTCATGTTTGAGTGTTTCGATTTAGCCATTTGGGTCAGATTTTGTTTTGATTAAGTATAGGATTAGACTTGGTTTATGGTTAGGGTATATGTGTTGCTTTGGTTTGGTTTTGGATTTTTGAGTTAAAATTGTTTTGGATAATTTGGGGGTAATTTGTGGATTACAAAGCAAAGTATTTTTGGATTCTTCAATGTCTTTCCGCATCATGAATCAGCATTCTTGGCGAAGAGTTTCCAGTTTTTTCATATATCAAGTACAAATTTAGATTTATTTAATTCTCTCTTGGATTCAATTGTAGATTTCATTTGTCATTGATTGATTTCAATTTCAAATCTGTGTAATAAAAAATTAAAAGGTTTTTCTTTAGCTTTTCTTTTTCTGGATTTGTAGGTGGAAAGGCAAATCCTTGGAAGCAATCCAAGTCTGAGTATGAGTATGAGTAGAAGCAATACTAGCAGGTATAGTTTCCACTTTGTTGTAACCATCACCAGTAATTTTTTTTAATTGAATTTTAAATATGCTTTATGTTTGGATATTTGGTTGGATTGGTTTGATTTTTAGGTATTTGGGTTAGAATTTATTTTGTTTTCATTTAGGTATTTGGGTTAGGATTTTTTTTTTCTATTTGTTTTTGTTTTAAATATTAGGATTAAAAAGTGATAAATTATACTATTTCACAACGTTAAAACACCATTTTATAGTTTTCCCAATTAAAAAAAAACTAACTGCTTGAATTATACAACAAAGGCTTGCAATGCCCAATTTTCTGGTCTCTACATTAATAATGGTAGGGTAATGGTTTAGTTAAAATTTTACTCAATTTTCCTTGGAAGCAAGAATTTAGAGATATTTTTAGTGTGATTCAAGTGTGGTTATTAATGCTCTACAGATTGGTTTAGAAAGTTCGTCAACAACAACACCTGTTGTTGAAGAAGCTAAGGCCATATTTGCTCACTTGTGAGAATGGGAATTTTTGCATGCCAGGAAGGATGTAAATGAAGCTGACTATTCTGAATGCCTAATGTATTAGACAAGCAATTCAAAATGTTTTAATGCTGTTGTGGTTTTGCTCTATTACTATTCTGTTTCATCATTGATAGGTATAAAGATTTTTTTTTTTTTTTTTGGGTGGCATATTGAGTTCCTATTGGGTTTTCATTGTTGGTGGGAAAGTAACTTTTTCCTTTTTATTTTATGAGAAGAGTTTTTGAGAAATTCATAGTTTATTGATCAATGAATTTTTGATATCTATGTCTCTCATTGTTCCCTTTTATTTGATATTTATGGCTCAGTTGATCCTTTTTAATGTTTGGCTTATAAAAAACTTTTTTAAAGATAACGTTTTTAATCTCTCTCAAAGATTCAAACAAATATGTAGCCAAATATTTTCAAAACTCCAGTGTGAATGTTCAGTTATTTATTTGTAGTTTTGGTTGTATTTTGATTAGAGCAATGGTTATTAGTTCATCTCACACACAATTGTGCAGTAGTATTTTCCATTTTTATTGTATAGTGTTTTTTTACATTTTAATTTAAAACCAACCTTTCACGATTTGCATTTATTCATATGCTGCACATAACCTATCCCCTCTCTCATCTGTCTTTCTTCCCACTGTCACTCTCTCATATGTAGACCCAACACAGTAATACCCTGCAAGGGCATGACTATGTCTGCCATCTCTGACCTGACCTCAATATCAGACCATTCTTTATTGGTAATTTTTAATTAATCTAAGACTAATTTCTTTTCCTATTGTCCATAATTATGTTTGCTGTCAATTTTGGGATTTTGATTCCTAACCCTTTTTCCTTTCTATTCTTTTCTTGGTTGAAGTCAAGGAAGCACTCTAGAAGTTCAAGTACTACCACCTGAGTTGTTATTAGGGTATGTGTTTTGTAAAGCGTGGAGATACAGAACAGAGGGTTGTCTCCGCCAGCTTACAGCCACCGTTAGACAGTGGAATATTCTTTTCTGCAATAAGAGTTCATAACGAAGTAAGTATGCTATTCATGAATTACCATTGTTTCTTTACCTATGTGCTTGAGATTTTCTTTCTTAATCTTCTTCTTCTATTCTGTTTAGAATTGGTTTTTGTGGAATTGCATAATCTGGTGTGTTCAGTATTCTTTTCCATTGCCAACATTAATGTTGAAGCAGTTTAAGAAACCAAAAGGCAAAGAAAAATCTATGGAGGTATTCCCTAGAATTTTGATATTTTTCTTCTGGGTTTTAATTTCGTATTCTTTGAGGATTTTCAGTTTAGTTGGATATAAAGTTTCGTATTTTTATATTCTTCTTATGGCTTTTAATTTCGTGTATTTCAGAGGATTTTATATTGATGTGTCCATTTTGACCTTTAGAGGGATCATAAAATAATTAGTCAAAGAATGAAAAGAATTGAGCGTAGACAGTATAGAAAGAGAGTGCCTTCCAATTTTCTTTTCTTCTATTTATTTTCATGTCTCTTTCTTGGGGAAAAAAGTGTGAGGAAATTCTGGGAATTGCACATTCAATTTGGTGACACTACATTAGTTATTTAGACATTCAAAGATAGAAAAATGCTAAAGCTACTACCAATTTTCCACAAAAGCTTACAACTGATATGGCAATGAATGTGTTTGGCGTTACATCAATAACATAATAAATTCCTAAATTTCTTAGTTGTTTGTTTAAAAGTTGGCACATCAGTTTGTAAGGACTATATGATAAAATTTGCAATAGTTGTAAGATCACTCTAAGGGATACATTATTAGTGGGTAGCAAGAGTGAACCCACATTCCTTAGTTCAAATCTTCCCTTCATCCTCTGCCTGGTGCCAAACATATCAAAAAATATATATTTCTAATCCAATATTAATAGCTTTTTCTTTTGTAAAATCTTCTAAGGTTAATGAGCCATGGTCTTTCCTCTCTTAGGACATTCATTTATAAGTAAGCATTTATAATCACAAGTAGATTGTTTGCTTCCCACCAAGGGAGTTTTCTGAAATAAGTGAAAATGCTACCACATGCTAGTATAAATTAATTTTTTTGTAGTCCGACTCTTTTATATCCTTTTGTAGGGGACTTCATATGAAGTTGTTGATTGCTCCCATGGTAAGCAACTCTGGGAACTGTGTAAAGAGTAGTATGAACCACTATGGCTTAAAGGGGGAAACCATTGTGATTTGGAGCTCAAATTGAGCACAAGATTCTTTCTTCAATATTTGTGCTTAATTTTGGTAGAATCTTACTTTAGCCACTTATAGTAAAGAATTAAGAAATCATTTTTGTAACTGAAAATGCATTTGAATAGAAACTAAAAGTGTTCATATATAATTTCTCAGCAAAATCTCAAAATTAGCATTTTCTTTGTCCATTAACATACATCTAATAATTTGGTTTATAAACAATATGTTTTGTGTAGTTTTTTGGTTAGTATGTATGTCATGTGTTATAGGATTTTTTTTTTTTTTCCTTTTTTAGTTATTATGGTTTTGTAGGAGTTGTGAAATTGAATTAACCATCTATTGAATGGATAGGGTATGGAGAATGTCTCTTAAATTAATGAGGTTGAGAAAATTTGTGTCCTAAGGTAGCTTAAACGAGTCTAAATCATCTGTCTCACATTCTTTGTTCCACCCCCTGCTCCACAAATCAAAATAAGCCACATGTCTCTTAATTCCTAATTTTAAGCTATTTTATTTGACTTACCCAAAATAAATAAGAAAGAAAAAGCCCAGCACATATTTGTCCCCAACCCTCCCACCACCAACCTCCGCCCAATGCCAGTGACATAAGTTTGCCGACGTTGTTGACTCCAATCATAGCCACCGTACTGCCACCAAGTTCAGGAAGAATTGCAATCAATTTGAATATCCAGCACCACGTCATTGTTCTCTTTGTCTTGGTCCCTTATTCTTATACTGATGATTATATTCTTCCCCGCTGGTTCAACTCCAAAATTTCAAAATTTTGAATCATGATTAAGAAGGTTTCCAACTAATATATTTCTTAAGAAGAATAAACATAGTTAGAAATTTCAAACATTCGAATCAAAATTAAGAAGAATAAGGGCCTAGGACCACCACCACCAACAGCATGTTCTATTTACCTAATCAAAATCTTCTTTCAGTTCAGGTTGTGCTCCTTGTGGGCGTACAAGAATACGAAAAGTAAGAGGAGGCAGGGGCGGTGGTCTGGGAGTGAATAAGGGACAAATTGAATTCAGATCTGTTTGGACCTAGTGATTGTGACTAGAGTTGTCGGCGCTAGTGAACTCATGTCAATGACGTTGGGCGTTGGGCGGAGGTTGGTGGTGGGAGGGTTTGGGAAGAATATGTGCTGGGTTTTTTCTTTCTAATTTATTTCAAGTAAGTTGAATAAAATAGCTTAAAATTAGGAATTAAGAAACACGTGACTTATTTTAATTTGTGGAGCATGGGGTGGAACAGAGAGTGTGAGACAGATGATTTTGATTCAGCTTAAACAAAACATAGTTTCTTATCAAACTTTGTGGTTTATATGCATTTATGATTTTTTTTTTTTTTTTTTATTATTATTAGTTTCTTATCAAGCTTCTAAGATACATTTACTTTGTTCAGTATATAAATGTTGGGGTTGAACGAAATTTACAAAGGTCTATATTCATTCCTCACGAAAGGGAAATGATAGGCAAAAAATAAGAAGGGGAAAAAAAAATTTGGCTGATTGGAAGGTAGCAGGAACAAATCTCACATCATTCAAATTCTTCGTTTCTCTGTCTCTCACTCTTTGTCCCAAAAGGGGGAGATATTTATTCATCTATCTTAAAAGAACAGCTGAGATATGAAATGAGCACATAACTACACAAAAAGCAATGCAGAGACACATTGGAATTCAGAAGAAAAAAAAGTTAGCTGATGTTGAATTAGCATCTTCAAGTGCACTTGGTTGGATTGTTTTAGATTTAGATATTTGAGTTAGATTTGGTTTTAATTATGGTATTGGGTTTAAAATAAATTTTGTATTGGGTATTTGTATTAGATTTGGTTTTGTTTTAAATAATTGGGTTAAATTAGTTTTTGGTATCTGCCTATGTTGTTTGTAATTAGATTTGTAAATCAAGGTATGTGTTGGGTGTTTATTATGTGGTAAAAGTGTATTTAAATATTATTAAAAAAAAATTATTTCTAATAACTGTAAATAAAAAGGTTCCCGCACATGGTGCGGGTTAAAAGCTAATATATATAAAACCGAAACTTTTGAAGCTCCCACAATTTTCCATGTCAACACAATATTAAAAAAAAAACTTTTCTAAAACCAAAAATAAAAACATAAACGCAAAATACTTTTCTAAGAGGAAATGGGCAGAGTAACAGTGTAAGGGATAAGTATGTAGTAAGTTAGGCACCGCGCGGAAGAATAAAGGAAGCTAGCATCTCGAGTTTGTAAAACTCGAGATTTACAATAAAAAATCGAGTTTCAAAAACTCGTTTTCTGCTTTTTGTACTGCTGACCTGGAAAGAATGACACACCTAGATCTCGAGTTTTGAAAACTCGTTTTTTGAGTATCGAGTATTTAAAACTCGAGTTTTGTTGGAAATTACATGTTCCACCTTAAAACCGTATGTAATGAAAGATTTCAAAGAACTCGAGTCTTATAGACTTGAGTTCTACTGGGCATACTATTAAAAACATCACTCGCTTAACACGCCCTTATAACACAAGCTCACAGACACACACAACCGTCTCACCCAAAACAGAGCATCCTCACTGAGTCTCTCAGCCTCACTAACTCTCACCCTCACTAACTCTGACTCACCCATAACTCTCACACCACATTGCCTCTCACTCTCACTCACCACACTGCCTCTCTCACTGCTCTTCCTTTTCATCAAATTCATATCTCAGGTAAGGGTTTCCATAATTTGATTGTCTCACAAACTGGGTGTGTGATAACTGATAAGTACAAATTGGGTCTCATATTTGATGTTTATATATAATTTGTTGAATTTGTGTAAATTTGTAAATCAAAGTTTAAATTTATGGGGCTTAGTCCATACGAGCTTCCTATTGAAAGATTGCCCTTAAGGTGTTTGTGAAAATGCTTGTTTCCATAGTTGATTTCACTGAGCCAAATAGTACCAATTTAGTAACTGTGATTTTCTTCCTCAATCCTCATTCCTTCCTTGTCAAATTTCTGAACTACCAAGAACTTAACATTACCCTTATACCGAAGAACTAATCACCAACTGCTCCTATAATGGTCTAGTAGACCAACACAGATAAGTGCAGATTATACTAACAATGCAAATAGCAGAAATTGGTATATGACACAGTCCTCAAATTTCTTGCATTAAGCAATCACATACTGTGTTCACTTTTAAATTGAACAAAGTATGATAACATAACATCAAATCAGAAACAAAAAGCATGACAAAATTTAGATTTATAAGTCAATAAGGCTGAGTTTATAGTTGTTTTTTATGCAATCATGGTTCAGATTATGTGATTTAACTAACACAGTAACTTGACTTGAACAGGTTCACAATGCCTGAAATTGATATAATCCTATACCACGATGGTCTACTTAAGAATGCCAATGCGAACAAGGGATTGCCATTTGAAGGGCTGGGTATAAAGACCTATTATACTCAAATTGGTCGTAGGTTAAAGACCCTTGACGAATTGAAGAAGATTGTCATGGAAGAGTTGTGTGAGAATCCAACTGTGCACAGCATACAAATTACTTATCGTATGCCAAATGAAATCTTGAAGCATCGGATTAATTACAAGTATATGGCGATAGAAACAAACAAACATGTAAAGATCATGTTTGACAAGTTGGAGAGAATAGCTGAAGTAACTAACATTGAGTTGTACATACAGTTGGAGCCGCGTGCAGTCTGGCAAGAGGATATCCAACAAACAACCACAAGCTTACAAGTTACAGTTCCGGATGCTCAATATGAGTATTCTACACATGTAGAGGATGATGATGTTCATGCCGATGGTGATGGTGATGATGATGATGATGATGATGATGACAACGACGACGACGACTATGATGATGATGACGACTATGTTGATGAGACTACTGTCATTAACAATGATGATGACGATGATAACAACGACTATGTTGATGAGAATATTGCCATTAACGATGAATATTTTGCCAAAAGATATGAGTATGAAGATATGATTGGCAGAGGGGACTTTGGGGACTTTGAGAAGGACATTGACGACGACGAGACATTGGATGGTAGTGAACCTTATGCAAACAATGTTATTAGCATCCAAAACATTGCGAACACAATCCCTGCCTACGAACCTCCTGCATTGTCATTCTCTGCAAATACTTGGGAAAATATGGTCGATCCTTCACATATTGAGATGTCATTTGTGTCTACTTGGAGAGAGGGGGTGAATTTATGCAAAGGGTTGACGTTTGCCAATAAAGAGGAGGTGAAGCGCATATTAACAAATTGTGCCCTTAAGGAAAACAAACATTTTACTTACACTAGGTCGACGACGAAAAAACTTTGTGCGAAATGCGTGCATGAGTCATGCAAGTGGTATGTCTGCGCAGTTATGAAGCCCAATCTCCACCAACTTTGGATGGTCACCGTGTATGTGGGTCCTCACAAGTGTGTACAGATTGGGGTGCGAAATGATGGTAGAATGATGAGTTGTAATTTTATTGCATCAGACATCCATCAGAAGTTATGTGAGGATCACACTACCCCAGTTAAGCATCTCAGATCTATGATAGAGACGAAATATAATGGCCATAAGCCTTTTTACTACAAGGTATGGGATGCGAAACAAAAGGCGATTGCGAAGATGTTTGGGAATTGGGAAGAGTCTTACCAAAGATTGCAAAAGTTGCTAATGGCATATATTGATCAGGACCCGACTACCCAAGTGTTCTATCGTATCACACCCACCGATGAAGATGACACTATATTGTTGCATTATGTGTTTTGGTCTTTCGGTCCATGCATATCAGGATTTAAATACTGCAAGCCGGTTATCAGTATTGATGGGACCCATCTGTATGGTAAATATCAGGGAAAGTTGTTGGTCGCAATGGCAACCGACGCTAACAACAAGGTATTCCCTCTCGCCTTTGCTGTTGTGGATTGTGAGTCAGGGTCCAGTTGGAGGTGGTTTTTACAGTGCCTCAGAGAAGCGATTGGTCACGTGATACCTGATGAAGGCATTTGCATAATTTCTGACCGACATCTTGGTATCAAAAACGCCATTGCAAACTGGCCTAGAAGGGATGATGGAAGAACACGGGTATTTCATAGATATTGCCTTCGACATGTTGCTAGCAACTTTAACACCCATTTTCAGAACTCAACTCTAAAGTCAGCGGCGTTGAAAGCGGGATATGCTAGTCAGGCAGTTAAATTTGATACCATAATGGAGTCCATTAAGCAGGCGAAAATTGAGGCCATTAGGAATAAGAAGAAGGTGACGGGGAAGGATGGCAAGGAAAAGAATCAAGATTATCTTCCATACACATACCTAATGAGTGAGTCTGTGGATATGTGGACCCAGTCACATGATGGTGGGAGACGTTTTGGGGCAATGACAACCAATATATCAGAGTGCTTTAATGGTGTATTGAAAGGTGCACGGGGCCTTCCTATTGCCGCGTTGGTTGAGTTCACTTGGAACAAACTTGTTCAATATTTCCATGACCAGCGCAAAGAATACCATTTTGAGTTCTCAGAGGGTAAGAAATGGAGTGCACATGCCTTATCCACGTGGGAAGGAAATAAGCGTAAATCTGAGAAACACTATCTCAAGCCATTTAGCAATGAAGAGCTGATATTTCAAGTAGTTACCCAACTCAACACGTGTAGTGCAGGAGGGGGAAACCACAGTTATGAAGTTCGGTTACAGGATAGAACATGCAGTTGTGGGAAATGGCAAAACATAGGGATCCCGTGTTCACATGCAATTAGAGTATATGACTATTTACATATTGATTCAACCACATATATTCACCCATGTTATGGTTTGAACAATGCCCTTAACACTTATGAGCATGCATTTGTAGTTCCTAAGTCACAGTCATTGTGGGGGGATCCCATTGGGCCAAAGTGGTTGCCTAATCCAGCATTGTTACGGGCCAAAGGGAGACCAGTGATGTCAAGAATAAGGAATGAGATGGATGGAGTGAGGAATAAGGATCGAGAACGGCGATGGCGAAGGGAGGACACAGATTTGATAGAGAGTCAACCTAAGCAGACATGTGGACTGTGTCATGCTTCCGGGCATAACCGCAGAAAATGTCCGCAGTCCCGTGGTGCTTCCACAAGCGGTCATGTTCCATAGTAGGTAGGTAGATGCCAAAAAGTTATGCATTGGTTAAATAATTGTTGTTCATTCGATGTTTACCTAATGTTTACTATCTTGTCTCCTAACGTGATTACTCTACGTTTTTCAGGCATGCTTCCATGGATGACGTTTTTGTCATGCGGACCTCTGATCTTAGGAAAAGTGACTACGTTGTATTGGCTCTATGTGAACTTTTTGTTGAATGTACTTGTAATTCTCTATCCAATGTACCTCTATGAAGATTGTGATTTGAGTAGTACGGTTAGAATTGCAAATTAAGCATGGTTGCGCATGTTTAGAATGTTGATACATTGAGAATGCCTTTTGTTGTGATGCAAATGCATTTGCATTGTAAAACTATATTTATGAATAGAGCGTAACAGTTTCTATAACTTGGTGCCTAGCGATAACGCATTTTGATGTAATTTTTGTGCATTTACATTCTCAACTTCTCTGCCTCTCAATGTTTACCAAATTACATTCTCAGCTTCTTCATCTATGTTTCTCAGTAGGTGCATGTACACATTTCAGTTTATGAAACTTGAGGCTCCACTGGGAAAAACAGAGTAATCTGCCTGAATAGGGGATTTGCCAAAGGGTTAAAAAAAAAATTTTCCAGTAAAACTCGAGTTCCACTGGGAAAAACAGAGCAAAACAGGGGAACCCTTCTGCCTGAGCAGGGGACTTGCCCAAAAAAATTTCCCAGTGGAACTCGAGTTTATGAAACTCGAGTTTCACTGGGAAAAACAAGGCAAAACAGGGGACCCCTTCTGCCTGAACAGGGGATTTGCCAAAAAAAATTTCCCAGTGGAACTCGAGTTTATGAAACTCGAGTTTCACTGGAAAAAACAGGGCAAAACAGGGGACCCCTCTCGGCCTAAACAGAGTATTCAGAATATCTGAGGTGAGGGTCTTCAGTAGAACTCGAGTTTTATAGACTCGAGTTCTGTATCTCGAGTTTCAAAAACTCGCCTTCTTTTAGCATTATTTTTTGCACTTTTTTGTTTTCAAAACCTCACATTTTTGTTTCTTTTGTACAAATGCAATTATTTGTTGGTAAGTATTGTGAACATCAAGGCACATCTGGCTGAAGTTATTTATCTTGTTATTTGTAAAAAAATTGTTCAAGCAGAATCTTTTTTTTTTCACTAAAAAAAAAAAAAAGAAAAAAAAAACAGAAAAGAAAAGGAAAGAGAAGAAAATAAGAAGCTTATCTAGCCTTTCAAATTTAGGCACGTACAAAAAGGTTAATCTGATTGGGAAGCACCTCCCAGTCTTGAAGCTCTCCTTCCATCTTTTTTTTTTTTTTTTTGAATTTTTTTTAGAGTTTGTGTTTGGAAGATCAAACACAAAATTAAACAAAAAAGCAAAATATTGGAAAGGTTTATGAGCAATGTTTTGGAAATTTATTGTATTCAACTACCAAAAATTATGGATTCAAGTTAGTTTAATAGTTAAATTAACTGCACAAAAAAGAAACTAATGGTTGTGATTTAAGTTTTAGAGGGAGAAGTTAACTACCAAAACTAAAAATTCATGTCCAAAGAATAAAAAATGCTAATATAATCCGTACAATAATTAGGTTGTTTTGTAAATTTGTTTGTTGATGGCTTGCGTAAAGAGAAATATATTTTTATAACGATTTTACAACAAATTCTAGATGGTAAGCAAAAGTATATAAATAAGCAAAAGTATAGAATATCTAGATGCTTGTATGAATTATAGAATATCTTTTAATAAGCAAAAGTATATAGTTTTATAAAAATTTATTTTTTTAAAAAAAGTATATAGATATATAGAGTACATATTGTGGGTATATAAATCTATATATTACTAAAAGCTGAAGCGTAGCGTTTAATGCTGCTGCTCTCATGTTGCGCCACATCAGCTGCCACGTCATTCTTTTTTTTTTCTTTTCTTTTTTAAAATATAATTTTCCTACAATTTTAAAATGGTTTTTACAATTTTCAGCCTTATAAATGCAGCCCACTACTTATTTATTTACTTTCACTATCATCTTATAATAAATCCAACCCACTACTTATTTATTTATTTCCACTATCACCCTATAATAAATCTGTATAATTAATCCAACCCACCTCTTATTTATTTAGTTCCACTATCAAACCCAACCCAAAGCCTTTTCAGTTCAGTTTTAGGATTTTGTGTGAGCCTTTTCAGCTTAAAAAAAAAAAAAAAAAACAACAACAACAACAACGTTGAAGCCTTTTAAGCTTTAAGGTTTTTTTTTTTGTTTTTTTTTTCTTTCCAATTTTCCTATAATTGTTTTTAACATTTATTTTTTTTAATATTTACACTTCTCCAACCTTTCTCTCTTCCTTACCATTTCATATCCCCACTACTTCTTCAATCTTTCTCCCTCCCTTACCTTTTCATCTCCCCACTACCCTCTACATTAATATCATTCTTCCCCTTTCCCTTCATCTTCCTTTATTTTTGTCTCTTCTTATTCACACTCTCTTACTATAAATTTGTCACCATCTCTTCTATTCTATGCATAGTTTTCCCTCACACAAAAAAAAAAGGTTCCCTCTCTCTCCCTCTCTCTCTCTCTCTCTCTCTCTCTCTAAATTTTTTGGTGGATTTTTTTTATTTTTCTTGCATCTCTACTTTAGGTTGATAATATTTTATATTCTTTAAAACTCTATTTTGGGTTAATGTGATTTAGTTTTGTTTTTTAAATTGTGATTTAGTTTTGTTTTTTAAATTGTTGTTGTTGTTGTTGTTGTTGTTTTTTTTTTTTTTTTCTTTGATTGTTAAATGTTGTCCTATTGCGTTCTAAAGAATTAAATATAAATATAATATTATTCTATTACATAGCATGATTTGGATAATTTGGTATTTATTCTGTTATATAGCATGATTTTTTATAGTGTTCAATTTATTTGTTAAACTATAAGACTTTACTAATTTTTGTTTATTTTCTAATCCTTTGTGGTGGACAAAGTACTCTTAATAGTTGTATTAAAAGTACTCTATAATGCCATTTATTTAAAGAAAAGCAAAGGTTAGCCAAACGAAAATAATCGGATAGGTGACAAATTTTAACTTTTGCAATTTTATTTTAATTATTATTATTTTATAACAATGCATGTATAGAAATTTAATTCTTAGATTTTGCTAATAATTGTTTATTTGATAATATGTTTTGGGTGGCCGAAATTATAATTTCTACAAAGAAAATAACCTTAATAGATTATCAAAAACAAAATTTTATCCTAATATTGGTTCAATTAATCATTGTTAAATTTTATTAATTTTTTTTTATTATATGTTTTTTTGGTGTTTTGAATTGTTCCTATATTACATTTATGATTGTTCCTATAATAAATAAAAATATAATTACGAAATACATTACTCATTATTAGATTAGTTTAAATTGTAAAAAAAAATTTAATAAAACCACCATAAAAGTAATTATCACGCGCAACGCGCGGGTTCGCGGCTAGTATATATTAAAAGGCAACACAGCATGGACCTTGCAGATGTGAAAAGTTTCAAAAAAATATGTGATAATTGTTGAAGCAGTAGATCTTTTCATTAATGTTATACTTCCTCTCCCATAAAGTATAAAAGATGCATTTAATTTTTGCCGCCAAATTAGCTCAGCTTAGCAATGCAATTGACTTTAGCATAGCCCTTTTTGCATCTTTATTTTAATGCGTTTCATTGCTTTCATCGTCAATACCTAATTTCATGATTTTGAAGTGTCAATAGTTAGGCAGTAAAAAGACAGGTAGAACTAGACCCCACCCCTAGATTCCCACTAAACTATCACCATAAAATGAAGCTCAAGTGGAGAACCGTAATTACCACCGCCCATCTCGGCGAGTTGTACCCGGATTCCGTAGTGACTTGTTGCTCGGGGTTCAATCCCTGCACTTACCAAGCCAAAGGAAAAAAAAAAAAAAAAAAGTAGTGGAGAATCGTAATTAAACATTCAAATATTTCATGTATGGCCATCATAGTATTTCATTGGCATGGCACTGTATAATCGAAAGCACCAGATAAAATTACAAAAATCTATAACAAAAATAAATCCTGTTGTTCTATGGACCTTTTATATGACACCTATCATCTTCAATTCCAGTACTAAGAAATAACGAGTACAAACAATGAAAAACGTGTCTACAAAAAAAATAAAATAAAATAAAACCAGTCTTTTAACCGGCTTTTAAGTTCTTCGACCAGTCTACTTCTAGGAATTTTATCTTCTTTAGCAGCCTCAATGTCTTTTAATATAACAATCCCTTCATTCATTTCCCGTTCACCCACAATAACCATCCATGGGATCCTCGACTCTCTAGCACGGTCAATGTGCTTCATCACCCTTTTATTAACAAAATATTCGGCTTTCACTTTGGCATTCCACAGCTCACTTACCAGCTCTGCAGCTTGAGTCAAGTCATCCCCCAGTATACTAACTAGGACTTCAGTCTTTGTTGCACGTGGTGCCTGCCAAAACACCCAAAAGGAATGAAAGAACTCATCAGCCTCACCACCACGGTGCTAGATTATTAAACTTTGAGTTGCTAGTCAAAAATATTAGAAAGTTGAGGATCATATAGGTATATTATCAAGTATTATTATCACCTGGCTCTGGTCTTTCTGTAGCTGCTCCATTATAGCAAATACCCGCTCGATTCCAAGACTAACACCAACTGCTGGAACCTGCTTCGCACCAAACATACCAATAAGGTTGTCATAACGTCCACCAGCAGCAATTGAACCAACCTGAGGACGTGCACAAGCAAATCACATCATCAGTGCTTAAAACACACGCACACATTTTCCTGGAAACACATGAAGCAAATGAAATGCAGCAATTACTAGATCACACAAGGTTTTTGTTTTGTTTTTTTCAGTAACAAGATGCCATAAGAATTATTACTTGCAATGATATCTGGGAGTAGGGGGAATAAAACTGGGAAATTTCAATACCAATTCAGCCATCTTTTTGTTTCAATACCAATTCAGCCACACTCATTAATCCAACTGGGAAATTTCAGAGAGTGCAGCCCTCATCCTGTGACTTACCTGACAAACCGTTTCCACAAATTTTGCGTTGGCTTTTTTCTATTTTAGAGGTGTTTGGGGGGGGGGGGGGGGGGGGGGGGGGGGGGAGTGCAATTTTAATGCATACACCCATTATTGAAAATGAACTGAAAAATGAAATTTTCAAATTTATATTTTACACCATTTCTGATGTTAGCTATGGATTTTTGTTTACTCATCTCCACTACCAAGGCAGAACTTAGTAACTTTCTTTCCTCCCTCTACTCTACATGATGAAAATTTAAATCCACCCAAAAAGAATTATGAAATATTAATTATTGACATTCCCTTTTAATGTCAACTCTGAGACTTAAAAATTTCAAGTTTCTCAACTTTATTTTTCACACTTCATAAAAACTGACATTTTTTTGAATAAGTTCATAAAGACTTTTATTTCATGAATCAATTTTTCTCTTTTCTTTCAACAATCCTTTTCCAACCTCCTCCTCCATCACAGTTGTCACCCCACAACACTCGTGTAAACAGTAACATGAAGCTTCTTTATGGAGAAATCATCTTTCCTACCCCCAGAAAGCAGACAACACAAGTAAATGGCTGAAATAATCAAAACTCTAGAGACTGAAAATGATCCATGTCATAGAACTATATGATTGTCACAGGATCATAAAATACAGAGGAGTAAAGACAAAGCAAATTAAGAACAATAATTCATAAGCTTCTACAGCAGCACTAGGATCTTTAAACATATCAGATATAAATGGACATACAACATTACCGCCATCCAAACTTCATCACACAAGTTTCAATAATAAAGAAAAAAAAGAATTGAGAAAAGACATCTATACGAGAGGATTACCAATGACCTACTATCATGAAAAGCTAACATATAATGCCACCAATACAAAACCAGCCACACATATATCAACAGCAATCTGATAGGATGGAATGCATTGTTCAAGTGTGCTCTTTAAATTAGAGCATAGGCACATGTCACTGCCATGTCAAATTATCACAATAATTCAATGTCCATTTGTTCTTCTAGAGTTTTGGCCAGTCAATTTTACCAGTTCAGATCACAACTAATATGATAATAAACCATTAAAAAAAAAGTCTCCCAGTTCAACAAGAGAAAAGATCCTTGGGCATCATTATAGGAGGATCAGCTATTAAAGTGTCACGGATAATAATATGGATTCACAAGGAAGAAAAAATAAATGAAATGAAAAATACAGATGTTTCTTAAAAAATTACCTGTGCACCGCCTTTAAAAACAGCCTCAAATATGACTCCAGTATAATAATCAAGGCCTCTGGCAAGACTCAAGTCAAAAACCACTTTGTCAATACACTTTGACACTTCAAGAGCTTTAAATAAAATCTCTAGGTCATTCAGTGCATCAACAGATCCATTGTGTCCTAAGAACTTGCTGCCCTGCTGCTTAAGCTTAGATAATAGTTCCAAAGGCTGTCCCCTTTCCTTCACAAAAGTGCCAATTTCATCAGCTGTCTCAACAGATAAGCCCTTCTCCTCCACCTAACAATAATTAACAAGAAATATATAACGAAACATACTAAAATTTATGCAATGATATAAATGGAATATACAATTAAAATATTAATCCAACATTTCATTTATAAATATTATTGCAAAGAAAAAAGCTCAAGTAAAAAGAATGTATATGCAAGCTTCCCTATAAAATTACAATAGAGTAAAAAGTAGGCTCTAAATTACTAATCCAACATATTTACAAAAAGATGATAACAGAATTATCCTTACATTAATGAAATGCTAACAACTAGATAGGCTATTGCTCCTATTAATAATAACCAAGTAAGACAACACTATTTGCATACAAGTGTTCTTACCATTTCCTTTTTTATCTGCTCAAAAGGTTGTTTATCTAACTTGTCAATACTTGAACATATGGTTCTGAATTTTTGCGGTAGCACTCCACATATGTCCAACATTCCATCAAGTAACTTCCGATGATTCAATTTTATCTGTAGAAGAAAAGGAAATTAATTAAAATAATAATAATAATTATTATTATAGAACACACTTTGAAGAAGGTCTTTATCACACACGGTTAAGTCGTATCTCAAAGAACAAAGTTCTCCACCCTGCCAACAGATTGAACATTAAATTACATCACTGTGAGTAAATATGAAATGGTGTAACTAAATTCCTTTGATAAGTACAGCAAACAATAATAAATTACAGATTAGTTGGGGAAAAAAAGAAAACAGTCCTTATATAAGTCTTCTTTGGATGAAAAAAAAATAAAAATATATATATATATATATAGATAGATAGATAGATAGATAGATAGATAGCCAGGTGACTCAAATATTAACTACATGAAGTAACAACTTGATTGAACAGGCGAAAATTCCTAAAATTAAAAATAGCAAAAAAGGAAATGACTTAAATGAATTAACTAATATGAAATAATTACCTGGTCAGCAAGATCATATACCAACTTTGAATCTTCCCCATACTTTCCCATGAGAGTTTCTCTCAGTTCAAATGCTGGAGTATCCAACGCGGTAGCACCATGCCTCTCAAAAACATCCTCAATAATTGAAAATGCTCTCTTTCTTATTGTCATTTGTTCTTTCGCAAAATCACGAGTTCCCTAATTTGTACCATAATATGGTTACAGTCAGCATGCTAGTGATGCATTCAAGGGGTAGAAATAAAAGAATTTCTAAATAAGAATATGAACACAATAGAATGTTCATAAATTAAAACAAAATAAGTGTGAGTATTGAAATTTTGATTGATTAAAAAGAGTATAATTGTCCGCCTGCTGCATCTGAAACCGAGTGGACATAATTGTCCAAGGATGGCCCCCAGCAGGCCCTGAGTAAGTTTATCAACCTTGATAACATCCCTCATTTCACCGGGGCCAGCCTCCAATTCCTCCACATCCAAAATGGATGCAATCCCTCCCTCTCAAAAACATCCTCAATAATTGAAAATGCTCTCTTTCTTATTGTCATTTGTTCTTTCGCAAAATCACGAGTTCCCTAATTTGTACCATAATATGGTTACAGTCAGCATGCTAGTGATGCATTCAAGGGGTAGAAATAAAAGAATTTCTAAATAAGAATATGAACACAATAGAATGTTCATAAATTAAAACAAAATAAGTGTGAGTATTGAAATTTTGATTGATTAAAAAGAGTATAATTGTCCGCCTGCTGCATCTGAAACCGAGTGGACATAATTGTCCAAGGATGGCCCCCAGCAGGCCCTGAGTAAGTTTATCAACCTTGATAACATCCCTCATTTCACCGGGGCCAGCCTCCAATTCCTCCACATCCAAAATGGATGCAATCCCTCCCTCTACAACCAAAACCAGAGCAACCTCCTCCCCTGTAGACCAAGAAAACCTCCATATGAACTAAACAAACAACATGATTAACACAATAGCATCCCTACCCTCTACTCTCAATCAAAACCACATCATGTAGCTAACAAAAGAAACAAACTTTTAATCTAAATCCTCAGCTTAAAAACCTCATTGAAGTGAACACAATATGGCCTGAAATCCAAAACCCATCTCCATTTCTACTAAGAACTTCAATAAAACCACAACCCTACTAATACTACCTCTAAATGAATAAAATAACACAGGAGTTGTGGCAAAGAGTAACGGTTAAATCTACCTTCACATTCCACACTCCAATCATACAAATTTTTGCCCACATACCATAACCCAGAGATATGACAGGAGGAGTGTCAAACTTTATATATGAATGTGCCAATCACGGAACAGATCATGGACCATTTTTAAAATCAAATCACACATTGTTGATTAACTTTGATCAAATTACCTTCTGCATATCAATCAGAAGATCATATCTAAGCTAAGACATCAATTTAGTAGCAGATCAAAATTGGAAAACAAACTTCTCTCCTAAAAAAGAGACAAATGAGTATGGTGAAATATCATCTAAATTGCTAAAGTTTACAAAGTGCCATCACAATTTAATGGATCAGTACCTACAGCTCATATTACTAACCAGTAATCCAAAGAGAAAAAATATTCAAAATAAACAAAGTGCTTTTAGTCACAATTTAGGGTAATCTTTAATGGCCAACAAAATCAAAAAGATGCATCCATGGATTTCTTTCACATCACTACACAGTATCTTAAACAATAAATAAAAAATGACACTAAGTACGCACTCAAAGGCATACCTTAGCATAATTTCTATCAAGGGCTATAGACAGACTGCAATCTGCAATAGCATCAGCAATTTGGCCCAAAGCTTGGTATGCTGCACCACGATTGCAAAGACAGATTGCTGCAAAAGGGCGTGATTCAACATTGCTAGATAAAGCAACAGTATACTAATGATTACCACACATAAATTACAGTAGGCGGAATATGATCATATTAGATATTTTGCAAGCATTTAACACCCTTCACATGCAAAATACCCATCTTGTGGTCAGAATTATATATAAACTTTTTTTTTTTTTTTTAAATTCCATATTTCCTTTAAAATTTTCCCATATGATCAGATTAAAGATTTTGCAAGCATTTTCCATCCTTTGCATGCAAAAGAAATGGCTTGAACTTAATAGAAATTATTTTTTTCCTTCTTTTTTTTTTTTTATAAGTAAAGAAACATTTATTGCAAGAAGACTACTTCATGTACTTTTTTTTTATTTTTTATCAGACTACTTTATGTAAATTTGACATAAAGAAGCCTAAAGAATCACAAATAAGCAAAAAGTTTGTTATAATTGCAAGAAGTAAATAAGTTGAGTCGAGCATCTTAGCCTCTAAGATTCATTTAATTAGTTTAAATTGGCCATTTTTGTTGATACAACATTGACAATTGACAGTAGCAGATTCTTTCTACAACTGTTATAACAAATAGTACACATATGACAATTTTGCTCTTTATCTTTTGAGTGTGGTGTAACAGACATGAAATTGAGTTGATTTGAAAACCTTTGCTTTCAAGTATCAGCTACTGGAGTTGAGTTAGAAGATACACAAGGGAACCAATATCGGCGTTTACGATCTCTATGGCCATCATCAATCATTGCAAGACCCTCCTGCATAAACAAACGGTTACTTCAGCCCAAGTGATCAAACCATACATAAGGCAGGAAGAGGTAAAAAAAAAAGGAACAGAGAGGCCAGAGATAGCAAAAACATACATCTAGTAAAGTATCAAGAGCATCAATAGCACGACCAGAGGTCCAAGAAAGCCGTCTTTCTACTTCTTCAACAGTCACAAAGCCTTGAGCCTAAAACATGAAAACGGTGCAATTTTAAAAAATCGTTCTGTGACATGAAAACATGAAAACAGTGAAAACAGTCACAAAGCCTTGAGAATTTTCTATGACATATATCTCACATGAACCATCCATAAGACAAAGTAATTTGACGCATGCATTTTTAACAAACCTCTTTTTCAAGGTTCACCAATTTTGCGTTTTTTAACCCTCGTGTTATGTTTGGGCGGGGGAGGAGGCTGCGGGGCATCATCCTTAGGCTCATCGTCATGCTGCAAAGACATTAGATGCATACAATCAATATTCGGTGTAATTGTAAAGAATAAAGTGAACTGCAAAATAGGCATATACAGGAAAATTAATGTTATCATACCATAGAGCTGCGTTTGTGTCCTATTTTATGTCCACCTGTCCCACAAGTGGGAGCTCTTCTAGCACGTTGCGGTCTACCTCGTGGGGGTGAGGGCTGAGGAGGGGGATTCTCGTCTGGTACATCAGTATCTGGCTGTGGAGTGTTAGTCCCAACCGGAGGTCCTAGAGGGTCGGATGAGGATGAGGTAGGTGGGTAATGATGCTCTGTGTAGAGGTCAGGAGTAGGGATCATTGTCATGGGTTCAGTATGGGGTGGGTCTATGGGCAAAGTGGGTGCACTAGAGCTGGTGGGTGGGTATGAGGGTGTCTCGGGGTGCAATGGAGGGGTCAACTAAGAATGCATACCGAGATCAAAACTGGGCTGTGAAGGTGGGGTGGGTGAAGGGACCTTAGGCTGAGGAGATGCATCTACCATGGGTGGAGGGACCTCGGACTGAGGAGATGCATTTGGGATGGGTGGAAGGACCTCGGGCTGGGGAGATACATCTACAATGGGTGGAAGGACCTCGGATTGAGGAGATACATCTGGGATGGGTGGAGGGACCTCAGGGTGGGGAGATGCATGCAGGATGGGTGCAGGTATCTCATGACTACTTACAACCCGAGGGGTTGTTGCACGCCGACCATGGCCTGTAGCTGCACTTGTGCTTAGGCTTGCTGTAGCAGGCCGACCACGGCCCCTAGCTGCAATTGGGCTTGGGCTTGCTGTAGCAGGCCAACCACGGCCCCTTGTTGTGCTTGTGCTTGGGCTTGCTGTAGCAAGCCGACCACGACCCCTAGCTACGCTTGTACTTGGGCTTGCAATATCACGCCGACCACGGGTCGATGTAGTTATGGGTGCTGCACTTGTGCTTGGGGCTGCAGTAGTTGCTGATTCAGTCTCAGTACGGTTGTTTACCTGCCCAGTGGCTGCAGGATCACCACCAAGCCCAGCCACATTATATAGGATGCGTCGGACATGGTTGTGTTCTCGGCTGCCTACAGGAAGCCAATTCAACAACGCTAAATGACTTTCAATCTGAAACAGAGAAAGAACCAGTACAATCAGAATTTTCCACATTTATGTAACAATTATAAAATGCATAATATAGAATGTATTAATCTACTTAAATACTCATCTAAACTAAGAACTGAAAGTTTTATTATGATACTATATGCAACAGAAACTCTTTTTAATTGGATGTCAGTCAGATCAAACCAAATTTGTTCAAAGAAGAAATCAATTGATCCTACGTTCGTACATGTACTAAAGAAAAAACAAAGCAAGCTAGGAAATATAATTAGAACACATTACCAGCTGATGTAATTTAGCGCTGTTGCGGTCGACATACTTTAGAGTGACCCGACCGTACCATTGGTAATAGTCATGATTGCGGGCCATCTCACCAGTCTGAGGAGGTGCATGGCAAAGTCGTTGTTCTCGACTATTCCATGAAATGATATACGGTTCATGCTCTTGCCTCCAATTCTTTTCCACCTTCCCACGCAAGTCTATTCTGTGCAGCCTTTCATCGTACACCCCGCTCTTGCGCCAACCCAAACTGTCGAAGGACACGATCCGGGTGGTGCATCTCCACTATGCAATAACACACAAGCGGCACCCTTGCTATCCACGTACCCCTCCCTGCAACGCAGAAGTCAGGAAGGTGGGCGAAGTGTGCCTCGTATGGCTACCACACAATCTACAATACAAACAAAAAACAATTATCATAGCATCTTAAAATGTGAAACAAGGGAGAATACATAGATACAAGGAAAAACAAAAATTAAAACGGAAAATATGTTAAAGTATGAAGCAATCATATTCTTAAGGAAAATTAACATAACCAAACAAAATTTTCGAATATTATTACCTGGTTCGGCTGCATTGTAACTAATTGCTCACGATAGACGACCAAGGCCATCTTGGATGGCCTACTCTTCGAGCCTGGCACCCGCACCCACCTACAGTTACGAGCGAATAACATAAGATAAGTAGCTACTTAGTTACTAAGAATAGTACATTGCATAACACACTAAATATCAAAAAAATACTTACTTAACGGCAAGTGGAGCATATGGCCACGGGCCATAATCACATCCAGGTGCAGGCTCTATCCTCGGGCACAAGAATGGCAACCTTGCCCATGCCCAATACTGGACCAAGGTGCACGCCCCACCAATCTGCGATGCCCCTTTCTCACTTGCCCGACACAACTCTCGATACAACCAGGCCAAGCAACCACTGCCCCAACTATATTGTGGCGGATCACGCAAGTTCCGCAGTTGCTCCAAAAACATCAGATGCACCCTATCTCCCGACTTGTCCATAAAAAGCTTATCCCCTAGTAGGGCTAAAATATAACACCGGGCATACTTATGTATCTGAATCTCTGTTGCGTCATGAGGCAGTGGCACTGCAATGGCCTCAACAAGGCGGCTGATGAGAATTCGTTGCCCCACCAAAGTTTTGTTGTCATCCGCCGGAGTAAAACCAAGCAACTCCATGCAAAGAGTGCTCCAACTTCCACCTAACACAGTAGTCGGCCCAACCAAGACCTCATCGTCTATAGGAAGTCCGTAAATGACCTCTACATCTTGTAGGGTGATCGACATCTCACCATGTGGAAGATGGAACGTATGAGTCTCTGGCCGCCATCGCTCAACTAGGGCCGTTATAAGACAATTATCTATCTCTCTGGAAGGGGCCCTAAAAAATCCTTCAAGCCTTAGCAACTTGATAATGTCAATCACCCGATTATCTTGCATTAGAATGTTTGCCATCTCCTTAGTGCAACCACGGCACATAAGTGGGCCCGAGTCCTGCAAAATCAATAAAAATTATAGCAGTTATTAGAACTACAAATACAATTTTGAAAGAACTTGCTAACTAAAAGTAAAAAATAACGTAAAAATTAAAGTAGTTGTTAGAACTAGATATTTCACCTCGCCATTCCAAATGGCATGTGATCGATGATGTTGTTGTCGCGTCAACAATGACGCATCACTAGGACCAGGCTGCAAGATCTGTGACCCCTCATCAATCCGAGGCTCCATACTGCAAAGAGTGCTACTGTGAGATCATTAATAGTGTGAGGGCAAAGGAAGGGGCAAAGAAAATAATAGATATAATTCATCTAAAATTGACGCATGTATAGATTCAATAGGGTCACTAGCTTATTCAATTGAGCATGACAAAGATCCACAAAGAGAGATTAAGTTCTTCAATGATTTAAACCAACTTGACAAGCTTAAACTTCTAGCCGGAGAACATCTTATCTTCCAAACAATTAATTAGTGCAATTGTTCTAGTAACTGTGAGATGGAATCATAATAAATGTGCTGAAATTATAAGACTAGTTTTTCTAATATCCAAGCCTCTTGGCTGACTATGAGTGAGAACCAACATTTTTCCAACATATAAAAAAATATGAATTTAATTTTAATAAGGATATTGTGTAAACCACCCCCTCCCCCCTAAACAAATATGGGCTAGTACAAACAACCACATCCTCACTAATACCTGAAGTCTAAAAATTAAAGCCCACACTAATTGTTCGACTAAAAAGATACTGGGTATAGCCTTTATTTAAAATTAAAAACAAAAACAATGTTAAATGTTTGTGCTAGAAGATGAGGTTTGATTGGGTTATCTAAGATGTTTATACGCAAGCCTTACTATTATGATGCATTTGTAGCTCACTTGAAAATCTAGTGGCTATTTTTTCAATTGCATATAGTATTATTGTTAGCATCCACCCACCCTAATGATATTTATAGGTAGCAGACTGGCGTATGGGTTTCACCACACTAGGAAGACCAACATATCCATTAAAATTAATGATACAAGGGAGTCAAGATTTTGGCTATTTGAGCTGGGAAAAAAGACATCGGGTTTGTTCTTGACATCCTATCATGTTTTAAGTCTTGGATCTTAAAGTGTGTCAATCCTGTATAGCATAGGATTGAAATGAGGCATATTACAGCCTCCATATGTTGTATTGTAGTATTTAGCACAATATGACATGAGAAATGATATGGATGCCAATTTTCAACACACGCCTGAAATGTTTGAAACTTTTGGCAACAAAATTTTAATTGGAGTAGTGCCTGCCTTTAGCAATAGGATTTCACCTAGAGCAAACTATCTTAATAATTCTAACAATACTTATAGTGAGTCACATGGTAAAAGCTTGTTGTACAACAATCAGAAGTCTGAAAAATAATGAGGTAAAAAAACTGTTCACATGGCATAAGGATGGGGCATCTACTTGACACAAGCACAATGTGTAACGCACAAATTATACTACATAGTAAATAATATGTTCAATGATGTTGGCATTTCAACTAATAGATTGAATTCTTACCACCTAAGCTAGAGCTTTGGGTCAAGGGCTATGGCAAGCACGCTAGCCTTTTATCTCTGAAAGATAATTTTTGTTAGTAGACATTCTGGGATAGAATGGAGGGAATAACTTGTTTGTGTAACAGCTTTCAATGAATTTGCAGGTATCAATTGTGAGAGGACATCCTAGATCAGCCACTAAGAGTTACAAAAAACATCTAAAGAAAGTGAGTTTAAAGGAGAGGAATATCACAAGGGTATTGCTCTTCCCAATATAAATTTTGTCATGAATAGCATTACTTACCAGAGTTGTCATATTTTTTGTGAAATGTAAACGAATATTAATAATAGCAATATGTAATGGTCCTTATAAAAAAAATTTGACTCTTTGTTAATAAGTTATGCAGAGTTTTCCGAGCATGATGGAACTTTTATTTCTATGGCCTTAGTTACAATTATACTTCCTAATTCAGGACTTGGTATTATCAACATTACTCAAATTCTTTGTCTTGCTAAGGAATTCAAGACATTACACGAACTGCACACAAAATATCCTCTCATTTCACCTTTTTCTTATTCCTATATAGCCATCCAACAACACACATAGCAAGGAATACCCATTCAGCTTTTTATCACTACAGAAAATTAAAATTTGAATTTTTATTACAAGCCCAAAAACACAATCTTGATTATTGAATGACAAACAAAATAAAGAAAAATCCTTAATCCATTTATTCTCAATCCCACCAAAACGAAATTCTGATTTCAATGACATCTATGTCTACAAATATAAAGCAATTTCAAACAAAACCCAAATGGGCATGTATCAAAAGCAACTGAAAACCCAAGTAAATCCACAACCCATAAACAAAAACAACAGCAGCAACAATGTGTAACCCACCATGCAAAAAGCCCAAATCTATAAAATAAATTTCGCAAAAGAGGAATTACCTAGCAAGCGAGCTGAAGAACGAACAAAGGAAGAACGAAGAAAGCGAGATGAACGAAGACAACAAACAACGCAGCAGAGAGCCCGCGGAGGCTGAGAGCACAGGGTGATTTGGGACTACGAGTGAGTGAGTTTGAAATTTTAGAGTGAGAGAGTGGAGTCTGAGAGAGTTTGAAATTTTAGAGTGAGAGACTGGAGAGTGGAGTCTGAGAGAGTGAGAGTGCCGTTTTAAGAAGTTAAAAAAATTTGTAAATTTTAAACAGAAAGCGAGTTTTAAAAACTCGAGAGTCATAAAGCGAGTTTTTGAAACTCGCTATCCACGTGGAAAACTTTGTCCAGGTCAGTAAATGAAAAACAACAAAAACGAGTTTTAAAAACTCGAGATCTATATCAAATCTCGAGTTTTGTAAAATCGAGATGCTAATATTACATATTCTTTCAAAACCGGCCAACTAACAAAATAATTACCTTATTACAGTTATTTAGAAAGGGTGTCCCTTTTCTAAAGCCCGATAAACTGCTCTGCCATTCCCTCATACGCAACTTTCTCCTTCCTCTGCCTTCTCCTTCCTCCAAAACGCAGATCCACGCTTTGCCGTTCCCCCACACACAAAACGCAGCTCAACGGCTCCATCTTCAGTCCAAAACGCAGGCCACCATCAGCCCTTCTCTCCCACAACTCAACGGCTCCACCTTCTCCGGCACCACCCTTCTCCAGCTCTACATTTGTCGGCGCTACCCATCTCTCACTCACAACAGTTTCTCCTGGGGAAACCCTATAGAAGATCAAATTCTACATGGGCTTCGTCTCTTGGAGTTTTAAAGAATGGTTAGTGATGTTTTTATTTTAATTTTAGGTTTTCCCCTTCTCTTAATTTGGAGTAAATTTGTGGTTTTTAAAAAAAAACCAAAAGAGCCTTACATTATTATTGTTCATTGTTCATTGAGAGCGTCAATAAGGGACATAGAGAGTCAGAGAGGGAGAGAAAAATCTAAGGGACTTTATAATCAGACCAGAACTTTTCCGAAAACATTACCGGTAAGTTTTTAATTTTGTTCTATTGTTTTTGGCTGTTAAGTATGATTTAGGGTTACAATTGGGAGTGTTTCTTTTGAATGATTAGATTAGATTGATGAGTTTGGAGCCGGTAGTGGAGTTCGCTAATTTCAATTATTGGCCACATTGCTTTCTCTTTCATATTTTGTGATTTTTCACAAGGTCATATGTCTCAATTATATATGCCCATGCTGCAGTTTCAAAATCTTTAAGGCAAAGCTCAAATAATGTCACAATAACAATTGATTTAGATACGTGCACCAAGTAAGTTGGCAAATTTACCCTTTTACCTTTTTATGTACAATCATTATTTGCTTTAATTAAAGAAACAATCTTGAGCTCTGAATCTATAGAGCTATTATTTGGAAATATTTATATGTGATTGCGTGGCTTTTTGCAATAACTAAGTATGTTGCAAAACAGCAGCAGTACACTCACTGCATTAAGAAACGGTATGTTAAGGAAATTTTAGGTTTGTTCTGACAATTCCATAGTATTCTCTTACAAGCTTTATTCTGTTACATGATGCTTCTTCTTTCTCCATGTGTTTAAACTGCGTTCCAACATTTTCATCAGGCAAGAGTGTCCTGTGAGGTGTATGTAAATACGAACAACCAGACAATTGTCCACCAAGATTGCTACCCTGAGGTGAGCTTTTACTTATATAAAATTGCTGTTTCAGTTGCACACATAAGGAAACTTTTCTGTCATATCAAAACTTTACCAATTTGACTTTGAAAATATATAACAAACTCTTGGAGAAAAAACACCGTTGTCTGATCTTTTAAGAAAATATAGATTCTATTTTAAAAATATATAGATTCTAATTTAAAAGCGGTTTGCACATTCCAGTCATTTTAAAAGGGTGTTGGTGATTTGCTTTAAATAATTAGGATTGTTGAAGGGGTTGCTGATATTTTCTAGAGGTATGAAAGGCTTGGTTTAGAATAGACAAAAAGTAGATAACTCCATTCAATTATAATCCTGCTTTAATGGAGGAAATGAGGACATGAAGACAAACATCTCATGTTTGGTTGGTAAGGCTATTTTCTTGCAACATAGACAGTTTTATATATAATGTTCCTTTTCCACATTGATATATATATATATATATATATATATATATTTTTTTTTGAAAGACTTTTCCACTTTGAATTTCACTTTTAGTCACACTGTTAATAAAGGGATAACTGCCTTACTAATAATTTATTTTTTTTGGCTTTAATTTCGTGGAAACCTTTTTAATGATTTTATTCCTCATACTCTGGTAAATTGCTTATATGATTGATGAAAATGTTATGAATTAAACTCAATAGAGCTTTGTTCTAGACTTCTAATTACTTTGGGTGTGGTGGTATTAATATTGTTGACGAAAAAAAGAACTTGAAATGGTGACTCTTCTAATTGCAGAATAAAGATGAATTGAGTCTATGCAGACACAGTAATGCTTTGCAATGTTAAGGCTGAATTGCATGAAATAGGGATTGAGTCTATTGATGGAACTAGAGAAGTAGAGAGAAGCAGAAGAATACACTATTATAATGGTCAGCACTCTCTAATGTTCACAGCCACTATTATATAAGCATATAAATCTTTTTGATGCCAAAATTTAATGGTTGTTCATGCTTAGCAATTCTACTGTTGATGTAAGTAGTGAAGATCAAAACCTTATAGAAACGAAGGAACCAGAGATAGAATTTAGGAATGCAGTCACGTGTCTTAATGCACATAATTAAATGATATAATAGTTCTCAACTCTCTCTATTTCTTTGAGCATTTAGATTAATGAAAATTCCGTATCTTTGTTGTGTATTGAGGTAGCACCATGAAAGGTTAATTAGCAAATACAAGATTCTCTTTCTAAGAAACACGTTTCTCCAACTTAGTTAGCCTAATTTGTTTATTGATTAATTTAAACCCTTTTCTTTTTTCCTATTTTTTTTTCCTGTTTATTTATTATAGATTTTATGCAAGGATGATCCATACTGCATTGATTTAGTATCAGTTACCTAAAATTTTCAGATTTACAAGAACTATGATTGCATATTAAAAGTTTGTTGCTTCGAACTATTTGATCATTTTTGGCAAAAGCACTTTAGCCATCAGATGCTCTTGCGATTCAAAATGCTTTAAAACAATTGGGCTCTAGATGATATAGAGGCATTTACCTCACTTGGTAAATATCATTGGATACAAGTTTCTGTATTGGTTTACAGCTTTAGGATGTTCACTGTAATTAAAAAAAAAAAAAAAAAAAACATTTTGTGTAACAGGTCACCATCTTTGCACTGTACCGTTGGGACCCAAATATTGGAAAGATGCTTCTTATGGAGTCTATCTTTTAATGCCTCAATCCAGCCTTAACAATTGCTGGTTTTCTTGCACATAGTGACCCATTTGTGCTTCCAGTAATTGGAAAGAGGAAGCTGATGAAGAAGATCCTTTACTGGTGATTCTTGCAAGGTTGATTATTAAGCTAATCCATACTGATTCTTTTTATGGAATTTGCAGGTTTTTTTTAATGATTAATGTTAATTCTATTACCGATTTTAAACTTGTGCACACATTCTTTATGCAGTGACCACAGAGCACTTCTTAAACTTTATTGGGATGAAAATATGCAAAGCGTAATGGAAAGGAAAGAGCATTCTGTTAGGAAATTTTTTTAATTATATCCAATTAACTTGCAGAAGATGGAGGATATGAGAATGCAATTTGTAGATTTATTATCAAGCACTGAATTTGTAGATTTTCTATTTTTCTATTTTCAAGTGTAAGTATTCCTTCCCCTTTCTCAGTATTTTTTTTTTTTTTCCTTTCATTTTTTATAACACCATTTTATTCAAAAGAAATCTAATTGAGTTTGTGGCTGGTGCAACTTTTCTTCTTTATTTCCTTTTTAATTTAACCATTTGAATAATTGTATAATATATTTATCCAAAGTAGGATTTACTCTTTCATCAACCATAGATTGTTTTATTATAAAAGTGAAAATGACCCGTTTGTTATGCAAACAAATGTGCAGGGTAACATAGATTATATTGGTGTGAATGGTAGGTTTAATTGCAGTTGAGCATTGCATGAAGACATCACCATAGCATTTTTTTTTTAAGCCAAGTTATAGTAGCAAAATAAATTTTATCTTTTATTTTTTATTTAACTATCCCGTGCATCGCACGGGTTAGCGACTAGTAATTTCTAAATAACCAAAATTATTACAAAAACCAATGCACTGAAATGATCCTTCTCTTACGGAGTGTTTTTAAATTACCACTTAATTTTTGTGGGATCATTTTGCTTGATTGATGTTCTGATTAAACGGGTTTGCGATTTTAAGGAGGATTTGAGCAAAATAAAATATGGATCTAAGATGTCATCGGATTAAATTAAGTGCATGTGTGTGTTTGAATAGACCTGTAAATTGGACTGCCTCCACTTGAAAAAAAAAAAATAGTAAGAACATTAAGAATAACAATCTTTTAGTGTCATAATTTTCCTTTTTTTTTTTATTTAAATTTTTTTGAAGACATGGATTAGTAGGAAAGTGTCCTATTTTGTAGGCATTTTAAGTTGGTTAGAGATATATTTTTACCGGATTACCCTCAAGTTTTTTCCTTGTTAAATGTTGGGTTTAGAGATATTTCTGAAGCACATAAAAATCCAGTCTAAAAAGGGAAATCCTCTTATAGATAATATAGATTTAAAGATTTAATTTTATATTAGCCCATTTCATATGCTAAAGTTATATTAAATTTTCTATATTAATAGATGAAATAGTAATGACATTTCTTGTCAATTTGATGTGCAATTTTGAAATATAAATATTTTCAATATTAGATCTGCTTTTTTAAGTTTAGAAAAATGCTATATCCACAATATTTTCACAACATTAACACAACAAATCCTAAGTGATGGGTTGTTATTGGTTGTTATAAGTGATGGGTTGTTATTGGTTGTTATAAGTGGGCAAAAAAGTAATTTAAGTTGTAAATTTAAATTAGAACCAATAATAACTTACCAGCTATGATTTGTTGTGAAACTGTTGTAAACGTAACTCTCCTCTTAAGTTTATTATAGATTTTTTCCTAATTATTTTTATTATTAAAGCTTTATACATATAAAAAAGTGTCAATCTACTAATAGATGAAATAGTAATGTCATTCTTTACTAGTAATTGTACTCGATTTTGGTAGAAACCCTAACTTAGTAAATGACATTACTAGTGACATTACCTGTCATCGGATTGAATTGAGTGTATGTGTATGTTAATGACATTACTTGGATCTAAAAAAGTATTTTAATGACATGTAATGTACAATTTTGAAATATAAAGAATTTCAATGTCAATCTACTTTGTAAGTTTTTTTTTTTTTTTTTAGAAGATACATTGTAAGTTCAATGTAAATTTTTTTTGTAATTATTAGATTTATATATATAATGAATTCTAAGGGTGTTTAAAGAATTCAGTAATATATCGGTGGATTTCCTTGGATTCTAATGTTAAGGACCGAATTTCTTTTGGATCATTGTTCTTGTTAGGGTTGACCTACATGGACTACCATAGCCTAATTTATGTGTGAGGTAGTCCTTAAATGTTTTTGAGACATGTTCTGTTACTTAGAAGTTTGAGGTCATCAATTTCTTTTCTATCGAATTGGATTTGTTTAATATCCTAGGGAATAAGTTTTAATGCCAGAAATGTAATTCTTTGATTTTAACTGATAAGAGTTAATGAATTGACTCAATAGAACACGAAGTGTGTAGATAGCAATGTTTGTGGTATTATAAAATTGGATTAGTGAACCATATTTTGATTGGATATTGATAGATTTGGGTGGCAAGAGAGTTTATTTTGAAAGACTATTACAATTTGAATTATAGTTGTAGGGTCTCGTTTTATAGCCCAAGCTCAAAAGGTATGGGATATTGGCCCAATGAGCTCAATACAATAAATCTGTAGAGAGTGGGTCAAAGAACTAGGCCCTCTATGAATTTAACAATGGCTAGTATGGATTTAAAAAATGATCAAGCAAGAATCAAAGCATATAAGACTGAATGAATTTGAACGGTTTTAGACCCCTTAAACCAACCAGATTAACCTCGTTAATTAGCCAAGTGATTAACTTAGTCAATTTAAGCAATTCTAGATTATCACAAACATACAATCATATCAAAAGTATAAAGCAGCAGAAATATAAAAGGCACAATGATATGATCACCCAGAAAACCACACGGTAAAAACCTGGGGAGGATTTGACCTAGCTATCCTCAAGGTAAACCTGAATCCACTATGCGAAAGAATCGAAGTTCATACAAAAGGACTTACAAGCTCCCCGCTTGACTTCCTAATGCTACCCATCAGTAGAACTTACTGACACGACCACGTGCAAGCTCCGAATCCACGTACTCCTTCTTTCTTGGATTCTCCAATCAGCTACAAGCACCCACGCTTGTTATTCTTTAAGCTTCAATAGTAGTAACCGATTTGATCATCAAGATGTTGATACTATTTCTACCTTGAAAACCCTAAATTTTGTGTAAAGGAAAGCTCCTCTAGATCTCACAAGAGATTTACACAAAACAAAAAAGTATGAGCAACAATACAACTGGAGCAACACTAAAAACGTGGTTAGGGTTTTTCTTTATATACCTAGGGTAAAAACAGAAAACCCAAAACGTTTAATGAGTTAGGGCTGAGCTGGAAAATTCTGCAGAAAAGCATTCTGCCCGAGATTTGATCGATCGAGCCTTTCATTCAATCAATCGAGCCAGGCCGAAATGCACCAATGCATCTGCAGCCTCTCGATTCCAGCTTTACATGGAAGACCCAACTTTGAGCAAGCCTAAACAAGACTAAACAACCTGTTTTGATCATGGTTTGCCAACAATGCAAATTAGAGTTCTAAATACATCAAATCCTAAATCTTTAGAACCTAACAGAATTCATTTTCCGAGGAGGCAAATCATGATAGAAATCAATAGAACTAATTACAAATGCAATTTTGATTGCTACAGTAGTCTTTCTCTATTTTTCCGATCCCCCTCTCATCCTGGGTCTCTCACATTATATAGTTCCCTTTGTACCATCTTGATCTTACACTTGTTGATCATTTAAGCCCTCACTTGAGTGTTTGTCCCATCAGACACCTCTCTGACTTTCTGCGAGTCGCGGTGGCCAAAGCAGCACTTTTCAAGGGTCCTCTCCACATAAATACGGTCAAAAAAGTAGCTGCATTGCATTTAATGTGGTTGTAGCAACTTTTCCCTAGATATTTCTAAGTTTCCATCATTCTTATATGTACATGATGCACGTTCTTATCGCTAGAGCCTCCTAGAAGGTTACCTTGATTGTTGAAATACAGATTTGAGTCGTGTTCATCATATTTGAGGAATAGTTCATCCTCGGACCACCCTCCATTTGTTCCTAACTTATGAGACTTTACAATTGGAACCCCTTGCAATTATTTGCCCCTCCTCAGACATGCCCACATTCTCGGATAAGGCCCAAGGCTCAATATACAATTTTGGACCTTTATCCTTACAATAGCCCCACAAAACTCCGGTTTTTCCCTCTCATCTAAGGAGAAAATGTGGGGTTTTGATTTGTTAAGAGTTAGGAACATCAAATCCTTGAGTTTACACATGTGGGAGCATGGTTTTATGCGCCTCATAATTGCTATTGACGCTTTGAAGCCCGCAAGGCGTCATTAACTACTCCAGGTAGCGTTATATCCCTCACATCTGATGGTAAGGCGTCCATCCAACGATTGATATTTTTCCTTAGGTTTTAAGCGGGATAACTCCCCTCAATTTTGTCCTCTATAAGAGGCCTTGAGGGAAATCATCTTCCCCTTACTTTACGCATTTTTCAAGTTCTTCAGAGATTTCAAGTACTCCAACGCACCAGACTCTCTGCACTCCCAAGTTTCCTTAGCCCCCCCTTTTTTTTAAGAGATCCCAAAAGATTTTTCTAAAGATTCAAGATCTAGAACACTCGTTTTCGTAAGTATCTATCTTTTTAAACTTTCTTTTTCTCCTTGGCCAACCTTCTCGGCCTTCTTTCTCTTTTATAAGACTCTCTTCACATCATCTACGTTTACTTAAATGGGTAGATTTAAGCACTTAGTAGACTCTCCAACCGGAATGGAGGGATTTAGGACCAAGTATCACATCCCGTAGGGAGTAGCCCTGCAATATTGTGCTCCAGACCAAATACTTACTAATAGAGAAGTGGGCGAAGTCGTCATTCCTATGATTGCTTTCATAGAGGGAGGAATGACACTTCCCATGGGTAGGGTAACTAGGGATTACCTGATTAACCACAGACTGACTCCCCATCAATGTGCTCCTAACCTATTAAGGCTCTTGGGCTGCATAGACGCTCTCAATGAGCAGAAGGGCTTAGGGATCACATGGCTTAATGTGGTTCACATGTACGAGTCCCACAAGCTTGCCGGCACGAGGTACTATATCAAGTCTCGGTCCAACATCGTTAGACTAATGTCATGCCTTCCTAAGTCAAACAAAAGCATGAAGGATGATTACCTCATTGTCTCCGGAGAGTGGCATGACGGTCTTCACTGCCTAACTCGAGCAGGAGAGCCAGATGGGGTGAATTAGGATTAGGTCCCTTGGTTTAGCCTCCTAAATATTTTACCTCCTTGGATGATAATTTTTATTGATCTAACCATCATTTCTTTCTTGGATATTTTTTTTTTTTTTTGTGTAGATAAGAACCACTGCTCCGAGACTAAGTCTGGTGAACGCACCAGCTCTTAACAAACTATTACGATCCAAGATATTTATAAGCGAAGAAGGTCAGTTACGAGTTGCCCATTTGATCTTGGACTACAAGCCTCTATCCTGTATATTTCAAGACGCAGGACAAGCAATAAGGGCTGGTGATTCTCGATTGAACCATATAGACGTGTCTAAGCTGAGGTTTCTAGCTCAGAGAGATCTTCCTCCTGTTGAGCTGCCTATCCAACGCATCCCTCCGAAAGTAGCCATTCCGAGAGAAAGGATAAACTCTGCACATTTATCCTTCTCAACCGAGATAGACCAGTTCCACCTTGAGGACGAAGGTGAAGTACCACGCGAGCCAGTAGAGCTCTTGGATTCTGAGGCTGATATTAATAAACTCTCCGCGGCCAATACCCCGAGACTTGTAGTCGCCTGGATCGAGTCTAGTTCAAAAGAAGAAGAAGAAGAAATGGCTTTGAACCAAAGGAGAAGTCTGAGGGACCTTATGGCCTCAAGGAACAAAGGGATAACTTTACAGGAGGCCCCCAAGTCCCAAGCTCCTACTAATCTTCTCCCTCCCCCTCCTCAGATTCCCACCAACCTCAGGCTAAAGTGAGTTCCTAAATTGAAGAAGAAAAGGCCTGTGAGAGTGCCTTTTTTTAAAAAAAAAAAAAAAGAAACACTATGGCCCAAGGATCCTGGGCCGTGTGAGATGTTTTTTGGTGGACTGGGATCGATCCTCCGCAGCTAAAGGGGCTGTTTTAAGAATCGATTGGTGCACAGAACAAACTTCCTACAATAGGAAAATAGCTAGCAAAAAGCATATTCGTATTGAATGACGATTTAACAGTAAGGAAATGCGCAATAAGTAAAATATAATGTAAAGAACACGTTGGGGATCCTCTGATTAGTGAGGTGTATTTCATTAGTTTTTCTTTAGTTGTGATTACAAATGCTCACTGAGACATGATGCAAGGTTCAATCTGAGCTCAAAAATTACAGACTTTGATAGCCATTCAAGCTTCAAAGACTTGTAAAGTTTGAATTCGTTGAATCCGAGCGTGCACTCTAGTGGCTGTCTCTGGGATACCGGGAACAGATTGCTCTGTTTTTCTCCTAACTTTACAGAGCCTCTTCTGCTATTTTTATGAGACTTCCGAAGAACAATTATAAATGCTTACAAAATGGTCTAATCGTCCAAAAATCGAATGCCCCTCCATTTCCCTTCCCCCCCCTTTTTATAGCGCAGCGTTGGGCTCCCGGGGTGGTAGCACTTTCTCCCTTTTGCCCCTTGAAGTCTGTCCTGTGCCTGCTTGCTTCAGGATCCTGTCTCCCTTGTTTCTTTCCTTTTTTGTGGCGACCAGATGAAAGTCTCCCATCTAACATCCCATTTCCAGATTTTTTTCCGTTGGCTCTCCTGAGGCTTTTTGGCCTTTTGCTCCAGCTTTTCCAGGCGCACTCCTCCTTGTCTCTTTCTCCAAACGGTCGGAGCCAAAGCTCCTGCGTCTCGCTCTGTACTTCCGCTGTGCGTCTGGGTCATGAGGTCCGCGTGCCTCTTGTCTCTTTCCTTTCTTCAATTCTGTTTTATTCTTCACTTCGCGCGTTCGGGGATCCCCTGCCTCTGGGGAGCTTCTGGACATCCCAGCCCAATTTCTTCTTTCTGGGCTTCCTGTGCTTGCTGGTTTTCTTTTTTATCTGTTTCCTGGGCCCCTTTTTTCGTGGGCCTCTGGATCAGATCTTTTGAGCTTCCTTTCTTTCTTTCTTTCCTTCTCTCTTTTCTTTATTGTGAGAGCCCATCCTTGGTTATTTCTTCTTTTCTCTTTTTTTTTTGTGTGAAATGGGCCTAATCTCTTCCCCATCTCTTTTGGGCCTATTTGTGGTTTATTTAATTATTTTGAACCTCAACAAGGCCAAACAAGGTGCTTGAGGAAGGCGAGGTGGGCCCCTAGAAGGGGATTAAACAATAAAAAGTGGCCAAAAACCACCGAGGCAAGAGGTCCACTTTCGTTGACAGCTGGGAGGATTCTCTAGGGGCCAACGTGCGCCGACCACTGCGCACTTGGTCCCCTAGGTTGGAGGTGGATGGTGCCCCCATCCCTTGGGACGCTTCAGTCCAAAATTTTCAAGGGGGGCACTCGGGTCACATTGCTGAAGCTCTGGAGTAGCCCTTTCTTCTGCTAAGAGATATGGATGCTTACAGGCTCTTTAAACAGCCCGACCTCTTCTTGTCCCTTAAGAGCGATCTTGCTATGGTAAGTGGTTTGACACATTCTTCTAATTAAATACTTAGTCGCTTTTATGCATTCTTTCTCCTTTTCTTACATGGAACCCTTTTGTTCCTTTTATGCAGATTACCCAACAGTTTTTTGTGGCCGAGGAATGGGTCAAGGATGCCCGCAATGAAGTTAAGGCAGAGGCCCAATCTCGCGCCGAGATCGAGAAGGTATTGGGGGCTCTCAAGCAAGATCAAGCTGAAATGTCTGAGAAGCTGAAGGAAGCAGTCCAGGCAAGGAACAGTGCCGATGTGGGCCTAAAGACCGCAGAAAGGCAGACCGAGGACTAATGCCAAAAGCTGCACGTGACAGAAATAGATTTGGCCATCGAGAGGCAGCTAGTCAAAGACCTGAAGGCCAAGTTGCAAAAGGTGAAGGATGTAACTCAATTAGCCAAGGAGGCAATCGAGGTTGAGAAACAAGCACGCTATATGCTTGGCGTGGAAGAAATGCAAGTTAGGCTCGCTATCATAATTCCCAGATCGCAGCAATAGTTTCTAAACAATTTGCTGTCAAACTGAAGACCATTGTCCTAGATGAGAGTACGAGGGACCCCAAACCAGGTAACAATGTTTTTCCAAACAAACCTTTTGGCGTTCACATCCCTGATATTTGCCAAGGGCTCGACTTCAACCCATTTGGTGAAATAGTCTATGCCGACCAGTAAATATCTTTTGTTCCCTGCTGCTTTAGGGAAAGGACCAACAATATCCAAGCTCCACTGAGTAAATGGCCAAGGGCTAGATAGGGGATTAAAAGTTCCTCCTAGTTGGTGTATGTTTGGTGCAAATCTCTGGCATTGATCGCATTTCTTCACATATTCTTGTGCTTCTTTTTGCATACTTGGCCACCAATAGCCCTGAGTGATGGCTCTGTGGGATAAAGATCTGCCTTTCGTATGACTTCCACAAATCCCTTCCCTTCACGTAACTCCTCAAGGAGCAACTCTGATGCCTCAGGATGGATGCAGAGTAGATAGGGCCCTAAAAAAGAGCGTTTATACAATTTTTGGTCCTCAGACAGCCAGAACCAAGGTGCCTTTCTTCGCACTTTGTCAGCTTTTGATTTATCCTCTGGCAAGATGTCCTCTCTTAAGAATAGCACTATAGGGTCCATCCAACTGGGCCCTAGTCTGACCTGATGAACGTGAGCCACCTTTCCCCTTATTTCTGTGGGCTTGTGCAAGTCTTCTATAAGGATGACCCGAGGTAAACCATGCGCTGAGGATGTTGCAAGTGTGGCTAGAGAATCCGCATGTGTGTTTCCACTTCTAGGGACATACAGCAAGCTGAAGGATTCAAACCCTGATTGCAAATGTTTGGCTTGACTTAGATACCCTTGCATTCTCTCATCTCTTGCTTCTAGTTCACCATTCACTTGGCCGACGACCAGTCTTGAGTCAAAGAATATCGTTACTACCTTTCCTCCCATTTTCTGAACCATGGACATTCCCTCCAGCAAGGCTTCATATTCAGCCTCATTGTTAGTGGCCGAGAAGTCCAATCTTAATGATTTCTCAATGGTGAGCTGCTTGGGTGAGATTAGAATTAGCCTCACTCCGGATCCCCTTTGGTTCGCTGCCCAATTAACATACACTCTCCAACATAAAGGTGCTTGTTGAGAGATGGTGCCAACTGATTTTCCATCCATGTGCTGTGTCTCTGCTACTTCTTCTAACGAGGGTTCAGCGAATTCGGCCACTAGATCTGTGAGGACCTGGCCTTTGATAGAAGTACCCCACTTAGCAATCCTTCCTGTGTAATCAGCACTCCGTAGTATGGACCTGAGTGGAAGCTGGGTGAGGACAATAACTGTGTGTGCCTGGAAATAATGGGGGAGCTTTCGTGTCGCATGTACCACCGTTAAGATGGCCTTCTCCAGTGGTAGATAACGAACCTCGGCCTCTTGTAAAGATTTGCTCACATAATAAACTGGCCGTTGTATGCCACTGTCAACTCATATTAGCACTAGGCTTACTGCATGAGGAGCCACAGCGATATAAGCAAATAGGACTTCATCTACCTATGGACTGGACATAATAGGTAGCCGAGATAGATATTCTTTAAGTTATTGAAAGGCTAAAGTGCACTCTTCGGTCTACTCAAATCCCTTCCACTTATTCATTAAGAGGAAGAAAGGTCTGCATCTATCAGTTGATTGAGAAATAAACCGATTTAGGGCAGCAGTCATTCCGGTAAGCTTTTGGATCTCTTTGGGGTTCCGAGGTGGTTGTAGGCTGTTAATGGCTTTGATTTGGTCGGGGTTAACCTCAATTCCCCGGTGAGTTACCATGTAACCTAGGAATTTGCCTGATCCCACACCAAATGAATACTTGACGATATTAAGGCGCAATTTATGTTTCCTTAAAATTTGAAAAATACCTCTGAGGTCCCCCACATGCTCAGGCACCACCTTGCTCTTCACCAGCATATTGTCTATATAGATTTCAATAGTCTTGCCCAGCTGTGGCTCAAACATTCTGGTCATCATTCTTTAATAGGTAGACCCTGCATTTTTTAGACCAAAAAGCATCATCTTGTAATGGTAGTTTCCAATGGGAGTGACAAAAGCCGTCCTCTCTTGGTTGTCCAGGGCTAGCGGTATCTGATGATATCCTTGAAAAGCATCCAAAAAACTCATCTGATGGTGGCCTACGGTTGCATCTACCAATTTATCGATCTGAGGCATTGGAAAAGGATCCTTCGGGCAAGCTTTTTTCAGGTCCGTGAAGTCTACACACACTCGCCACTTCCTATTCTTCTTTCTTATCACCACAGTATTGGTCAGCCATTCAGGGTAGAAGATCTCTTTGATAGCCCTTGCTTGTTTAAATTCAGTCACCTCGTCTTTAACAGCATCAGCATGTTCCTTGGAGGGGCGCCGAGGTGGTTGCTTCTTGGGGGTGACAGATGGGTTGACATTCAGATGGTGACAGATGAAGTTTGGGTCCACCCCTGAGACTTCGTAAGCGTTCCAGGCGAACACATCCACGTTTCTTCTAAGAAACTCCAACAGCTCTTCCTTCTCTTGAGTGGGCAATTGAGACCCACCCTGAAAGAACTTCTCAGGGTCGTCACCAATAACAACCTTTACCAAATCCTCACATTTCGCCTCCTCAGTTGACCCACCGGCAAGCAGCGTCGAAACCCTTAATTGCTATAAGCCTCCTTCAGCATGGGCTGAGGACTCGGCCTCGAGTTAATGCCGAATGGCAGCCACCAGGCATTGTCTAGCCATAGACTGACTCCCAATAATTTCTTCAATCTGGTCTCCCGATAGGAATTTCACCTTCTGGTGTAGGGTAGAAGAGACAGCCCCTAGGGCATGAAGCCAGGGCCTGCCCATTATGGCCGTATAAGGGGAATAAACATCCACCACTATGAAGTCCATCTCCACTGTTCCTGAGCCAGTCTGTATGGGTAGCTTGATCTGACCCCTCGAAATGACAACTTTCCTATCAAAGCTTACCAGAGGAGAGCTATAGGCTGTTAGGTCCTCGAGTCTCAGGTTTAGCCCCTTGTACAAGTCGGGGTACATGATCTCAACGCCACTGCCTTGATCCACCATTACCCTCTTCATGTCATAGCCCCCAATCCTGAGCGTGACCACCAGAGCATCGTCGTGGGACTGTATGGTTCCAACCTTATCTTGATTCGAGAAGGCCAAAATTGGTTGAATTTCTGTTCTAGCCCTCTTAGGCTCCGAATTAAAGTCCTCGGCAGGTAGCCGAGCCACAGACATCACTCTGGAGGGACAGGAGCCAGTTTTTCCCGGAGCAGTGAAGATGACATTGATTGTTCCCAAGGGTCTCGAGGAATCATCTTTCCAGGGTTTTGAATTAGTCTGGCCCCCCTGGCCACTGGAGTGATGCAAGAGTTGTTTTAACTTTCCCTCACGAATGAACTGGTCCAAATGGTCCTACAGATTTCTATAATCCTCTGTGGTGTGTCTTTGGTCTTGGTGGTAATGGCAATAAAGGTTTTTATTGCGCCTTGTGGGGTTTCCCCCCATTTTATTCGGCCATTTGAAGAATGGTTCATGCTTAATCTTCTCCAGAACCTGTTGTACAGGTTCTCGAAACACAGAATTGACCGCTTGAGTATTAGCAGATCCTGACTGTCCCTAAAAATCTCTTCGTGGCCGGTTGTTGTATCGGTCCGACCTGTAAACCCTTTTCTCCTTAGGGATAACCTTCTCTTTTCCTTTCCCTTGTTGTTGGTCTTCCTCAACCCTTTTATACTTATCAATCCGATCCATGAGTTGCGCACGCTGGTAACGAGTTTGCCGGTCAAAGATTTCCTTAAACCATGCTCGGTTGGGAGGCCGAGCTTAAAAGTACTGATGGCCACATCGTCAAAGTCAACATCTATCTCGTTAAACATCTCCCAATATCTATCCGAATACGTTTTCAGACTCTCTCCCTCTCGCATGCTCAAAGACAGGAGGGAAGCCAACGGACAAGGAACTCTCCTGCAAGTAACGAATCGGGAGCCAAATGCCTAGGTGAGCTCTTTAAAAGAGCTTATGGACTCTGCCCTTAGGCCGTCGAACCATCTCATCGCAACATGTCCCAGACTGGATGGGAAAACCTTGCACATCAAGGCTTCGTCTTTGGAATGGAACCATCCTCTGGTTGAAATGGCTCACGTGTTCCACAGGATCTGTTCGATCGTTATAGATGGTGAACGTTGGCTGATGAAAGCGTCGAGGAAGTCTTGCCCTTTCAATCTTACGAGTGAAGGGCGACTTGGAGATTTGGTTCAGGGCTCTGCTCATAGCGTTGTTTCTCACGCCTTTATGTGGCGGGCTTCTAAACCGCCGCTCATGATGGTGCTCATCTTCATAGGAGAAGGACTCACTAGGTGGGATTCAAGACCTCCACCTGTAATTAACGTCCCTTCCGTCATCAGAAGAAACATCACAGTTAGGGGAAGCTCGCCTCCTTCTCGCATGGCGCAACTCCCTCTTCAACTGGTCGATCTCCAGTTGCATGCCCCTGTTGCTCTTCGCATGGGAGATATGGCTTCCACCTCGAGGTTGACTCCTGTCAGTATGTGTGGTATGCACACTTCCTTCACGGTCACCTTTTTGCTCAAGGTTGACAAAAAGGTCACCATGTTAGGATTCCTTCGACTCTGCTTGTTGTGGACTTGGTTTTGCCATAGTTGACCGTTACATTCACTGATACACAAGTTTTTCCCATAGACGGCGCCAATTGTAGGGTTACTTTTTGCAGCTTAAGCCCAAAAGGTATGGGATATAGGCCCAATGAGCCTAATACAATAAATTTGTAGAGAATTGGTCAAAGAACTAAGCATTATATGAATTTAACAATGGCTAGTTTAGATTTAGAAGATGATCAGGTAAGAACAAAGCATATAGGACTGGATGAATTCATTGTCCAAGGAGACAAATCATGATAGAAATCAATGGAACTTATTACAATTGCAATTTTGATTGCTAAAGTAGTCTTTCTCTAATTTTCCCATCCCTCTCTCATGCAAGGTCTCTCACATTATATAGTTCCCTTTGTCCCTGTAGAGAGGGAAAATTCCCGACCTATCACAAGCTGACACGTCACACTACCAAGTCCACAAAATACAGCCAATTACAAAGCGCCACATACTGCTGCTAGGTTTTACTATTGCTGTTCAGAAGCCAACAGAAATTTGCCAAGTGTCATGTAAGAACCAATCGTGCATCGGCTCGTGTAAGCGATGACCCAAGCAACCTCGCACGTGTAAGCGATGACACAATCAGCCTCGCACGTGTAAGCGATGACACAATCAACCTCGCACGTGTAAGCGATGACATAAGCGGACCAATCAGACCGTGACATGTGTCACCAATCAGACTCCGCCACGTGTCGCTCATCCACCCCAAAACTCCTATAAATAGAAGCCTTCCTGAGACATTTAGGAGGGCACCAAGCCATCTGAAGCACTCAGAAGTCCAGAAGCTCTGCCGGAACCAAGCCCTGAAGCCTCCAGGAACTTCAAGAACTTCAACCCTCAAACACGAAGAACATTCGAAGCAGAATCATCCAAACGATCTGCTTAGATCCTAAAGTTTACTGGAATCAAGCTCAAAAGCCTCCAGAAACATCAACAAATCACAAATCAACGAAGCTCTACGGATTCAAGCCTCTAAAGCACCGAAGAACTTCCACCACAAACCTTCAAAGACGAAGAACGCACCAAGAACACACGAAGAACACGAAGAACGTGAAGAACAAAGGATTTCTAACAAGCTCACAGCCAGAGATTCATTGTAATTCCGTTTCAACAATCTTCGATCCATCCCTCAACCAAATTGAAGGATACTTTGTGTTCAAGTCAAAATCACATTACCACAAATCCAATCAACAAATCTTTCAAGGAGATCGAATCAGAGGATAACTCTTTTGTAATCACAGAGAATTGTACCACACATTCATCAATACAAATTCGCATTTGTGAAACTATTTTACTTGTTTGATTTATTTCGAACAAAGAAATTTAGTCGTCCACAGTCCCATCTTGATCCTACACTTGTTGATCATTTAAGCCGTCACTTGAGTGCCTGTCTCATCAGACACCTTCTCTGGCTTTCTATGAGTCGCGGTGGCTAAGGCAGCACTGTTCAGGGGTCCTCTCCACATAAATGCGGCCAAAAAAGTAGCTGCAGTGCATTTAATGCGGTGGTAGCAACCTTTCCCTAGATATTTCTGAGTTTCCATCATTCTTATATGTACATGATGCATGTTCTTATCGCTGGAGCTTCCTGGAAGGTCACCTTGATTGTTGGAATACAGATTTGAGCCGTGTTCATCATATCCGAGGAATAGTTCCTCCTCGGACCACCCTCCATTTGTTCCTAACTTATGAGACTTTACAATTGGAACCCCTCACAATTATTTGCCCCTCCTCGGACATGCCCACGTCCTCAGATAAGGCCCAAGGCCCAATATACAATTTTGGGCCCTTATCCCTACAATAGTCAATTGTGGTACATTTTGTTTTATTTAGGCAGATGGTTATAATTATAAAGTTGCATTATACTCTAAGTTCTAGTCTGCTGGGATAATATTATTTACAAGGTGAAAAAAAGAAAAAGAAAAAGAAAAATGGGTTTGAGATATTTCATGGAATTCCATCCTAGCCAAATGTACACTTAGAGATTATGGTTTCATAATAAGCCGTATATTTATGAGGAACTCAACTCTTCAATGAGTTCAGACCAAGCATCTTCCGGAGGTTAAAGGTGAAACAAATTTTGGTTAATCGCAAAGATAAGTTATATAATTAAGATAGGCATTCTATGACAAACCCTATATAAATGCTCAGTTGATTTTTATGGAGACATTAGAAATTTATATTTTACAATTTTGAGGAAGGAAAAGTCTACACATATGTTGTGAAATAGTTTTGAACTTATATTTAAGTGGATACAATATACAACTTAATGGGATGTCAGAGCACAGTGATTTATGTTAAACTTTGATCACGTGGATTTTCCTTCGTCATAATCTTGGAGGCTATTTCACTATTTAGAATTATTGGAGATTATTTATTGAATAAATATCATTTTTAATGGGTTTACTTGAATGTGTAGGTTTTGAAAATTTTATTCACTGTGGAGGTAGTTTGTAGAGCAGTTTGGGTCAGAGTGATAGGTATCTCGAAAGAGATTTTTTTTTTTCATAGTTTAATTGCTCTTGAACTATGGTGGTGAGTCGCAAATTTGTATAAACCGATAAAATTGTGGCTTTAAAGTAGCGCAGTGGAAGCATGATAAATTGGCTCAGCTTGGGATGAATTCAGAGGATTGAATTCTTGTAAGTGGGGGAGATTGTGATATCCGGTTCAAAAAAAGAAAAAAGGAGACTTTTTTTATAAGGGCAGCTTAGTAATTTTGATATTGGGGTTAGCAATATATATACCTTATGTCAAAAACCCTAGCCACCGTAAAACAACGAAAACACATTTGTGGTCTTATAGGTTAGAAGTGGAAGTCTTATAGATTAGAAAGGCTAGGGAGAAGGCTGCGTGGGTTTATTAAAAAAAAAAGGGCTTCATTTTCTATTTGTTTAAGAATAGACATTATTTGTTTATTATGCCATGTCATTTTAAACAAATAATAAACAAATAGTGGAGTGATGGTATTAAAAAAAGGCTTGATTTTTTATATTTAAAAATGACGACATCATTTTTATTATACCATGTCATTTTAAATTATTTAATAATTTAAATTTTTAGGCTACAAAAATAATGGGAGCATCATTTTATTGGACAAGCTAAGCACGCATGGCAAGTTTATGTGGTAAGGGTGTAGAATCCAAACACTCCCAAACTTTAAAGGTGTAGTTTATAAATTTAGCCTTAAAGATTAGTATATTAACAACATAAATCATTCCTAATCACCCAATTATGCCACATTGAAACAAAGGCCAAATACTTAATAATAAATTCATCACTCCAATACTTAACAACATATATCATTCCTAATTACACCCAATTCAGCCATAACTCAAAACAAACACCAAAATAGGGTGAGGAGGGGGGTTCCACAATAATTACACAAAATCTGAGACATACAATATTTATCGTCCCAATAGTTAACAAGTATTTCATCACTCCACCATCTTGTCTCCTTGCAATGATATTGCCTTCTACCTAAAATTCTTCCTAGTTATTGTGATGGTAGGAACTATCAAATGATCCAAAAATTCATGAAGACTCTACTCACATCCTCTGTTTTTTATCCACATTTGATTTGAAGGAAGAGATTTTCTCTAGCTGGTAATCTGCAAAAAGGCCTATGTTTCTCTACTTGTTCAATTAATTTCTTGCATTCTGTGATTTCTTCCTCCATTTTGCTTATCTTAGCTTTCAATGCCTTCGTCTCCACTTCATTTCCCCCATACTTCTTTTCGTCATGGAGAGATTGTGAAACAATCTTATAAAATGACATTCCACCTACAAATATAGTAGAAACACAAGAAGATTATGACAAAATAACAAAATGGGAGGATAATAAGGATTTGGTTCTCCTGGATCATATGAAAGCTTATTTTACTCGTACAAATGACTAAAATAATAATCAGTCCCATAGCACACAATTCCAATCTTGATATGGATGGTGGTCAAATCGTTTTAATATGATTCAGTTGCTACAAGGCTTGTAGCAAAGTATTCAATGCAATTCAAACTTAATGTGAATGTTGACATCTTGTATGAAAATATAGTGAGAGGGTTATAGTACTTTTTTTTTTTTTTTTTTTTTTTTGAGTTATGGTTATAGTACATTTGTGTTAATGAATAATGTAATCCAAATATCTTCTCTACATATACATGTGAATCTCATCATTTACATTATTAATCAAGGAATAATGATTTAAAGTCTAGCTCTATGATAATGGCCGTGAAGGACATTTTACTTAATGACATAAGAATTCCAAAAATTAAGTATATAAGTATTTTATTTGAGATGCCAAGATCTTTGTAGCTCAATTGACAATTCTTGGTGTTTATAACGGAGATGTCTAGTATTTACATTTCCCCTCCCCAAACTTTTGAATTATCAAAAAAAATAATAATAATATTTCACTTGAGATATAATTGGTGTAGTTTGTATAAATTTAATTGATTTGATATTTGCGAACTCGATATTTATGATAAATAGGCCTTTCATGAAAGTAGTTTTCTAAAATCAAAATTGTTGGATTTATTTAAAGTTCTCGCTTCATTATATACATACAATTAAGAATTAAAAATGTGTAATACATTATCCTTCAAGCATTGAGAAGTTGAAATATGGGTGTATTGCATTCAAGAATGGAAACTGACACGTTCAACATGTAATTTTTTTAATGAAGGAACCCAAAAAATCCTAGAAAAATAAACATGGTGGCTAAGCACTTTGAAAATACAAAGTCTAGCTATGAAGCCAAAAAACCACAAGACATCCCATTTGTTAAACCTCACAATTCTAACCTGTGACTTTTAAGTTTGGGAGATTTATATGGTTGTTGAAAGGGATAAGTGACTTAATAAGAAGAGGAAGTGCATGTTTATGCATGTGATACTTTGATCGTATTGTAATAAAAGATTACAGAGTATTAATTCATCCATGATAAGTAGAGACCGTATCTTTCTCAAAAGCACCAAGTAATTCCACAAGAAGAATGGTAACATAAGTATATATGCTAATCAAGAAACCAAAAAGTAGCAAAAGGTAAGAAAGAAGAACCTAATGGATTTTCGCCCAAAAACCTTGTAGTTCAGTGGCATGTCTTGAACTCCTTTATGAGGAAAACCAAGGTTCAAGTCCCCCTCCCCCACTTTCAACAACCGAATTATCAAATAACCTAATGGATTTTCACTTTAACAATGTTTATAAAGGTGCAAAATGCCTTACGGCATATAACCAAATGTACGTGGAGTATTGATGGTGATGAAAATGGGTTGTTTGACAAACTAATCACTATCTACTATTTGATTGACTAATCCCTTATATTGGAATGGGTAAAGAGTTCTCCATTGAAGCTTGTTGTTCTCGCATAAATAGTGGAGAGAAATTTCATGAATACAAAGTAAATGTACATGCATCAACAAATGCAAAATGCACCAACCTAGAAGTAATTTTTATCAAGTTTTATCAACAAGTCCAATTTATAGGTCTATTCAAACACACAAATGCACTCAATTTGATCCGATGACATCTTGGACTTTATTTTGCTCGAATCCTCCTTAAAATCACAAACCCGTTTAATCAAAACATCAATCAAGCAAAATGCTCCCACAAAAACTAAGTGGTAATTTAAATAATAATAAAAAAAACATTCCATAGGAGACCTGGAGAAGGATCGTTCCAGTGCATTGGTTTTTGTAATAACTTTGGTTGTTGGGTTGTGATTGGATTTGAGCTTGGACCGCTTCAAATCCTGTATGTCACACAAGTTCATGAGTCTAGGTATTGAAGGGCCTAATGTTTGCGAGATAAAGGTCCAATTTGAGTTAAGCCGAATGATTGAAACACTTCATTGTAAACAAATTGAAGTTATGGGACATACTTGAAAAAATTCCAACTATTAGGTAAAAAATTAAGACATTTAGGAACCATCATGATTGAGCTTATTTATTGAAAATCTCCTAAGCAACCTCAATAAAATTTTGGCTAAACAGATTTTGAAAAGGGAAAGGAGGTAAATTATAGAGCTCAAACCAAGTTTAATATAACGAATAAACAATTAAAAGGGACCTCTAGTGGAGATTGATATTCTCAGTCTCGAGTCAATTTATAGGTTGCACCAATCATTTTTGAGAGTGATTTATAAAGGCTTGGGGGTATCTACCTGGTTGACTAGTAATATGCTGAACAACATGTTTTGGATGGGTTTTTTTTTATAATCCTCACAAGCCTTACACAGAGGACAGCTGTGAGAAACGACAATGTCCCTCATAGGCACAACATTCACCAAATATTTTTCAAAGCTAAAACAATAATCTTGTAGGGTATCTTACAAAATCCCACCCCAGCCTCATAACTTAGTATAAGGCCACAATACTTCAACAGAGTTTGGCAAAGGTGTATCATACACGGATAATACTAGTTGCTGATTCCAAGACCAGAGGTCTTGTCCATCTGATCAGTCACACAAGCAAGTTTCTCAGCCTCTATGCCTTTGTTCCCAGCTCTGGAACTAGGCCAAAGAAATGGTCAATTGGAATGTTAGTACCATCCCCAAGATCCCACTTAACCTCAGTTAACTGTGTCCCTCTAGACCAAAGGATACTCCTAGATTAATAAGAAATATTGGTAAATCTACACTCAAGTGGAGTGTTGAAATTAAAATATTTTTTGTTTAAGAACATCATTCACGAAAAAAAAATTAGGCTTGGCAACAAGCGTCCAAAAGTGGTGTACATTTCTGAATCACTAAATATACAACATGAATCATGGTTTTATGCAAGTAAATAAGTTATATTTCAAAAAATAAAAATAAAAGTTCCGTTGTACATTCTGTTCTGCTTTTTTATGCTAAATCCGGTGAAGATGCTTGGTCTCCTCTGTAAAATTTTAAACATTCCTTTTGCGGAGACCATAAATCCAATTGATCTAATTTGTGTTTTTTGTTGCAGAATCATAGAGCAAGGACTTCTCTATCCTTGGAAAGACATGGTCTATATCTCTGGATCTGATGTTTAGTGATTGTAGACATCTTTTGTAGATATTCCTATCAGCATGTCTGTTAGTATCGTTTGATAAATCTGAAAACTAGTCTTCTAATGATACAATATTCTCTGATCAATTTGGGTTACTTCATTGCTTCATAGTTTCAGTTCTTTTGGGATTAATTATTTGCTTCATAGTTTCATTTTAAATTACTTAATAATTTAAATTTTTTAGGCTACAAAAATAATGGAAGCATCGTTTTATTGGACAAACTAAGCATGCGTGGCAAGTTTGTGGTACTTAACAAAAAATATGGTTGGATGGGCAACTGATGCCTAAATTCTAAAACTTTAGAATGTAGAATCCAAACACCCCCAAACTTTAGAGGTGTGGTTTGCAAATTTAGCCTTAAAGATTAGTATATTAACAACATAAATCATTCCTAATCACCCAATTCTGCCACATCGAAACAAAGGCCAAAGAGGTGGTTTAGGGGGAGGGGGCAAAGAGAGACAGAAAAGAATAATTACACAAAATTGCAAAATTTAAGACATACAAATCCTTATTATCCAAATACTTAGGGCACGTTTGGTACACTGTAATGATTATTACATAGGAATGGGAATAAGTATTACAAGGAATACATTAAGTTGGAATGTAATAAATATTACTATTCATTAGTTTGGTGACCATTTAGAAATAGAATCCTATATATGCATCAACAATTTAGTAGAGTATACAAATAATGTGTAATTAAATCATTTTATAGTCAAATTTCCTAAAATATGCTTATTTTAGGATGTTCAAAATAAAACTAATAATTAACAATAAGGAAAATTTATTTTGTTTCCTTTTGAAGATGTGGCAACTAATGGCTTTTTAGGAAATTTTTAAAGAAGTTATTACATAAGATGAAGGAGTAGATATTCAGTACTTTTAATAAGGAATAGTTATTCCTCATTTTGAAGAATAACTATTCATAAAGAATAACTATTCATTGTAATAAAAACATACCAAACAACCGAATAGTTATGCCATAAGAATATCTATTACATTACAAGGTCTATTACAGTCTACCAAACATGCCCTTAATAATAAATTCATCACTCCAATACTTAACAACATATATAATTCCTAATCAAACCCAATTCTGCCACAACTCAAAACAAACACCAAAAGAGGGTGAGGAGGGGGGTTCCACAATAATTACACAAAATCTGAGACATACAAATATTTATCATCTCAATAGTTAACAATTATTTCATCATTCCACCCATCTTGTCTCCTTGAAATGATATTGCCTTCTACTTAGAATTCTTCCTAGTTATTTTGACGGTAGGAACTATCAAATCATCCAAAAATTGCCTACCTATAGATTCCTTCATCATGAAGACTCTGATCACATCCTCTGGTTTTCTATCCACATTTGATTCAAAGGAAGAGATCTCTGGCTTGAAATCTGCAAAAGGCTTATGTATCACATCCTCTTCCTCCATTTTGCTTATCTTAGCTTGCAATGCCTTTGGCTCCACTTCATTACCCCCAAACTTCTTTTCGTTATGGAGAGATTTCAAAACAATCTTATAAAATAATGATCCACCTACAAATATAGTAGAAACACAAGAAGATTATGACAAAATAACAAAATGGGAGGATAATAAGGATTTGGTTCTCCTGGATCATATGTAAGCTTATTTTATTCATACGTACAAATGACTAAAATAATAATTTGTCCCATAGCACACAATCCCAATCTTGATATGGATGGTGGTCAAATCGTTTTAATATGATTCAGTTGCTACAAGGCTTGTAGCAAAGTATTCAATGCAATTCAAACTTAATGTGAATGTTGACATCTTGTATGAAAATATAGTGAGAGGGTTATAGTACATTTGTGTTAATGAATAATGTAATCCAAATATCTTCTCTACATATACATGTGAATCTCATCATTTACATTATTAATCAAGGAATAATGATAATGGCCATGAAGGACATTTTACTTAATGACATAAGAATTCTAAAAACTAAGCATATAAGTATTTTATTTGAGATGCTAAGAACTTTGTAACTCAATTGACAATTCTTGGTGTTTATAACGGAGATGTCTAGTATTTACATTTCCCCTCCCCAAACTTTTGAATTATCAAAACAAATAATAATAATATTTCACTTGAGATATAATTGGTGTAGTTTGTATAAATTTAATTGATTTGATATTTGTGAACTCGATATTTATGATAAATAGACCTTTCATGAAAGTAGTTTTCTAAAATCAAAATCGTTGGATTCATTTAAAGTTCTCGCTTCATTATATACATACAATTAAGAATTAAAAATGTGTAATACATTATCCTTCAAGTATTGAGAAGTTGAAATATGGGTGTATTGCATTCAAGAATGGAAACTGACACGTTCAACATATAATTTTTTTAATGAAGGAACCCAAAAAATCCTAGCATGGTGGCTAAGCACTTTGTGAAAATAAAAGAGTCTAGCTATGAAGCCAAAAAACCACTAGACATCCCATGTGTTAAACCTCACAATTCTAACCTGTGACTTTTAAGTTTGGGAGATTTATATGGTTGTTGAAAGGAATAAGTGACTTAATAAGAAGAGAAAGTGCGTGTTTATGCATGTGATACTTTGATCGTATTGTAATAAAAGATTACAGGGTATTAATTCATCCATGATAAGTAGAGACCGTATCTTTCTCAAAAGCACCAAGTAATTCCACGAGAAGAATGGTAATATAAGTATATATGCTAATCAAGAAACCAAAAAGTAGCAAAAGGTAAGAAAGAAGAACCTAATGGATTTTCGCCCAAAAACCTTGTATTTTAGTGGCATGTCTTGAACTCCTTTACGAGGAAAACCACGGTTCAAGTCCCCCTCCCCCACTTTCAACAATCAAATTATCAAATAACCTAATGGATTTTCACTTTAACAATGTTTATAAAGGTGCAAAATGCCTTACGGCATATAACCAAATGTACGTAGAGTATTGATGGTGATGAAAATAGGTTGTTTAACAAACTAATTGCTATCTATTATTTGAACAAATGCAAAATGCACCAACCTAGAAGTAATTTTTATCAACAAGTGCAATATCGAATATTGTAACTATTGGCAGAATGGTATATCAAATATTTTCATGCGCACAATACCACTCTATATCGATTATCGAATATCTTTCAACCGCACAATACCACTGCCCTATATCATGCTATAGCAGGAATATGTCTTCCCTAATTCCTCCTCATCAACAAAAAATTTTAATCTTGTTATCTCTAGAATTTTTTTAGTTGATTTTTTAATATATATCAATTTTCATTCATATTTGAGTCTATACAGTATACATTCAAAATAATGTTCTTACTTCACTATATTAATGCTAAATTCTTGATTATATCTAATACTATTAAATCTAACTAAAGTACCAAGAACTACGATTTATTTATTATTATTTATTAATCATTATGATGATTAAACTTTTAAAAGTTAAGTACGGAGAAGTTAGAACTATTTATACATTGATCAAAACTAAACATTTTTTTTTTTTACGGAGCACAACAAAATTGGGGGGGTGTATGTAGTTGTAGTGATAGACCTGGGATGGTTTTGAGGCCCTCCTCGCAAGCAAGAAACGTAGCGCTTTTAGCAAAGTTGGTGGCAATCCGACGGATCTTGGAACGGGCTTCCTCGTCTTGCATGGACTGGATCACCTTCGTCCTAACCGCGTCATCAACCTTGGCAACAGCAGCCCAGCCATAACCATAAGAGCTCGAACACCACCCCTTCACAGTCGTTAGATCAGGTGCGTTTTGTATCGCCGAATTGCTTGTAGAGGAAACATAATCCCAAATCCCCATATGATATATCATATATCTCTCTCACTTACTCTTTTTTTTTTTTTTTTTTTGAGAAGAACTCTCTCTCTCACTCAAAACGCAGACTCTGAAGTATTGGGATTTTTTAGAAAATAACTACAAAACCCAAACAATATTATTAGTTAGGCAACGTTTCAAACATATTGCATTTCTAACAATTCGACTTCAGAGGAGTCGATTTTACTGTTCATAAGGCCTATTTTTTGTGCCACGTAGCTAAATAAATCGAGGCCGTTGGAGTCAGTTCTTATACATAGAAGTCGACTCCACTGGAGTCGATTTCTATACAAAGAAATCGACTTCAGTGAAGTCTATTTCTTTGTGTAGAAATCGACTCCAGTGGAGTCGATTTCTTTGTATAGAAACCAGTTAGAATCACGGACGAAGAAGAGATTGAGAAACGAAGAGACAGACGAAGAAATCACGAACTTGAGCTTGAATGCTACGTGATTTCCGCGATTGAGAGACGAAGAGACACGGACGAAGAAATCACGAACTTGAGCTTGATTTCCATGATTGCCGAGCTCAGATTTGTATTTGGGGAATCGGCGCCTGGGTTTGGCTCGTCGGCGCCTGGTTTTGCTGGTGGGTTCGTGGTTTCGTCGGCGCCTGGGTTTGGTGAATCGGTGCCTGGTTTTGCTGGGTTCGTCGGGGTTTGGTGTTGCTCGTCGGGGTTTGCTGGGTTCGTCGGTCAGAATCGGCGCCTGGGTTCGTCGGCAAGAAACCCAGGCGCCTGAGTTCGTTCGTCGGTCACGGTGACTGGGTTTTTACAGAACGAAGAACGAAGTTGGTGGCGTTGTGCATGGGTTTTGCTGGGTTCTTCTGTCGCATGGGTTCTTCTGTCGCTGGGTTCTCAGTGGAGGAGTTGGTGGGTTTTTGGGGAAATCGACTTCTGTGGAGTCGTCTTCAATGCAAAGAAAACGACTAGTAACGACTCCACTAGTCGTTTTCTTTGCATTGAAGACGACTCCACTGAAGTCGATTTCTATGTATACAAAATGAGTATAATGAAATCGATTTCTTTATCTACGTGGCACAAAAATAAGCAATATGAACAGTAAAATCGACTCCTTTGAAGTCGAATTATTAGAAATGCAATATGTTTGAAACGTTGCCTAACTAATAATATTGTTTGAATTTTATAGTTATTTTATAAAAAAATCCTGAAATATTTGATCTAGCGCTTCAAGCTAAAGTAAAGTCAAAAGATCTAGGGTGACTTTTTTTTTTTGGAAGATAAATCTAGGGTGACTTTATTACCATCTCTCGTCAAAGTAAATATTTTTTACTATTATTATTATATTCCCACTTACCAAAAAGATAAAAAGAAATATTAAGTTAAAAAAGAAAAAGAAATCGGACAGACTTTATAGTCCCATATCCCGGGGGAATGGGCAGAGTAGCAGTGGGTGGGGGAAGAAAGTAGTAAGTTAGACAACGTTGGTAAGAATTAAGAAAAATAGCATCTCGAGTTTTAGAAACTCGAGATCCATGTTAAAAATCGAGTCTCAAAGACTCGCTTTGCAAGAGTTTTGCCGCTGAAAATGCGACACAAATCTCGAGTTTTAGAAACTCGAGTTCTATGCAAAAAAAAATTTTGTGTGATCGCCTCTATAGTGGCGTTTTTAAGTCCTATAGTGACGTTTTAAAGCCCTATAGCGGCGTTTTCCTGCAAAAAAAATTTTATAAGTGCCCATACTAAGTTCAGGGAGCCCTATAGTGGCGTTTTTAAGCTCTACAGTGACGTTTTAAAGCTCTATAGCGGCGTTTCCTGCAAAATTTTTTCATAAGTGTCATACAAGAGCCCTATAGTGGCGTTTTTAAGCCCTATAGCGGCGTTTTCCGGAACTCGAGTGTTTAAAACTCGATTTTCACATGGATTTTTTTCCAAATCGGACACATCCGCTTACAAATCGAGTGTCTAAAACTCGAGATTTATCTTGGAACTCGAGTTTTAGACACTCGAGATGCTAGTTTTCAACATTCTTCCCAAAAATGCCAACTAACTAAATTTTTTTATATTTATTGTTAAATGGAAAAAAAATTCCCCATATCCCCATATTATCTCTCTTTCTCTAAACGCAGAATGTGAACTGAAGGCTATGATCTAACGCTTAATGCTAAAGTAAAGTCTTATTAAAGAACGAGTCTGGGATGACTTTATTACCACCACTCGCCAAAGTAAATATTCTTTTATTATTATTATATTCCCACTTACGAAAAAGATAAAAATAAAACCTCACAGAATTTTCTTTTTGATAAAAATATTAAGAATTCAAATTAGGGTCAAGATTAATTGTAACTTCCAAGGATCTTTTTCACTTTCGTTTTTTATAGTTTCAATTTTTTTTTCATGTACAAATATATATATATATATGCACACCTTTTGAATTTTTTTGAATTTATTTCTTTCTATACAAATAAAAATAGTATAAAATAAAAGTTAAATAATACATAATACTTAAGTTTATAAGAATGTTTAATTCTATAAGTCTACTAGTATGATAATACCACAAAAGAAGAAAGAAATCTGTACACTTGTTATAAATGAAACAGATATAAAGTTTAATCACCTAAAAGTATAACTAATTGTATAAAGCTTTAATAATAAAATAAATCATTAGGAAAAAATCTATAATAAACTTAAAAAAGTAGATCTGATATTAAAAATATTTATACTTCAAAATTGCACATCAAATTGATAAGAAATGTCATTACTATTTCACCTATTAATATAGAAAATTTAATATATATAACTTTAGCATATGAAATGGGCTAATATAAAATTAAATCTTTAAATTTTATAATAGAGATTTGACATATAGAGATGGTTGGGCTGGGTCAAAATTGAGTACAAGTAAAGAATGAGGCAGACTAAAAGATTTCTATTGCTAATGTTCTTACTATTTTTTTTTTCAAGTGGGGCAGTCCGATTTATAGGTCTATTCAAACACACACAAGCACTCAATTTAATCCGATGACATCTTAGATCCATACTTTATTTTGTTCGAATCCTCCTTAAAATCCCAAACCCGTTTAATGTAAACATCAATCAAGCAAAACGATCCCACAAAAATTAAATGGTAATTTAAAAATTTTAAAAAAAAAAAAAAAATCCGTGAGAGAAGGATCGTTCCAGTGCATTGGTTTTTGTAATAACTTTAGTTGTTGGGTTGTGCTTGGATTTGAGCTTGGACCACTGCAATGCTGTATGTCACACAAGTTCATGAGTCCCATGGCCTGGGTATTGAAGGGCCTAATGTTTGCGAGGTAAAGGTCCAACTTAAGTTAAGCCAGAGTATGGATGGTAGAATTGGTAGTGGATGGAAACACTTCATTGTAAACAAAATGAAGGTTTGGGACTTACTTTTAAAAATTCCAAATATTATATCAAAAATTAAGACATTTAGGAACCATCATGATTGAGCTTATTTATTCAAAAGGAAAGGAGGTAAATTATAGAGCTCAAACCAAGTTTAATATACCAAATAAACAGTTAAAAGGGACCTCTAGTACAGATTGATATTCTCGGTCTCGAGCCAATTTAATATAGGTTGCACCAATTATTTTGAGAGTGATTATATAGCATTCAAATTGTGATGAAACCAAACTTGAATCAATTAGAATCATAAATGTGGACAAAACAAGAAAAAAAATTGAATGGGTATAAATATAAGGATAATGCCATTTATAATCACAAATAATTTCATGATGAATACACAGGAATAACAGAGATACCGGTAGATGACCCAAAACTTCTCAACTAAATTGATGATTAAAGAAGCTTGTATCATCAGCATATTTTTTTTTTTCCACAGATTATCACAACCACTGAACATCAGCATGCCAGAAGCGTGCATTGCTTCTGTACACTAACCATGAGGTATAGACCAAGTGTTCCAAGGGAATAGGGATAGATGAATCCCAAATCTGTGATTCTGCAACCAAAAAAAAAAAATTTGATCAGATCAAATGGAATTATGGTCTCTGCAAAAAGTATGTTAAATCAAGAGAAGATCAAGTATTTCCCCAAATTTAAAATCTTTTTTTTTTCTAATAAGTAAGAAAGATTTTATTAAGAAGACTACTTCATCCAAGAAGAATGCCAGTAGCTAAACAAAATATGTACAGAACACAACTTATTTACTGCATGAAACCATCATTCAATTTAAGAGGTTGTTTGGATTACATGGAAACTAAGTTATATAACTTAGTTTCTATCACCCATCATCCAAATTTCGTGGGACCCACAAAAAAAGTGTGTTTGGCTTGGTTCCCTAGTGTTGTTTTCACTATCCATCACTCAAAACTCAAAAATTTTGAGCGAGAGTGATGGAAACCAGGAGCAGAAAAATTTTGTTTTCAAAAGTTGAAAACTGAGTTTCAGTAGCATGATGGTAAATATTTATGCCGGGTGATATGTCATGTGCATGAAATAATTATTTAAATATTTAGTAGTTTCAAAAAAAAGCTTCACTGGTGCTCATTGTGGCAATTGGCATGAAACTCTTAACCTAACAATTGGAATTTTGGAATAATAAGTAAACATTCTCAGTTTCTCACCCTTGGACAATGTACAAAATTGGTGCACATCTTGTCAATATCCACTGTAACTATGGGTATAGATATGTTCTGTATGTGTGGTTTGATAATCTGGGAACTAGTGTGCTTATGTTGCATGCATCTCTATTCTATTGGTGTCGGTAACAAGCCTTCCTTTTGGGTGATTGAATGTCATTGAATTTATATTTATTTGATTCCTCCCACTAATACAACTTAGTTCATGATTCATTCTATATGTGTGTTTGGTAATTTAAGATCTGCAGTTCTGTTCTTTTCAGTAACGTTAGTTGAACTATTTTTAATAATTGATATTAAAAAAAAAAAAAAAAAGTGAAAGGGGAAAGGATTAAAAATTACACTTCGGTTAGTGAATTTTTGTGATTTACTTGATATTGCAAGTATTTTCACAACCCATATATTCAGAGAATTTTTTCTTCTATTTATGTGGAGAACAAGAAGCTTAAAGTACAATGCAGATAGTAAATTTCTAGATTTGCATAATTTTACTGCAGAAAATTTTCTCTTCAAGTTGATAAGACCTGTTGTACTAGAATCTATGTTCCATTGCTATGCACAAGACCAGGCTTTAAAATATATTTTCCAAAGGTGTACTTATATGTGTTGAGCAGGGACAAAACAATCAAATATAATATTTTCATTTGATTATCTGGGGTAAAGCATACACTGTGCAATTAATTCTTTTTTTCTTTCTATTATCTGGGGTAAGGCATTTCATTACCAAAGAACAATGTGAGTATTGAGGAGAAAGATCAATTAAGACCTTCTTCTTCGTTGTCTTTTCTACATTTTAGCTTTTTTAGTAGCAGGCTTCTGGGAAAATCTACATGAATTTACTGCAATCTAACATTAAGTTTTAAGTATGCTTGTTTGCATTTTATACAGTACACCAGCTGTAGTGCACCATGCTCCATGTGTTGTGAAAATGCTTAATCATTCATGAGGATTTTCATTCAAGATTCTTTCTAATTTTAATCAATATATGCTCCCTACATACTCTAATATTGTTCTATGCAAACCTGTAACTCCAGAATGCTTTAAAATTTAAAGAACATTCATGTGTTTGTGAACCTTTTCTATCATTTCTGGAGGGTTACCATATTATGTGTTCTGTATCACACTTTATTTTGATTACACAGTTTGGTGTTTGAAAGCTCACTTAGTGTGTAAAACACTAACGAATGTTTAGACCCCCAATTTTAAAAATACCAACACAAGCTTATACTCAAACAATATATATGCGGAATGATAAACATAAGCTATACCCAAATAAGCAAACTACTATAAGCCATAATTTAATCACAACACAGCAGTAATTAAAAGCAAAGAGTAAGGGATAGAGAAAAGCAAATACAAGATAACACCGACACATGTTATCGAAGAGGAAATCGAAGAACTCGGCGAAAAACCTCTTTGCCACCCTCCAAGCAGTAAAATGATCCACTAGAAAATCAATTGGGATACATGAATAGCAATAGAACCTCTGCACCTAAGCCCTCCAAGCTTCTTGCTCCAATAGGGTTAAGCCTAACCTTGTCTTCTCTAGCTTACCGAATCCCACAATAGGCCCATTGCATCAACCAAAATGAATTAGTTCTCTCTTGAACTGCTTCCCAAACACCAAGAACCTTCTCACTAATATGAATATAGTGAGGTAAGGATTTGGCTATAGATCCTCTCAAGGGTATGACAATGGAAAGGGTGAGAGTAGAAAATTTTGGAGAATCAAAGGTATAAGATTGTAGATGAGTCAATCTTGTTGTTCTCTAGGGTTTCTCTCTCAAAATTCTCTCTGGAAGCTCTCTACATTTTGTGGGTATAAGGATATTTATAGTAGGGTATGAGAATGAATGTGAAAAGTCATTTTTTTGTTTGCAAAAAATGGTGCACTGGTGAGTCACTCGTGACTGGGACAAGTCGCGAGTTCCAGTTGCCAGAAAATAGAATGGCCAAACTGTATTTTTTGTCCTATAGTAATCCAGCTATCCTGACCCTTCAACTCCCTACCTGCTCCACATGTGTGCCTCATTTTGGTGGGTCGCCAATCGCGAGTCAGTCGCAAGATCCAATCAGGAGTTGCCTCTTAATGCATACACTTGATCAATTCTTCACACTATCTCACACACAACCCTTACATTATTTCCACCTAAATACAGGGTTTCTAAATGCTGAAATACAAGCAAATTTGGTACGGAATAAAGCCAACACATAGTTAAATAAATTCAACCTTACAGTGTTGTTTCCATAACCAAGGACCATTCATAATTTGACTAAGTAGCAATTTGGCCTTAAATTGATTAGAGCATTCACAGCAGTGTAGCTATAATGCTATATTGCTAAAATTTAGCTCCACAAACACAAAAAAACTCTTGCAGCAGTGGAGGCAAAGTTAAAAATTATAGATGAATTGCTACAGTGCACATCTATCTATAGATGTGCACTGTAGCTTGGAGCAAAAAAAAAAATATATATATATATATATATATATTTTAATGACAGCCGCATTAACTTCACATTTTTTTTTTCATTTCACTCTCTTTCTCTTTCTGCACAGAACACCAGTCACTCTCTCTCTCGTTCCTGTCATCTCTTAATTATAAAATTAGTGCCATTTAAAAGCCACAAGGTGAACTCCAATGCATAGCTCTCAGCCTAGACTATTTCCTCATTCGATTCAAGCTCAAAGAAGACTACTGGAAAGTCTTGAATGAAGGTCCTTGGTTCATTGTCCAGCAATTCCTCTCCGTCCAATAGTGGTCACCAAGATTTAAGCCCTCTAAGGCTAATGATGCGAACCTCAATCGACATGCTTTGAGACCCAACAAAAATATTGGAATTGATGCAAACCTCAATCAACACGCTTTGAGACCCAACAAAAATATTGGAATACTTGCCCAAGAAAGCTAAAATTCAGTTTTTTTGATAGAAACCCTGACCCAACGTTTATAATCGAAACGCGAACCAAAGGTATAAGTAATAGACCTTGACCCAATGATTATAATTGAATCACGAACCAAAGGTATAAAGTTTGAACACCATAAGGAAGAATCCCTGATAAGTTTACAATTCTTGAAGAACCAAAAGAAGAGCAAAGCCTCACCTTTTCTGATTTTTTTTATTCAATAATATCTTAAAAACGTTTACAGACTTAGGAGCCTATTTAAGGGCTCCATAAAACTTTACAGACAAGAAAATATATTCTAAAATAACTCCTAATTAATACCTAACCATAACAGGAATCAAATTTGACCTAAAAAGCATTAAATGCACCTAAAAACAAGGAAATAAATCACCTAAACCTAAAATAACGTTTTTTCCATAAAAATACCAAAAATAATAAATTACAATAATTAAATAGTAAATTGTGTCGTTCATCAGACCCCTCCACTTGAATCAAACTCGTCCTCGAGTTCATCTTTGAAATCTGAAATCTTCCGCTCCAAATAAACAAATACTTCGAATGCTTTAATAACTTGATCCGGTTCTGTAACTTGAATCCTTCATGAAGTGTAGCGTAAAATTTCTTCTCATCTACTTTCAATTTATTTGCAACATCAATCAACAAAGGGTTGATAATAAAATTAAAATTTTCTACTCCAAGAAAATCAACATATTGTATGGTCTTCTTCAACAAATCAACTAAGACTTGAGGATTGTGAGTTGTGGACTCATTCTCATATTTGACCTCAATTGAATCTTCCACATTGTTTTCAATAATTACCATCTCTTTTTTTTTTCTTTTTTTTCACTTTTTTTTATTTTTTTGGGAGCTTGGTGCACGATTTTAACCTAGTGCACGTCACAAAATAAGAACAAGGAATAAAGAACACAAAAGGAACAAGATAGGATGATAACAGGAAACAAAAGATAAAGGGATAGAAAACTGATTTTAGAACCTGTGCTCTGATACCAAATGATGCGAACCTCAATTGACACGCTTTGAGACCCAACAAAAATATTGGAATTGATGCGAACCTCAATCAACACGCTTTGAGACCCAACAAAAATATTGGAATACTTGCCCAAGAAAGCTAAAATTCAGTTTTTTTGATAGAAACCCTGACCCAACGTTTATAATCGAAACGCGAACCAAAGGTATAAGTAATAGACCTTGACCCAATGATTATAATTGAATCACGAACCAAAGGTATAAAGTTTGAACGCCACAAGGAAGAATCCCTGATAAGTTCACAGTTCTTGAAGAACCAAAAGAAGAGCAAAGCCTCACCTTTTCTGATTTTTTTTATTCAATAATATCTTAAAAAAGTTTACAGACTTAGGAGCCTATTTAAGGGCTCCATAAAACTTGACAAACAAGAAAATATATTCTAAAATAACTTCTAATTAATACCTAACCATAACAGGAATCAAATTTAACCTAAAAAGTATTAAATGCACCTAAAAACAAGGAAATAAATCACCTAAACCTAAAATAACGTTTTTTACATAAAAATACCAAAAATAATAAATTACAATAATTAAATAGTAAATTGTGTCGTTCATCAGCTAAGCTTACCACGACCGCTATTTGGGCGAGACTTCCGGAACTGCCCATAAAGTTCTACAATAACTCCATCCTCCAACGGAATAGAAACCAGCTGGGTGACCTCCTCAAGATAGATGCTCACACCATTAACAATGTCAGAGGTCATTTTGCCAGGCTCTGCATCCAAGTGGATTTGGACTCCCCTCTCGTCTCTAAAGTCTGAATTGGTTCCCTGACACAACTCGTTCAATACAAAGGAATATCATCCATTTGTTTCGAGTGTGGATGCATTGGCCACAAAACTCCCTCCTGCCCCACAGTCATCTGGCCTCCCTCTGCATCCTCGCCGGTAAATAGCAAACCTCGAGAATGAACCACCCAAACCGTACGACGAATGGATGTTAGTGAAAAGTCGTCAACCAAGACACATGAACTATGACCCCGAGCAAAGCCAAGCACAACCACTCCGACCACACGTTCCTCAGACCACTCCAAACATCCACGTGTTCATCCCCAAACACGTGGTCCCAAGGCGCGTGAACCCACTTCCCACCTTCCCTCGTCACATGACGTGACCTCCTGCCCTACTACCAAACACACATCACGCGACGAGCATCCAAAGTCCCCTGAAAAGGACCAACACCACTTCTAAATAGCACCCATCACCATCTCAAACTCCAAGTGTTGTCCCATCATCAACCTCAAGCCAAATTTCGAAAAAGAAAAATATCAACTTTGTTAACGCGGGAAAACTCAAAATTTCCATGCACTCCTCAAACTCCAAGGAATCTTACCATTCCCTCGTAAGTTCCAAAGCATTGAAAGAACCTACACCTTCCTCCGCTCCTGACCATACCCTTTCCATGAAAGATAGCCTCGACCCGATGGCCACTGATGATATCCACGATGATATCCAAACTTTTGTCCCTAGTGCTTCAACATCTATATCGCACCCCCACACAGGCACGAACTTTGTCAAAGAACCCATTTCCCCACGCACTACCCAACCTTGTGTAAGCTCCAACACAAACCATGGATGCCCACCATGAAACCAATAGGTCACCTCAGACACCACCACTACCAACACCACCTCTCATGCATGCTCTTCTACCTACACCTCAAGGACTCATCCTCTTTAACCCAAATACCCAGCATAACTGGGTGATCCTCTTCCGCAACAAACTGAGGCCCATAAGGAACCATCTCTTCCATTGGATCTAGAGTTGCCCGACCCCACTATGGATGTACATAGAGGAGGAAATGGAACGCACCCTGAGAAGCCAAGTATATACCCTTCCACAGGACACTCCCATGGGAAGAGTGATCATCCCAATCTCCAAAGACTTCGTCTCCCTAGAAATCTCGTTTCCTCGCACTCGTCCAAATCCATGGATAACATTCCCCAGAATCCATTACCAAGGAAGATGGATGAATCGTTCCTAGAAGAGAGATGCCATAGCCCTCGAGAACGAAATAACCACCATTTCCCTAACAGTCAACGTACTTCATTTAACGGAATCCAAATCTTCTGTCTCACTTTTCCTACTCCACTCTATACTCCACCAATAAATATTTGAAATGTGTTTACCTAATTAATTAAATACTACTATTAATTAATAACTGTAGTATTAATAAGTCAATAATGATAATATTTAATTAATTAGATGAACACGTGGCAAATATTTATTAGGGGAGTATAGAGTGGAACAAGAAAAGTGGGATAGAAGATTTGGACTCCATTTAACGTGCTTAGGAACAAGACCAAAGGATCCTCTGTATGATCCAAAGACAGGTTGCATGCTTCAGGTTATCTGCGAAGCACCTCCGTCACCCACAAAGCTTACATCGAATCATTCTAAACCCTCAAACCCAAGCGCTTTTGATCCCACCTCCACTGGTATGGAAACTGGAATTGCCCATGCAACCAACCCCTTCAATCCTCCCCTAATGAAGATCCTTATATGGAATTGTAGGGGTACGAGCAACCCTTATTTCCGTAGGAACTTTGGCGACCTCATCCGAACACTTCGCCCAGAGATTTCCATCATCATGAAGACTCGCATATCAAGTCAAAGGGTAGAAGACATCAGTTCTTCTCTAGGTTTCGACAACGTTCGTCGCTCCGATGCCTCTGGCTTCAGAGGAGGCATTTGGATCCTCTGGAACGGTTATAACACCAACCTGGAGATCCTATCAGTGACAGACCAAGCCATCCATTCCTTTTTGCAGGTACGTGCCTCTAACCCTTCATCCAACTGGATCTTATCTGCCATATATGCTAGCCCAGATTTAGCTTCTCGCACTGACCTTTAGGAGGACCTCGCTTCCTTCGCCTCTTTACACACTCTCCCCTGGGTTCTTGTGGGTGACTTCAACGAAACATTACACCACCATGAGACCTTCAGCAACTCACCCCCTAACTATAGACGTATGTCCATGTTTAACGATTTCCTTAACAACTGCAACCTCATGGACCTTGACTACAGTGGCCCAAGATTCACATGGACCAACAAGAGAGACAATGGTCTGGTTATGAAGCGTTTGGACAGAGCTCTTCCTAACCCTCAATGGAAACTCCTCTTTAGTGACTCTTACATCTGCCATCTCTCTAGAACCTTCTTTGACCACCATCCCATCCTCCTTCACACTACTCTTCACTTAACCCACTCCCTCGGAGAAAGACCCTTTAGGCTAGAAACCATTTGGTTCAACGACCTCGCCTTCCCAATCATCATCCAAAATTCTTGGAACAACCACTCCCACAACATTACCCAGGCTATGGAGGAATTTACGCACCGCATTAAACTTTGGAACGCAAACTCCTCTGGAAACATTTTTCACAGGAAGAAGAGACTTCTCGCCCATCTTAACAACATCCAAAAATCGCTGTGCAACCATCATTGTTCCTTTTTAAAAAACGTAGAAAATTGGACAGGCATTAAAACATCCAAAGAAGGATCGATTTTGTCACACCTATTCTTCACCGATGACTTACTCCTTTTCGCAAAAGCCACAAAGAAGAACTATCTCACCATTAAAAAGGTTCTTGGTGAATTATGTTCCTGTTCCGGTTAAAAAGTTAATCCAAGCAAATCCAAAATCTTTTTCTCTCTTCATACAAAAACCGAGCACATCTCCCTCATTAAGCACGAGTTGGGAATGCATCGCACCAACAGTTTTGGTAAGTATCTTGGAGTGCCCATCATCATGGATAGCAGAGACAAAAGAGCTTTCGACTTTGTCATCGATAAAATCCAAACTAAGTTCTTTGCCTGGAAAGCACGATCTTTATCCTTAGTTGGCCGGCTCACTCTTGTCAACTCTGTCACTTCAACGATATCCACCCACATAATGCAGTGCAACCTTCTTTCCACTAGGATTAGCAACGAGCTAGACCGAATAAACCGCAACTTTCTTTGGGGTGATGCGACCTCAAGCAAGAAGATGCATGCTGTCAACTGGGAAATCGTCACTCTGCCATAACACTTGCGAGGTCTTGGTATAAAGAAAAGCATGGCGTGCAATAAAGCCTTCTTAGCCAAGTGGGCTTCGGCCCTGCACACCAACTCTTCCGACTTTTGGGCTGAAACTTTAAGGAAAAAATACCCCATAACTTCCAACACCATAAAGCGCAAATCCCCTACCTGGTCTAGCATCCAAAAAGGAACCAGATGGTTAATTAGAAAGAGGAAGACAACGCACTTCTGGTTTAATGACTAGACCGGTCATGGTCCCTTAAAGAATCTCCTGCATGGCCCTCTCCATGCAAATGACCTTTCCCTGAAGGTGAAAGACGTATAGGACACCTTAGGCAATTGGTCATTTGGCGACTTATCCTTCAAGATTCCTTTTCAAGTTCGCGACATCATCCGAGCAACCCCTAAACCTTTCTCCTCCTCACTGAGTGACCTCCCACCTGGAGCGCATCCCCGAATGGCCATTTTGACCCCCGCTTAGCCTACCTCATAGCCGCTGAGCTTCAGCCAATAAGTACCCTTTCTTGGAAATGGCTTTGGAAGGTCCCCACCATCCCTAAAGTTATGACATTCCTTTGGCTAGTTTGCCACAATCACCTCTCCACTAAAGCACACCTCGTTACTCGACACATCCTTAGTGACGACTCCTATCCCCTTTGTCACTCAAACCCTGAAACCATCATTCATATCCTTCATAACTGCCCTGTCATCCTCCCTATCTGGAATGACCTCGCACACCACACCCTCCCTTCTGGTTTTCTTACATCGAACCTCCTCGACTGGCTCAAGCTTATGGCAACCTCCTCATCCTTAACCCCCGGCCTCCCACACATCCCCTGGAGAACAACCTTCCCTCTGGCTGTATGGATCATTAGTCAACCTGCAACAAGCTAGTTACAGAAGGCCAGCCTTTTATCTCCCAACTTGTGATCATCAAAATTAGGACTACATCTCAAGAAATTTCTTACACCCTCCCTGCTACCAAGAGTAATTTTATCCACATTGGTTGGAAGCCTCCCCCCTTTGATTTCCACAAACTTAACACTGATGGTTCTACCAAAGGTAACCCGGGCTTGGCTTCAGTTGGCGGTATAATCAGAGATCACAAGGGCTCCTAGATTGGAAGCTTTAACAGAGCCATAGGGCACATGCATTCACTGGTTGCTGAGCTTTGGGGCCTTAGAGATGGCCGCTTTCTTGCAAGAGGCTTAAACATTAAAAAATTGATGATTGAAACTGATGCTTAAGTCATTGTCAATATTATTACTTCTCACAGTGTTGACTCATCACACCCTTATAATGGTCTCATTTCTGATTGTAGGTCCATCCTCCTCATTTTAAGGAAGCTCACCTGTACCACATTCACCGCGAAGGAAATCATTGCGCGGATATTTTGGCTAAAGAAGGAGCGCTTAATCCTAACTCCCTTGTTTCTCATTCCAATCCTCCTTCTTGTATTTTGTACCAGCTCTTAGCTGACACTTGGGGTGTTTTATATCCTAGACTCTGTATTCCTTAGTTTGTTTTAATGAAATTTCGGTTTACCAAAAAAAAAAGATTTGTATATAAATAAGTTGTCTAATGAAAAGGTTGATCCTGAGTCCTAACAAGAGAGAACTCTATGTTCTGAACTAGGAGATTATTTTCTAAGCATTTCAATTGCCATATAGATTGTGCAAACTCTTTTTAATTGAACCTTCAAAATGCATTAGTCATAAGAAAGTTCTCATCTTTACTTGGTAACTTCAAGTTAATCAATTTAACCTCCCTCTAGTTACCGAACAAGTTAAATGGTCCATTTGGTCCATATGATATCAATTTATATCTATTTGTTTTAAATTGAGCAAAAGAGGGTTCATATTTATCTCATTTTAATTTTTAAAACATATAAATTAAGGGGAGGGATATCTATTTCGCTTCCTCTTAAAAGACAAAACTGCAATTTGTACCCTTAAATTTTGGTGTAATTTTGATTTTGTCCTTTAAAGTTACAAAATTTTGATATGTACCCCTAACATTACAAATATTTTGAATATAAGCCATTTTGTTGATGCGTGGTGATGAGGTGTCCGTTAAGTATCATCTCAACTTAAAATAAAGTAGTTTTTCAAATCGAAAATTTGAAATTTTTAGGCTATCCAAAAATTTAAGGGTGTAAATTGCAATTTTTCAAAATAATATTTGAAAGGACTTTAATAGGGTTTAAAATGATGTAGTTCTTAATGATGAAAAAAAAAACGCTCTTTTGAGCTTAGTTGGTATTCAATAGATATCTCATCACAATACATTAACAAAATGACTTAAATCCAAACAATAATAGTAGAGGTACGGATCCAAATTTTGAAATTTTAAAAACAAAATCAAAATTATCTCAAATTTAAGGATGCAGATTGCAACTTAATTATTTTTAAAAACATTCAATCATCTCATTCTCTCTCGTACCCTCAATTCACCCACGTCTATATTTTGATGTACAAAAGATTTTGCTTTGTGATAATGGGATAGGGATATGAAATAGGATTAAACAAATTGATTTATGCTCTTTCAAAAACAAATGTTCACAAATCTTTTTAAATTTCAATTACATCATTGATTTTGAAATATAATTCAACAGTTTGTAAATTGAAAGGAAAAATCAATGTAAAGATTTTCCAACAAATTGACTTCGAAAGTTATGCAATGAGACTTGACTGGGTCGTACAATATTAGTATGTGACCAATCCCAGCTTTTGTTTGTTTGTAAAGTAAAAGTTCACTTTACATGACCCCGTACCCGCATGCTATCTAATCTGCGCAATATAATATCCAAAAGCTTCTGTACCCTTTTGAGTTTTCAACTTTACTGCTAATCTTCCATTCATTCTTGCCAGAGAAATAGAAGTTTACAGTTCATTCTTCATCGTCTCTACTCTGATCCATCCAATTCAAGTGAGTACCAGCTTCTCAAGCTTGATTACAATAAATTATCTGGATGCCTTTATGTTTGGTTTCTTTCTTTTGCTCTATTGATTGGAGTACTTAATTCTCTCGTGTTGGGTATCTTTCTTTTCTTCTTCTTCTTCTTCTAGTTCTTGGTGGAAACAACCCATAAGCTTGTTTGGCGCTAATTTGGTTTTAATATGTAATGTAAGAAGTTTTGGTTATTCTTCAAGATGACTTATCAATATTATGGTTAACAATTCAATTTATGAGACTAAATAACATGTTTCAGTTTTTTTTTTTTTTTTTTTGCTAAAGCACTCATATTTGGTTACCCTTTAACCACAAAGATGAATAGAAATTTATGTCTAGGACTTTTAGTGCCTCAAGAAATAAGCAATCACACCAAAATTTCTCTTGCATGAACGTTGTTTCTGTTTTTGACTATATATGTTCAGATCTTTAGTTTTGCTTCTTTGCATGAATTGTTTAACTTCTTTAGTTTACCCATTCCAGATAGTATTTAAAGCAGAATACATATTGTTAAATGTTGTTGCGATTGAGCTCCAAGAAAAATTAAATCTTGGCTTAAAATATGACAGTAAGATGTTGGAATAATTTTAATGTATACCTGTCCTATACTCTAACATTGACCTGTTTTCAATTCAGTTATTTAATTTTCATTTCGGTCAATTAACTTCCATTCATTTTTAATGCAGTCCTTCTGTTCAATCAGCCCCATTAAATCCACCAAAACAATATCGTCTTTGAATGTTAAAAAATAATAAATTGAAAAAAAATTAAAGGACTAAAATGTAAAAGTATTGTAAATTCTTTGTAATTTTAGCTCTTTTTCTATAAAACAATATTAATACTACAACATGAAAGTGTTGTAAATTCTCAAAACTAAAGATCCTTGAAAGGAGAAATTGGCCTATTAGTGTAAGTATGTTTCTTCCCATCAGTACATTGTAGTTTTGTTCACTCCTTCTCTAAGACACCATTTAATTCTGAAAATTTCCATCTCACAATCTTGTTCCATTCTAATTCATGCTAAGGAAGACCAGAATCTGTTCTGCTCGCTTTGGATTGTGTGTGTGATTTTTTTTCTACATTCAAGTACTTTTAAGATATCTACGTTAGACCAATATTTGTTCTATGCTGATGCTAGGTCCTCTGTAAATTCTGTTTGAGTAATCTTAGACAGCCTTATCTATCTTAGAATGTTGCCAAGTTGTCACTGCATCTCCATTGGTATATGCCCTGTGGTCAACTTATCTATGCAGGCTGTTAATTACATCAAGTTAAGATAGCTCTTTATGCATCAGCTGTTGAACTGAGTATCTGAAGCCACATTGCTAGCAGTCATTCACTATTCTTTTCAGCAATTCCTTAAAAAGAGATGATGATATTTTGAATCATGAAAGAATAGGACTGTGTTAATTAATTTATTTTCATTAAAAATTAAGATAGGCTAAAAATTTATTTTAAATCATGAAAGAATAGTACCATCTTCTTCTTTATATCCTTTTAAGTATGACTATTTTTGGAGCCGTAATGATATCTTAGCCATAAAGAATTGGTCCTTAATATCAAATTTTGTTTTACTTCATCTTCCCTCTTAATAGGCATGTTGTCAACCTAGCAAAAAAGTACTTCTCCTATTCTTTTGCTTAATATGTTGATCCCCTGTGTGTGTGTGTATGGAACATCTCACATGGAAACAATGTGTTGTTGTGTACAAAACTTTCTTTTAGATTGATTTCATTCCCTAGTCAAATGTGAAAGACTAAATTTTGCCTCTTTGGTATTAGGTATGGCAAAATTGGGAAAAATAATTGACATGGGGGAACAGCTATGCTTTTGCAATAGCCTTGATGAAAAGATGCAAAAACTAAAAAGAAAATTGGAAGATCTGAGCAGCAGGGAAGCTGACATAAATAAAGAACTAGAATATGCAGAGTCACTATATTTAAAGAAACGAAGGCAGCAAGTTGAAAATTGGTTGAAGAATGTAGAGAGAATAAACAGGCAAGTTCATAGCCTGGAGCAAACACTGGAAGAAAGGAGATTGCTTGGGCGTGTACAGTTGTGGAAACGAGTGGAAGAGCTGACTGGAGAAGTGACACAACTTGTGGATCAAGGAAGATTTCCTGGAGGGCTCACATTTGAAGCACATGAGACCAAAGGAGATGCATTGTTGACAACAAAATTGGTGGGTCAAACATTTCAAACAAATATGGATAAGATTTGGACATGCCTAATGCAGGATGAGGTCTTAATCATTGGCATTTATGGAATGGGGGGAGTGGGGAAAACAACCTTGGTGACTCATATCCATAACAAACTTATAGAAAATCCAAACACTTTCGATCATGTTTTTTGGATCACAGTATCACAAGATTTTAGCATTCATAAATTGCAGAATGATATTGCAAAAATACTGCATCTAGACCTTTCAAACGTGGATGATGAAAAGAAAAGGGCGGCAAAATTGGCCCAGGCTTTGATGAGAAGACAACAATCTGTACTCATTTTAGATGATGTATGGAATCATTTTGTTTTAGAGAAGGTGGGAATTCCTGTCAGAGTCAATGGGTGCAAATTGATTTTAACCACGAGATCATTAGATGTGTGTCGAAGGATGGGTTGCCAAGTGAAAATCAAAGTGGAGCCCCTTTCAAAGGAAGAAGCTTGGAGCTTATTTTTGGAGAAAGTTGGGAACGAAATTTCACTTTCTCCTGAAGTAAAAGATATTGCAAGGTCTGTTGCAAAAGAATGTGCAGGTCTGCCACTTGCCATAACCGTACTGGCTGGAAGCATGAGAGGAGTGGATGACATCTGTGAATGGAGGAATGCATTGGAGATTTTGAAAGAATCAAAACTGGGACAAGATGACATGGAAACTGAGGTTTTTCAAGTACTGAGATTTAGCTATTGGAGCTTGAATGATTCAAAAGTGCAACATTGTTTTCTATACTGCTCACTATATCCTGAAGATTATAAAATTAAAAGAGAGGAGTTGATAGAAAGGTTTATTGATGAAGGTTTCATTGACAGAATGAAGAGTAGGCAGGTAGAGTTTGACAGGGGTCACACTATTCTGAATAAACTTGAAAATTCTTGCTTATTGGAGGGCATTATAGACGATTTCCCAAATGAGAAAAAGTGCGTCAAGATGCATGATTTGGTCAGGGACATGGCACTTCAAATTGTGATTGTAAGTCCTCGATTCATGGTAGAAGCTGGCGTTGGGTTGGAGGATATACCAGATGAAGAAAAATGGACAAAGGATCTTGAGAAGGTTTCTTTGATGCACAACAAAATATCTGAAATTCCTTCTAGTTTATCACCAAGGTGTCCTAAACTTTCAACGTTGATGCTTCAACATAATAGTCTAAGAAGAATACCAGATTCTTTTTTTGTGCATATGCATGGTCTTGAGGTTCTTGATCTATCCTATAATGGCATTGAATATTTGCCAAATTCACTCTCCCACTTGGAGAATCTTACATCATTGTTGCTTAGAGAATGTGATAAAATAGAACATGTCCCTTCGTTAGCAAAGCTTTCTGCTTTGAGGAGGTTGGATCTTTGGCATACAGGAATTAGTGAAGTACCTAATGGTATGGAAATGTTGGTCAACCTCAGATACTTGGATCTCTATGCACCCAATCTAAAGATGTTGCCTGTTGGGACTTTCACTAAACTCTCTCATCTCCAATATCTTGTTGTTTACCGGTCATCTGAAACATTAAAAGTGAATGGAGAGGAGGTAGCACACTTGAAAAGATTGGAAACTTTTAGTGGACAATTCAGTGAACTCCAAAACTTTAATGCATATGTCAAATCCCTAAAAGTGGGAGGACCTAGCAATTACCTACTTCAAATGGGATTAGATGATCCAGATGTCACGCCAATTGAAAGTGACACCTTTGACAAACGTGTAATCTTAAAAAGGTGCATTTTAAGTACAAGTAGAGGTGGAGGAGAAGATTCTCTTTTGCTCCCAGAAGATATTGAGTTCCTATATATTCAAGAGTGCAATGATGTAAGAAGTTTATGTGGTATTTCATCATTGAAAAATGCCAATAACTTGAAGGCCTGTGTAATTAAGAAGTGCAATAGAGTAGAGCATGTGCTGTCTCATTATTCATCCCCCTCTTCCATTCTCACTCTCCAAAGCCTTGAGTCACTACGGCTTGCATTTTTGCAAAACTTAAGTGACTTTATTAGGTGTGACAGAGCTTTATCACAATCTCCACCATCAGGCACCTTAGCCTGTCTCAAAGAATTTAGAATATATAACTGTCCAAATATAAAGAAGTTATTCATGCCTAGGTTGTTGATGTGCCTCCAAAACTTGGAAGAGATTCACGTAGAAGATTGTCGCCAAATTGAAGAAATAGTGGCAGCAGCATCTGATGAAAATGAAGTAGAAGAAAATAAGGACAAAGGCCTTGGCACTACCATATTCACTCTCCCCAAATTAAGGTGTTTGCAATTGTGGGATCTACCACAATTGAAGAGCATCTGCAATGATAATGCAGTACTAGTTTGTGATTCCCTCCAAGAAATAATAGTACGTTATTGCCGGAAGCTTAAGCGGATCCCTCTCTCACTGCCCCTGCTTGATGGTCAACCATCCCCACATCCCTCTCTTCAAATAATAAAAGCATTTCCAGAACAATGGTGGGAATCACTGGAGTGGGACCATCCCAATGCCAAGAATTTACTTCAACCCTTTTGTCAATTCACACGATATGTGTAACATCCCCATGTTGATAATTTCTTTCTTTCCATCACACTTTTATTTGTAATTTTAGAAAATTTTCCCCTTAAGAATTTTAGACCAACTTGGACATGTGTTCAAATTGTTTACTTTGCATTGAGAGTCCTTTTTCTAATTATAGCCCCTTCAGGTTACTAATCTTGCTCTTTGAATTTTCCAAATGTCTTTGTTGATATATCTTTTACCACTGAATTTTAACATAAAGCATATCATTCTTTATTGGGCTTTTTTTTTCATTTGTTTTTGTGTGTGTTCTTTTATAAGCTTCTGCCCCCCACAAATGGTGAGGTGTTGATTGAGAGAAATTCATCTTGGTGTACAGTTTATAGGTGAATATTGGTAAAATAATATAGTGTTTACCAAAAGCATTTGTATGATTCTGCTTTATGCTCAATTTTGTTTTCGAATCATTCCAAAATGTCCTTCACCTTTGTGTAAACTTCAATGAACAGTGTGAGATGTTCTTAGGAACTGGGTATGGCTCTGTTCACTCTATGGTTAGTTCTATTTATTTAAACACAGTCATCAATATCCCACTTTTGTCTAGTTTCTCTTCCTCAAGCTCACATTGATATAGCACAGCAAGTGTCTGGAGAAATCACAAATAGAAAAAGAATCAGAGTAATGAAGAATAAAGAGCCGAGAGAAATTATATTATTACAGAGAACTGAAACAATGACTACACAAAACAACGTGAGAAGCCTGGCCCTATATATAGAGGTGTGAGTCTCTCCTCTCTAATTTACACATTTAGAAGATTAACAAATTCAGTTTTTATACTAACTAAACTGCCTAACAATAACTTAACAAATTCAACAACTCCAGGTTTACTTGGGCCAACCAATTACTGACTAGGACTGGAGGTATCACACATATCTGTTTCTTTTCACCTTATTCTTATTTTTACTTTGTTTCTTGTAAGCTAATCATTTTTATTTATTTAATGCCCCTTTTAGACCAGCTATTTTACTTCTTTATAAGTATTAATTAAAATGCTTACCGTTGAGAATGGGATCAAGGATGGCTGCACTAATGACACGATTCCATTGGCATGATGTTATAGTGGTGGAAGAAGCATGTGGAAGAGACAGTCAGCAAGGACGAACTCAACTAGCTACTACAATTTACAAAGCTGGTTTTGTTAAAGTTGATCAGGCAGTTCTCTATGATCTCATCAAGGCTGCAAGTTGTCCTAAAGGCAAGGACTTGTTAGACCAAGTATGCCAGAGAGCTGCAAACATAATTAAAGGTAAACAACTAGAGGATATACACAAAACATTTGTCATCAAGAATAATTTTACTCCTAAAAAGTAAAGCAAAAACAGCAAGGAGAATGTTTGGTCCTTTGAGTGATGCTTTAGTATTCCTTTTCCTATTTATGGTTAATTTTAAAAGTTATGATTTGATACCCGTATTATGTGGATTGGATTAGATAAGTGTGTGTTACGGGAACGTGTGCTAAGTCATACTGATCTTCCCAAAATAATAGACAATGACGGTGACGAAAATTTAGGGGTGTTTGGATTTTATACCCTGAAATATTAGAATTTGAATTTCACCCCTAAAATTTATATTTGGTTTGCATAAGTAGCTTCTCCGTCCATATTTTCCGTTAAGTGCTACATAAACACATCACGTGTGTTTAGTTCATCTAATAAAATGATGTCACATAATTAATTATGCCAAGTCATTTTGAAGTTTTGTTAAGCTAAAAAAATGATGTGGCATCATTCTATTGGACTAACTAAACATGCGTGACACTCTTATGTGACATTTAACAAAATATATGGACAGAAGGATCGCTGATGCAAATGGAGTATAACTTCAGGATATAAAATCCAAAATCTAAAAAGGAAGTAAAATCCAAAGATCCCCAAACTTTAAGGGTGAAATTTACACTTTAACCCAAAAAAAAAAAAATTAAACATGTTTAGAAGCAAATTTTTTCCTAAATGTATTCATTACTTAAAGGAAAATGCTAAAGTTACAATTTTTTTTACAAACTACTAATGTGGTAAATAGTTATTAAAGACCACCGCACACCCTTGGTGCGATGGTCACTCCACAAGTATAAGTGTTTGTGAGGTATGGGGAGTAAGGGCTGGGGTTCAAGTCTCCAAGGAGTTTTACACACATATACTATCGTATATATATATATATATATATATAATAGTTATTGAAGAAAAAAAAAAAAAAAAGTGATATCAACGATAGGCCTAAATAAGAACCAGTAAAAATTTACTTAAAAAGTTTTTTTTCGATATATAACACTCATGTCGATAAAATGATTTGAACCCTTTATATTATATTATAATATTTTTTTCTATTTATTTATTATTTATTGGAAAAAATTCTGAGTATTTCAACCCCTCTTTTTTATCCAATGCTGAACCAATTACCAATGTATAAATTAAGAAAAACAATGTTGCTGACAATTATTTATTTGTTCAGACGTAAATGTTCATAAAATTGTTGTAAAAATGTGTTTGTTTGTATCATTACTATTACCCTAAAGGCTTTATAGCTGAATTGGCATATTCTCATGCACAAAATATTTAGGGTTTAGGAGAAAAAGAATTTGAGTCACAGATTTAGCAGCATGTTGTAATTATATCTTCAAAAAAAAAAAAAAAAAAATAGCCTCTAAAAAGTCCTTAAAATGCTCCCTCCCCAATTGTAAGTATCCAATTAAAAAAAAAAAACTTTATCCTTCCAAGTACCAACTACCAAGGAATTTAAAAGATTAAAAATAAAAATGAAAAAGAAAAAGAAAATAAAAAAGAAAACAAGTAGACAATATATTATTACATTGATACGATACGATAGGAAATGCTCACAAAACCCATTACACTTTACAAAGTACACACCACCGTGTTTGAATCGGAACGAAAACAAAATGGCTGACGCCGTTAGAATTGACAGAATCCGTATGCTGGAAGGGCAAGCGACCAATCTTGATCGACGGGACAAGATCAACCGGATCCTAACGGACCTAGGCAAGTTCGCCGTTGATTCCGCCGTCAACGACTCTCTCAAAGCCGTTAACGGTTGGTCCCTTCTCTCTCTCTCTCTCTCATTACGTTTATATGTGATTGTTTTTTAATTTTTAATTTAATTTTTTATATAAGGTTTGAATTTGATTTGTTCAGTTCAGTGCTCCCATCGTTTAGGCTTTGTTTGTACTTTGTACCTAGAAGTTGCTCATAAAACATCATAAATGATACAACTTCAGCCATATCAAAATCTAAGTGTGTGTTTTGCTGAGTCCCATATCGGACAACATAGTATCAAATGATAGAATGTTAATTTTATAAATGAGAGATGCGTGTGCAAATATAACCACCCACTAACACTCCTGAGAGTAGCAGTGGAATGCTGATATGGTTATTTTTGCATGCATGTCTCTTAAGTATTGATGATTTTGATACGGCTGACGTAGTATCATTTAATACTAAATACTTTTTCCCCACGAGTGTTTACAAGGTCAAATTAGTACACGATGAATCCCAATCGTAACTTGGCTGGTCATTTTAGGGTATACTCCAAATGTGCCTAGCCATACCTATCATCACAATGTATTCTTCTAAAAAAAGCTATAATATGTATGAAATGTTTTTTTGAATATACCTGGGTCATGTTTCCTGCCCCAAACTAGCAGCAGGTGGAGCAATGAACTTCCCCTTCCCTGAAGTACTCAATGGGGAGGATAAAACCTATCCTATTCGGATCAGGTCGGAGTGGGAACTCTTGGGGAGAAATTAAACTTCGATCCCTCGTTGGTTTTGTTAGTTTAGATTTGTTGACTTTGGTGCTCTATTAGAAAGTGTGACTTGTTCTAAAATTGTTATGATTCTACTTTTTAATAATTGTCATTTTTTTTTTTTGGGTGCTTTAAGCCTTAGAAAGCTAGAGGAGCTTGATACTGGAATAATATACGGTTCAAATTAGATTCACCGATGTAAAATTGAGTAAATTTAGTCATTTATTTATTTAACTTGTTTAGTGGTTGGGTTAGTCTTATAATGATACTATGCACTTCTTTCACTATGCAATTTTTTGATAATTATATTGTTACAACAAGTGGGAGAAGACAGATTTGAACCCCGGTTCTTCTTATAAGGGAGACTAGGTTATGCCACTGAGCTACAAGGCTATTGGCTATTCACTGTGCAATTTTTTGACCTCCTAGGAATTGGTTAAATTTGACACTAGTTGGTTGTGTTCCATTGCTTTTTTGATTCTTTATTGAAAATTTTCAAACTCTCTAACAACAATCACCAATAAGACAATTTAAGATATAGAGATTTCCTTAAGCAAGCCGTCAAAGGAAATCACCCATGCCGCCAAACTGCAATAGCCCCAGCTAATTAAATGTGTCAGTGATGATCTTCTGTAGCTCTATTATGTTTGATGTGGTGCATTTGGAGGGAGCTTAATAATCGCAAATTTGAAGATGTGGAGAGTTTGGGTAATTAGCTTTTGGCCTTGTTTATGGGCTCTTGGTTTGATTGGTCTTGGGCTTGGGACTCACATCTGTGCTAGTGATGATCCATTGCTAGAAAGTAGCTACATCCAAGGATGAGAGAGTCTGAGATAGAAATAGAAAGGGAGAGGTGGTGGTGAAAGGGGTTGAGTAAAATAAAATGCGAGAAAGGGGTGAACTTATAAGGAGGGAAATCGGAGGCATACATGTGTTGGTATGAACCTGTTCTAAAATCATATTCATTTACAAAAAAATTAATGAATGGAACAGAGAAAGAATAGAGAGTCCGATAGGGGTGTAGTTGAAAAAGTGGGCAGCTAAAATATAGGGAAAAAAAAAAGAAGGATTTTTAGCTACAATTTGGCGAAGAATTTACTCCACCTAATGTGAATCCTTTGCCCCATAAACTTCTTTAGAGATGCATAAGCCTAATGATTTGCTATGAATTTCTGTAAAGTGCAAATTCCCAAGATGTTGGTATATCCCAGGCAATCTTTGATGGTTTCTCATTGAATATCTGCTTCTTTGCTGAAACTAGTTTTAAAATGCCAGTCTTATGCAGTAGTAATTCTTTAGTCATAGTCATCATCTCAGGAAATCCTGGGTTCCTTATGACATTACTTTTGAAAAATTATAAGATTCTGAAGCTCCTCTTAGACACTGCACATTGCATCATTGAGAGATGCCCAATTTATGTTAAACCTAAAAATGGGACATGCTGCAGCATTTCAAGCTTAGAACATAGCCTATCCCATACCCATATGGGTGACCTTCAAAACAATGAGAAGACTGCTACTTCTACATTAAAGGACAAGGTTTGGCTAGGCTACAACCAACAATAGAAAGATGACGTGTGCAATGCACATGACTCGCTTAAAATGATTGTATACAATCACTTAAATGTGGTTTAGTAAGTCATGTGCATTGCATATGACGAGAACATATGTCATCTTCCTATTATTAGTTGTAGCCAAACTTTGTCCTACATTAAATGCAGTTTTTTTTTTTTCCATGAAGCTGTTATTTTCTGTGTATATTTGATGATATTGCTTTCTTTTCAGTTGCATTATTAAGAAGTTATTGACTATCCAAATGATAATGCTTGTTAGTGATTCCAAGGTGTCCATGTGTTAACCCGTTATTTGACCAAGCGAAAGGTTTATGTCGTGAAACCTGATCAGCTGGAATAAATTTTATTGAGCTGTGTAGATTTCATACCTTTATGGCCTAATGGGTTATCGGTAGATTTCACTCTTTTCTTAGCATGGGTTATGGGTTCAACTTTAGAAAGTACACAATGCAAGATCACATCTTTTGATTAGACAACATGTTGTCAACTTGGATATGCTAATGGTCCAAATCAAGTTGAACTTTACAATTATCATTTAGGTTCTTTTGTTCTTGTAGAGCTATGACTCCATCTTGGGTTATGTTTGGTTTAATGTCTCAGAGTTGTTTTATTGAATTTGTAACTATCAAAACTGTCATTTGTAAATAGATCTTCTCTGTCATCTTCATTAACTGCATCTTTAGCTTTAAAATTAATAAGGATGTATATTGTCATACACCATTATTTCTGTTTCCCAACCTTTAAAATCTCTCTTCTCACACTTGAGTATTGCAGGTAGGAAGCAGGTGCATCAGATTGTGCAGGAAGGGTTCAAGCATCAACCTCCTTCACCCTCTTTAAATGATGAGAAGAAGTCTGAAGATCTTAAATTAGTAATGGAGGAGCTGCAAGCTGTGATGGAGGAAACGCAAGAAGACATGCATAAAGCAAAGCAAGGAAATAAGATATCAGCCAAATCTGTCAGTACATCAGAGAATCCAGAGCCTCAGAAGAAGACACCAAACGAAGGCAACAAGGAATTGCATCTTCCAAAAATGGATAAGAAAAGAGTTTTTATTCGTTCTCGGCTTTAAAATGGGATGAGTTTAACGACCTTGATGCCTGAAATATCGCAAATCATATTGTCGACATGTAATGGTAGTAGACTTGGAATAACATGTTGAGGATTTGTATATGCATTCTGCTCAACCTTATGCCTGAAATATTGCAAATTATACTGTCAAAATGTAATGTAATAGAATCAGAATAATATGTTGAGGATCTGTATATGCATTCTGCTCTACCTTATGCCTGAAATATCACTAATTGTACTGTCAACATGTAATTGTAATAGAATCAGAATAATATGTTGAGGATTTGTATTTATGCATTCTGCTCTGTCCAGTGCTTGTTCAGTATAAGTTTGAATTCTTGATAACCTTGTGAATAAAAAATTCTGAAGACACTTTTGCTCACACTTTACTACAAATAGTACACGGCTAAGTGGAGATTGGATTAATTTTCACAAGTACCAGTGGGGTTCCCAAGTGTAAGTGATGTAATCTAATCATACATTAATAAATGTAGAAGTTGTGTCAAAGTGTGTGCAAAAGTATGTATCCAACTAGGGACGAACCCAAGTGGGGCCCAAGTATCCAACCAGGGATGGGCCCAAGGGGGCCTGGGCCACCCCTAGATCCAATTTTTTTTTAGTTATTATATATTTTATTTTTGTAATTGGGCCGCCTTCCAAAATCTTAGGCCCCTCTTCTCCTCGATAAGCCTAACTAGCCTCACCCAAATAGCAACTATCCAATCCCAAAACTTAACAAAAACAATGAAAACATTCACAATGGTGATTGTATTTTAGCAAAAAAAAAACCTATTTTACCACCAAAGAACCAAAAAATTATATGTTATTGGAGAAGCTAAAACTTTTTTTTTTTTTTTTTTTTTTGCAACTATAGTTAACTAGTATAAATACCAGTTGACTATAGCAAATTGTTAAAAATAAAATAAAATATTTTATTAAGATTATATCTCTTCCTTCAATTAAAAAACTCAAATTATCTCACTTTCTTTTTTTATTTTAATGAGTTGTTTATATTATTTTAAATGAAGTGATTAAAAAAAAATAGAATATTTAATATTGGGTATATTGTAAAGTGAGGTAGTAAAATAGATAAAGTAGTTTTTTAAGATACTAAAAGCTAAAGTTTTAGCACTACCATTGTGAATGCTTTAACTTCAACAAAAAATAAAATTATATATATATACATACTAGCCAGCCTAGTATTAAAGAAAAACATTATTTTGGTTTTGTTTCTATCTTTATTGATAAATGATTGTATCTAAATGTATTTAGAAGCAAAAATTTTGAGTATTTATAATTTTTTTTAATACTATATGGATGCTTATTTGGGTTTTTTTTTTTTTTTTTTTTTTTTACTCTGGCCCCCCGCTAGCTTAAAATTCTAAGTCCGTCCCTGAATCCAATTATACATAGAAGAACTCTCTTGTGAATTCACTTGCCTCTCTTACGAGTGTGTTTGTGCATTTTGCAATACCTTGGATGTAAATACGTTTTGCTGTTCAGATATTATCTGAACTGTTTGGCAAAACTCAAGTACAAGACTCCTCATATATTCAAAGCTAAAATATGGAATATATGAATTCGGGCACTCGTTTCCAATCTTGTTGCACGGTACTGTGTTCAAAGAAAGAAGTGGATTCTGTATTAGTCTATCTAACACAGAACACTATATTGCTGCGTTCACTACTCAGGTTGTAGACTTTATTGTCTATTTAAATCATCCTGATGTTTCTCACTTTCTCTATTCTTGGTTTATTTTATGATGATTTAGGTGTTATTAATGGTTAGAACTATGTACAAAATAGTGTTGACTCCTTGAGAAATAGGTCTATTTACTTTATACCTTTAAGCCAAGAGATTAATAGGTTTTTTTTTTTTTTTTTGGTAAGTTAGATTTGAACTTGAGTATTTTATTTGACAATAAGATATTTTATCAATAAAACTAATTAAAACTCAATCATTACTAGTTTCTAATGAAAGTTTATTTTTCTAACAAAGAAAAACATCCATGTGTGACCCCTGATGCATGGGTTACTGTTCGTATTCGATAATTAAATGAATCAAACCTTGATATATAAAATCTTTTTAAAACTCAATTCAACTTAAATATGAAAAATAAATAAATAGACATTCTTGGACTTGCACTCAATTCGTTTATGATCTTTTATTTTTTATTTTTTTTAAATCATCCCTAATCTGTTGTTTTCCAAACATGTTTTCTATAAAATTAGTAAAAAGAGTATCTTTTCTTAATGAACCATTTTAGAAGGAATTGATACCATTTTTTTAATAAATAAATTTAAAAAAAAAAAAAATAGAGAGGCACTTAGATAGACATAGGCTTGGACACTTGGTAGTTGGTACATCTTTAGCTCTTCCCAAAAAGAAAACATAAAAGCCCAAGGGCAATTTCAGTCATTTGGAAAAACAATTTCCTTTTTTTTCCTTTTGTTTTGTTTTGTTGTTTTTTATTACACTCAAACTCAACAGTCAAGTGTCAACACAACTCACTTTCTCTTCACTTCCACACACAGCACAGATACACACACTGAGTCAGTGTCTGGAACAATCTAACAAAGGCTACACAAAACAAAACAACACCGAACATCTTGTTATGGCGGCGTGGACAGGCGCGGCTCGGCAAGCCGTGAATCTCGCTCGGCTTTCCTCCCCAAAAACGCCATCAACTGCTCAGGCCGCTTCCCTCATCCATCGGCGTGGTCTCGCCGGTGGTGGCGGTAATCTCTCATTCATTCCTTTTTGCTTTCTTTAGTCCTTGTTTGGTTGCCGAGAAAAAAAAATTAAAGAATGTAAGTTTTCTTAAAACTAATTCAGACTTTGGTATATCATTTCATTCGTGTACTTGGGTTTTGTTTGGTTCTTACGTTTGTGTGTGAGTGATGGAATGTTTGTTTGAGAAACTTTCGTTTGGGCTTTTGAGTTGTTGAATGTGACCCTTGTGGTATTCAATTATCAGATTGCTATACTAACGTGAATGTTTAAGCGCGCTTTAAAAAGCTCAATGCTCAAAATCCCAATGATTAAGCTCTTTGCTTGGCCGAAGCAAAAGCTGGTTTTTTATAAACATGCATATGGTGCTCTTTGATTAAGCACAAAGCACACCTAGGTGGGCTTTTTTATTTCTGCTTAAAAATACAAGAATGTTTGAAATCAATCTTGAAGGGACTGACATGAGCCATTGATATATATATATATATATATATATATAAGTGTTGTATACATATACAATTTTTTCTTCACATAGCAAATGGAATAAACAGGGATAATTTTCTATTCTTATGATTTTTGGTCTTTGTGTTTTATCCATATTCTTAATCATAGCTATTACTGTTATATATTTTTATAAAGCGTAAAGGATTTATATAAAATGTTATGTTCAAACTTCATATGACTAGATTATTATTGACAATTGCTTTCAAATTTGCAATATAAAAATATTAAGAAATTGAATTAAATTTTGTGTCATTGCACCAACCATTTGAGCTAAAGGGCAAAACATATTCTTATTTTAAATTTAATAACCTTTTTTTTTTAATTATTAATTATGAATCTTGCATTGTTTCATAGTAAGCAGATGCACAATTTGTGTATTTGACGTACTTCCTCTATTAAAAGGTCATGCATAGTGCACAAAACTCTTATTTTTGTGGGATCTGGAAGAGGTGATTGAATAAAATTATTGTACTTATTATAAAAATATGTACTGAATCTTGCTTTCAAAGGTTATTCTATATTTTATATTTCAAAAATATATGCTTTATTTCAGTCATGTGCACACTTGTGCTTTGTGCTTTGCATTTAGGCTCAATGCTTTTACAAACAATATTTAGTTTGAGCATATTGCAGATCATCATGGACCTCCAAAGGTGAACTTTTGGCAAGATCCATTGAGCCCATCTAAATGGAAAGAAGAACATGTAAGTCCTTTTCTTTTTTGGAATTTTTTACAATGTGTGCTCTTCTTATGATGGGATTGCTTCCTGACCCAGTGAGATTAAGATTATACATTAGTTTTTCATGGTGCTGGAGAAGTAACCATGTATCATATGTATGTCACTAGACACTTAGTTGTGGTTCTATTGAAAAGAAAAGTATTTTTTAAAAGAGTGATGTTATGCACCATTACTTACTAAAACAAAAATGCTATACATATTGTAATGGTTGGTTACCTTTTTTTTATTCATTTTTTGATATGTTATGGTTGAGCTCTACCTCAAACAGCACATCTTCTCTCATCCGAACGGGCTGGTTGGAGGTTAAGGGCAGGCTTCTAGTCAAAAAGGAGTTTGTATGCAAATTGTCAATTTAAAAAAAGAATGAGTTATCTCTCCTCTATATTTTGACTTCTCATAAGAAAGAGAATCATCTCTTCTACATTTTGTGTTCATAACTACGTTGGTCATTGGAAAGACTTGTGACATAACTGAGAGCCACTCTGATTTCTGGGACTAAATTACTGATGCTAGGCAGTCTTAAGCATTTAGGGGGGAGAGAGATGTGCTGGATCCTTTTAGCCTCCAAGAAAAGAAAGGTTTTCAGTTTTAATAATAATGGGTGTAGTACAAATTTGAGCTTGGGATCAAGGGAGAATGTATTCAGAGAGGATATATATTCAACCATGAAATGAATTAGAAAAAGGGATCATTTCAGTAACAGTCTTATTACAGAGGGTCAAGCTGATTGAAGAACTACTTTGTTTATTGTTAATGAAATGTTTCACCAATTTTTTTAAAAAAAATACTTTTTGCAGTTTGTGATTGTCTCTTTGACTGGATGGGGGTTACTTTTCTATGGAGGTTACAAATTTTTCACTAAAGGCAAAAACGGCAAGAAGGAAGAGGTATTGTGCTCTACCTTTTGATTTATGATCTTTGTTTGTTTCATATTTATGATATGATTTTGCTTATCACATTATCCTTTCTAATCAAAAATGAATTTTGTAGCAAATAAACGAAAATATTGTTACATTAGTTGCTCATACTTCGCAACTAATGTAGAAAAATTTAACTTTAGGGATTTTCTGGGCATCTGTAGGTTAAAAAACATGGTGCTTTACCATGTGAGTTGGTAATTTTGGTCTGGTTCAGATTTACAAATGAGTGCTCTTAGATGTCCCAGAGATAAAGGGTGTTTATATATATATATATATATATATATATATATGTCATAATAATCATACTCATGAAGTTTTTGGTTTGCTCTATCTTCCTGGCTCTGATGGGGCACATCATGATGTTTGCAAATTTTGATTTTTGTAATCCTAATTTGTTTTTCTGTTAATATGTGTTTGTATGTGGATTTCTTTTCTGTGTGAATATGTATGTATGTATTGATGCTGTTAATGAATTGGAATTATATAATAATAACGTGACGGGATTTTTAGATCAGATTCCTTACTTGAGATAGGAGCAAAATTTTTTTAGTGTTTGCAAATTCCTAAGTTAATGCCACATATAAATGCTTGCTGACGTTGATGGTCCTCCTTCTTTATTGGGGGAGCTCCTCCATCAACAAGTGGTCTCATATTTCATCGCCTTGTGGAGTAGCATTGCTGCTATTACCTCTTGGGACTGGCCATGAGACTTACATCTCTATTACAATGATTTTGTTTTTTGAAATTATAAATTAAAAAAAAAACTTTGTTAGGGATGTTGGGAGATTTTTGTTAACTTTATTCCTTTAATCCAAATTTCCAGGATGAAGTTTTAGTTTCCTTGTATCCAACTTTTTTCCTTGTGATACTCTGTATTCTAGTATGATAAGCAACCAAGATAAAATTACCCTGCGTACAGTATAACTTTTTTTTATCCTCGTCAACATTTTGGAGCATTCTTAGCTTCAATGTCACCCTCAATAGATTTATGTGTTGGGGTTAAATATTCTTAATTCTCAAATTTATCTTCTGCCTAGACCTTTGCATAACAAGTTTAGGAGCTCAATCTGGAGCTTAAAACTTGGCCATAATAAAAGATTATCGTTTGTTAAGATTATCATGGATCTCATAATTGTTAATGCATTCCACCAATTTGATTGACTAGGGCATGTAGCACTTGCTATACAGGTCTCATTCCTTGTACAATGTGTATTTTTTAATGGTATTCTTCATGAACCACAAACACTTGTTTAGCTGTTCATTTTTTTCCTGGACAATTTTATGCCTCTAAAGAATCAACGTTTTTTTATTTTGTGTTGACTCTGACTTACCATGCCTGTTTGCAGAAGGTTGGAGAACCATCACACTAGATTTTCTATGGCAGTTCTACATGCAAATAAAATCCTTGCTTGGCTTAACGATCTCTAGAATGAGGATGTTAGGCCTTGTGTAATGAGGCATGCTAGTTTTGAGTTCTGCTTTAGTTGTACATGAATACTAAAAATGATGGATTTTGAATGCTATCACCCTCACTCTCTCTCTCTCTCTCTCTCTCATATGGTCGTTTAGATACTATGATTCATCTAATACACCTTTTCTTGAGTTCTATCACTGGACCCCAGGAATTTCTGGATTGATGCATTTTTAGACCTTCATATTCAAGAAGATTTATTATGTTTTAAGATTTGGGAGATGTGCTCAACTCGTACAATTTGGGCCCAGCGGAGGAAAGTAGATGTGGAAAATAAAAAGGTTATGAAGGCAAAATTCCACAAAATCTAATATAATGGACGCATTCACAATACCAAAATCAATTGATTTCACAACACATAACCAGAATTCATTGAAAGTTCAAAGTTGCAGTTTCCGATTTAACATGTTCCAATGGGTTCTTCATTGGTCAGTGGTCACAGAGGGTGACTTCTGAGGCGCAAAACAATTTATGCCCTTTATTTTACAGTCAAGTTTGAAAATATTTTTAGGTTGACCAACATTTTCGACCGAATCAAATATCCGAATAAATAAATTTCCGGACAACATTTATGTTATCATAGACCACTCTACTAGGTGTGGGAGTCCACCCTGATCATCCTATGATGAAAAAAAAAAACCAACTCTTAGCCCAACCAAATTTGGATCACACCCTGGATTAGTCCACCCTGAATCCCTGATCATCCATGACAAAGGATGGCCCATTTTTCAACAAATGACTTGTAAGTTGTAACAATTATTTTTTCCACCGAAGATGCCTAGAACAGAATTTTTACCAAAACAACATGCATGACCACTTATACAGAGCAAATACATTTCTAATGAAAGATATTAGCACATGCCTTGCACGTTGTCATACTAGTTAAGAGAGTTTCTTCAAGTGTGAGTTAGCATTGGGTGGAAGTGAGACAATTTACTTCAAGCTCGTCTGAGAGTCCGTCTATTAAGTAAACAGTAACACAGCCTTCTTACAATTCTACTAGTTTCTATCTCAACAAACTTGTAACTAAATGATTTACAAAAAATATAACACAAGAAACATCACTGTCAAAACTTATATTACAGTTTGCGATGTCACTTAGCTAACCGTTCCTCCCTAGTATTGTTGGCCCTGTTCATTCAGGTTGTCTCCAGTTCACTATGATACCTGCGTAAGAGGCCCCAACATGGAATTTCTGAAGAGTTATCTTGAAGGGCAAGGAGAAATGTCCACTGGCGTTAAAAAAGAAATAAATAAATCTTTTCGTTCCTGAAATATATCCCAGAGCTAGGCTCTGTGTTCATCCTTAAAATTAAAAATGTTACATTTTGTCATTCTGTCCACTCCTATTAAGTTTAAGGACAAAGATAAAACTTGGATGATATGTCAAAGACAACAATAGAACCTCAACTTTTTCTTTTTTTGTTTTGTTCCTAAAATATAGTTTAAATCCTATTTTTGTTTTTAAAATATCAATTCTATTAGACATGCTGACACAAATCAAAACAAAGTGGACTTAAAGACAAAATAGGTGACATTATAAAATTTCAAACAAGGCAACCAAGAATATTTCTACAAAGCCTATATTATCATCACATTAAATCAATAATTTGAAAAGACCATCACAAGGATCTTTACTGCATACCAGGCTAAAATGGCTAAGATGCCTCAGTCTGCATCTTTTATTTCTGCTTCAACATCAACAACTGCTTTAGAAGAATCTTTTCCTGGAAAAGACACAAGTTCAGGAATATAAATATACGGGTGCTAATAACCATAAAATGCAGTATTATTATAAAAATATAAGAACATATAAAACTTACATATTTGATTGCATAAATCCTCTAAGAAAAAAAAAAGCAGCAAGCCTTGTAGAGAATACCTTTCTTGGAACGGGAAAAATCATTGAAAGCCTGCCCAAATGTTGTAGATTCATTGGAGAACTGCACAGAGTCCCTTACAAACTTATCGTCCACCACTGAAAATAAAGCCAACTGTCAAAATGAGAAAAATGAAGACATACATACATATACTATAAGTTACCAGAACAAATCTATTCAAATCTATGAGAGACAAATGAATTGCACCAACTAGGATGTTGGCTAGAAAATCCATAATACTGCTAAATAGAGCCATGATAAGACATTGTTAGGATTTTAGTGTCATTCACTTCCATGACTTTGGTTGTAATCAAATTTCAAGTGGGTGTAATTCGATTATGGTAAAAAGTGTATTATAAGCTGTCTTGAAGCTGCCCAAAGAAGTTCATTTGGAGAATTTCTTGTGAGCAAAGGTATGGATCTCGCTCAAGCGAATGAGGTAACTTGCTCAACCAAAGAAGTTCATTTATACAACACAATGATCAGTGCAAAATCCTTTCTATCCATAGGCAGAGAGGTAAGGGGAGAAAAAGGAACGGGGTGGGAGTGAGAAGGGGGGGTGTTAATATAGGTCACTCAACAAACTGCAAAGGTATGACTGATTATAGCTTAGACTTGGCTTTATCAATCAAGGGAACAACTATAAGTATAAACTCCAGTCCACGATCCAAAAGGTGAAGCCTAATTATTGGTAGTGAGAGCCAGAGAAGTGGAATTAGTTTGAATCACTTTCAAGTGCACTGGAAGGTGATCAACAAACCAAATGGAGCACAACAAAATAGTGTCAACTAACTCCCTTCTGATCACATCATTATGTATGAGTATGACAATATTAGTCTATATTACATATAATGACATATGGATAACATAAAAACAGAAAATCAAAGTTACATGACCTGGATTTAAAAAATATGTAAATTAAATAATAATAAAAATAAAATAAAAGATAACAACAAAGTCACCTGACTAAGCTTGTCAAAGCTGCGACTAGGAATGAAAGGACAATTTTCAATATCAAACAGTAGTTTATCATTAATAATCATAAACCTATCAAAAGTACTTCCACCAAAATTTTATAAAATACAAATGTTCCACTTGACAACTCTAAAGCCTTGCTAAAAGTTAAAAGCTCAATGACTATACATAACTAACAACCAACTTAGTGAAATTCTGCCATATTATGATTAGAAGTATCACTGCAAGTTAAATGCCTACACCCTACTACTGGAACAAATTGATAAAAGGAATTCAGGAAATTCATATTTAACTTTACCAGAGAAAGGTTGAGTGCAGAAGGGGCAAAACTGTAAATCATCATTTAGGGAGGATCTGCAATGGATAACATTACTGTCATGTCAGACAACTCATAATGCAGTGTCATCAACAATAGTGCAAAACCAAGTCTCTGCAAGCTAGTTTGACATCATTAAAGGGCTCGACAACTCTTACTTGAAAACTTGAAAATCATTTCCACAGTTTGGGCACTGCAAATATACCACAAAAAAAAAAAAGGAAAATAAATCAAAGAAGTCATGAGATGGAAGAAGAATAATTATTCCTTTACCTTCTAAAAATACCCATAGGAAATTGTTTGTAAAATATTAGATGACAAGTAACTACATATTCCACAATGTAAGAACATATATATATTTTTTATTTATTCAGTAAATAGGTCATTATTTATTTTTAACACAATTTCTGATATGGAAAGAAAGGTTTGAGCATCAAACATTTGGTTCATGCTAATCGTCATCCATAGAGAAACAAAATTAACCGGCACTGCATCCTGTTTATCCAGCTAGATCATCCATTCAATGGTGCAACTATTATATAGAAATTAGAAATCCTGATCATCTAACTAATACACAAGCTATTCATTTCCAAAAAAAAAAAAAACAAATCAAACGAAGCCGATGAACAAACAGTCAATCCTCCATGTGTTTAGGGTCTCTAATGAATAGAAGCCCCTAATGAATTAAGCAGGGTAAACTTAGTTTATTCAATAGGGGTGATGACTTGCTAGTTGCCACATAATTAATTAATCCCATAGTATATAACCATCCACTCATATGCATATTTATACAACATGCTAAGGCCTTAATGATAAATTTGAACACAGCTCGACCAACAGATGTAAAAAATAATCTTCAGTACTTGAACCAATGTTATGAGTTACAGGTTTACGAACTATGAAAGAAAAAAATTAAGTAACAATTTTGAGTTACAATTTTATGAAGATAATATAACTACTTCGTACAACTCATAAATAGCCATTTGAAGAAACCAAATATTTTCAAGAATGGAAGTAACAGAAAATTGAAGAAGCCTCACAGTGCCTTGAACTATATCCCGTCCAGCCCACCAGAGAAAAGCACCCAAGCCAACGATTGGTACAAGCACTGCAAAGAGCTGTTTGTGAAAATGCATCAGCTAATTAGATTTAACCACATATACTGATGTCACAGTCAACATGAATCTATAAAATGGCCTTGCAACACAGTTATGCTATTAGATTCATACAAGTAGAGAATACACACACACACACACACACAAATCTACCAGGTGTAAGAAGCTGGGAAAAAAGTAGGTAATTCTTGATGAATAGACAATCATGTACAACAACATAATAGAACAGACCACTCATACTTCACATAATTCCATGAACTAGAAAAGTCAAGTCGGGTATAGAGACTTGTTATTAAACAATTGCAACAAAGAATAATAAATTGAACAAACACCAATCACAGCATCAGGATATAGAGCAAACCATCACACTATGTAACGCTAAAACAACTAAATGAGTGAATAGGATGCTATAAAGGAGTCCATATATCAGTTGAATAAATTGTACACAACACACTCATATTTTAGTTGAACTAAATCTACCCACACACACACACATATAGAAAGAGAGAAAGAGAGAGAGAGTAATACCCAAACGGAAACAATTGCATCCAGAACCCAACCAAGCTGGCCAGTAAATGAAAGATAAGTCAGTCCAATAGCCAAAGCAAGATTACCCAGAAGTCTAGCAGTGGCACCATCATCTCTCCCACCTCCACCACCGCCACCACCACCATTAAACCCAAACCCCTGATTAAACCTCACCACAACCACTCTTTTCTTCCTCTTCCACCCTTCCTCTCTCACCAAAATCCCATCCCCACACTTACTCCCACCCAACAAAGACCACCTCTCCCCATAAGCCTTCAACTTGAACCTGTTGTCATGCAAAGAACCAAGCTTTGCTCTTGATAGAGAGTAACAGTTACTGGGTTTTTTCTTGCGTATCTCATACTTCAGTAAAGATTCAAACTTGAAGGCTGAAATATTAAGCGAGATTTGCAAAAGGGGTGTCATGGCAAAAATATGTGTTAACCATAAAAACTTTTTTTTTTTTTTTTTTTTTGAGAGAACCACCATAAAAACTTATATCACTGGTTTTGGATTGGGTAGACTATTGGGAATTTCATTGTGGCTTAAAATGGAATAGATTTTTTTGAAAGATGCTACGTCTACAATAATTTTACAATATTTTTATAACAAATCATAGATGGTTAGTTGTTGTTGGTTCAAATTTGAAACTACCCCTAAGATTACTTTTTTGCCCCAACAATAACAACTAGTAACAACCGGTCACTTAAGATTTATTGTAAAAATATTGTAAAAATATTATAGACATATATATATATATTTTTTTTGTCAGCCTTTATTTCCTTTGGTAACGCTTGTACATTCTAGTCTCTAGAGACACAGTTACCTCTCTGTCTCTCTCTGGACATATGCATTAGTATTATCCTCTGTGAAGGTAACACGTGTGATTCAAGTGGCCAGTTTGTTGTTTGGATGAGATGAGTTGTTCAATTTTTCTCTCCAATTAAACGACTAACGTTTAGGCAGAACGACAAATAAATGGGTCCCATAACGCATTCCCAAGATGTTTAGGGTCGGATCCAAAATTGTAAATAGTTTTTAATATTTTTTATCCAAAACTATGAGTAAATGTGGATCATTTAAAGGTAATAAAATGTTCATAAGAACTCTTTATCCATTAAAGGATCAATACATGCAGGACCTAAATAGGAATGACAATGAGATGAAGCAAGATCAAATTATGGGTGTCTTGTTCTCGCCCCATTTGTACTTCAAGACAAGAGGAGAACACCTATATAATATGAGTGTTTTAGTCCTAATACTAATTTGAGTAAGAGAAATAAGGGAGAAAGGAGGACTATAGTGAGAGTTGAGAGAGATGAGTGCTTTGTAAAATCGTAATAAGAAATTTATTTGAAAAAAGATGAAATTATAGAACTTGCAAGTTGCAAGGACAAGATCACATAGAGTTTGGAGTGACACTAGTGTGTGTGATGCTTATCAAAACTTTTCTAATGCCAAAGTTAGCGCTTAGAATAAAATATATGGAGTGCATGGACTATGGAGTGTGTTTGGGAATTTCATACCTTGGCATAAGCAATATCTAATGTTTATATAGGACTTCGGCCATTACTCAATGATTTTTGCCATATCCCATGATTTGGGTTGTGGAGTGTGTAGAGGCAAAAGTTTAGGGCAAATATGTTGAGTCATGCATTGACCATTAATGGGATCGCAAATATCGAACACATACTCTAGTAATGTTGCTTTTCCAAATGGGATTAAGTAATTTGAAATTTTCTTTGACTTACATATTTGTCTTTCTCATCCGTCCAAAAATTTGGATAAATTGTCTGATATGAACAACACTATATTTATAAATTATTTATACACACACTTGGAAGAGGCAAAACCCCTCTTTGTCCCATTCCTATTAAGGAGAGAAAAAACTAATGCAAAACAATGAAGAGCTGATCAAATTGGATTGGGATCTATAAACCAAAATAAGATATTCATGGTTGACTATATTTTGTGAGTTACTTGTTATGTTAGGAATTTAGGTGTATTTTAGTGTGCTACAGGTGTCCCATGATAATTAGCAAATTAACATTTATCCAGTGTGATTTGCTGTTAAGATTTATAAACTTCCATATATTTTATTTATTTTTTTGGCTAAATTACAAAAACCTCTCTTAAGGTTTGGGAGAATGACACTCAGCCTCAAACCTTTAAAGAAAGGCGTAAATGCACTTTTAGTCCCTACATTTTGACCCGATTTCTATTTTGGTCCCTACATTTTATTTTTACCACTTTTAGTACTTAAACCAATTAACGCATGACATTTAAGTCCTTACTGTCACCCAACTAACAGAAAATGCTGACATGGCTAACGGCACAGTAAAATAATAATTAAAAAAATCTATTTTAGCATTAAAAATTGTCACGTCAGAATTTAAATTTAAAAAAAAAATTAATTTATTAATTTTAACTAAATGAAAAATTTTTAAAAAAAACTCGGGAAGAACATGATGAAAACAAGAACTCCAACCTAGATCCAACCCAGATCAAAGAACTCAAGAACACAAACCTAAACACAGAATTTTCTTTCCTGACCCATGACTGCCCTCAAATCACAACCACAAATCTACCGAAATCTGCCACAAAACCATCAACTATCCACCACAAATCCAAAATAATAAACCCATCCACTACCCACACAAACCCATCGGAGCAAACTACCCCACCCAAATTTGATTAAGAAAAAAAAAAAAAAAAAACCTCAGCTAGTTCAGGCGCATTCGTCTTCGATCTGAGGACGAAACCCATCACCAAACTCCAATCTGTGAACGAATCCCACCACCAAACTCCAATCTGTGCCATCACCGAAACCCACCACCAAACTTCAATCCAGCCACCAACCATTACTGATGAATCCTTGGAAATCAGTGGGCTGAAAGTCTCCAGGCGTTGATAATCTTGAAGGCTAAGTCCTGAAAAATCAAAGAAGATCAGAGAAGACCGGTGGAGGCCGGTCTTGAATCCTCCGATGGTAAAGTCAGTGGGTTGAAGTAGAAAGGAAAATACTTCTAAGACTTTACTATTTTTCTAGAAATATGTCTGAATCCCCTACCTTCTACATAGAGGAGTGCTTATATAGGGTACATTGAGCGGTTATGTGTCGTGATAACCGCTCCTATTGTTGAGGAGTCCAGAGAATTCAGAGATAACTTCCCTAACTTCCGTGGAAGTTACCTTATTTGGACTGGTGCTTCATTGCAGTTAATGGAGGCTTTGGTTCGTTTGGCATGTTGAGTTCAAAATGATCGTCCGTCTGTTGTCAGGGACGGACGAGGTTACGCCCTTCCATCATCAGGGAAGGATGAGGTCACGTCCATCCTTTATTAAGGAGGGACGAGATCACGTTTTTTGGAAGAACGAATCATCAGTGCCAAAGCTTTATAAATCTCACCCATCCATTACTAAGGACGGACGAGATTTGCCTCTAGGACTAGCATAGGGTGGACAAGAAAAAGAGGGACGAGTGTAAGAGCCCCTCGTCCCTTCCTTTACATTTTGTCACGGACGGCCCATATGGACGATACGAAACTAAGCGCATTTTCTTTACACCATCAATTACCGATCCAGCCACCTACCATTACCGATCCAGCCACCAAACAATCACCAAAACTCCACCACAAACGCCGATCACCACAAACCCACACCCTCCACCACGTCGATCCACAAACTCAAACCTCCACCATGCCGATCCCTACAAACCCACGCCCTCCACCTCACCACGGCAAGTCGGCAATATCATATGCACAGAAACCCACACAAAAAAAAAAAAAAAAAACGCCAAAGAGAGAGACCCATTGATTTGAGAGAGGAGCTTGAGGCATATGGGTTTGGGTTTGGGTTTGGGTTTGAGCAAAATCAAGAGATAAAGAGAGTTCAAGAAGGCTAAGTACCAAGATAAAGGGAGAAAGAAGAAAAAGAAGAAAGAAAGAAGAAAAGGAAAGAATGGAGGCGGAGAAACTGAGAAAGAGACCGCTCTGGGGAAGAAAAAGAAAAAGAAAGAAGAAAACAAAAAAGAAAAAGAAACCATAAGCACCGTTGAGATAGGATTGTGGTGTTTTGATCTGTATTGGGGTTGATTTTTTGTTTTTAATTTTTTTTATTTAGTTAAAATTAATAAATTAATTTTTTTTTAATTTAAATTCTGACGTGGCAATTTTTTAATGCTAAAATAGATTTTTTAATTATTATTTTACTGTGTCGTCAGCCACGTCAGCATTTTCTGTTAGTTGGGTGACGGTAAGGACTTAAATGTCACACGTTAATTGGTTTAAGGACTAAAAGTGGTAAAAATAAAATGTAGGGACCAAAATAGAAATCGGGTCAAAATGTAGGGACTAAAAGTGCATTTACGCCTTAAAGAAATGACACTTCCCTTCATTGAAATTTGAGGAAATCAACACATAGCCACATAGGCTGCCTAATTATTCTCAAAGAATAAAATTCTAAATCATTGTGCAACATGCACCATATTCCAAAAACAACAACAACTAAGTTTAATCTCATTAATAAATATCATCATTCCTCATGGAACAGCTATAACGAGCATCATTCATTTCTATCAGTGCATCAAAGTTCTCATCCACATTGGTATGGGTTCCAAATTCCAATCACTCTTTCTTTTTATCTAATTTCACACTTGATGTGTCATTGTCTCTGTATGGTGCAACATTGTATGCATATTGCTGAAAAGCAGCAAAGAAAACCATCTCCACACACACCAATAAATTTTGGAGGGCTTCCTCAATATGCTCCACATCTAGCCAGGCATGATGGGATCGGATTATACCTAATGCTACAAGAATATCCAGCACAATACCCTGCAAAATAGACCCAAGAAACAGCTTTGTAAATACTTGAACATCATTTAAGCAACCTTGTTCTTGATTCAGTCAAGTATATGTCCACTCAAAATTCTCAGGAAAAATAGATATAAGATTTCATAAACCAATTGATAAAACATAAAACTATCAATATTTTGAAACAAGGAACTGGCAATAGAATAGAAATGGAGTTCGAGGCTTAAATGCGAGGTTTACTAATACAAAATTGGCATTCTCGAGGCCAATCAGGTGATCTAAATGATCGTTGAAATGCCAAAAACTGATCCGCCATTCCGTAATGCCTTTCTGCTTGAGCAAGGGGGAACTTGATGCATTGATGGAGACATCCCCCGAAGCAGAACCAGAACCACTTAATGAATTATGCATCACAAAGTAAACTCTATGCGTATCACTAGGCTAGCACAAGGACAATTCACTCTCAATGTTTTATACAAAGACAAGGTAATTAACATGTTAATAATCTCAAGAAACAAAAATGAAATATGCAGCATCTGTCACACATCGTGCTGGTGTTAAGAGCCACCATGAAGTGTCCAACATGTACCAAAAAAGGCAATATAAGATGTCCTTAAATGGCTAACTCTTGGCTTATTGTAGAAAACAAGGGAGCTGATAAGATCAGAGACATTAACATGAAGAAACATGCAATATCTTCCTAGTGACTGAACATACAGAAAAAGGACTACATGGAAGAATATATTGTCCTCCATATGTGATCAATACTGCTTTATGAAATTTTAGATGGGAACATATTTTTAATCAACAATGAGAATCAATCACACATGCAAAATACTCTTTGATGAGACTTCCCATATGCAAGTTTTATAATTTTTTTTAAATAACTGACATTTTTTTAAAAAAAATTTGGAAAGGTTTTTAGAAGAATATGTTAAAACGGTAAACATTTTGAATGGCCTGAAGGTAAAACAAAATCTTTCAAAAAAATGGTTTTCTAAAGAACCTTGATCAGAAATGGCTTTCAGTCACTAGCCACTCCACAATACACATATGAGAGAAGCATGAGCTTGAAAATTTATGGTTTAATGTGATCAAATTGATTGCAAAATATGATCTGAATTATGGGAAAGCGTGAGAAATTACCTGCCAAAAGCAGAAGAAGACAATCCCTTTAATGCATAGAAACTTGGCAAGAGGATTGTGTGGTGCCAGCTCCTTAGCAAACACATGGTAGAAAACAACAAGAGAGTACAAAGCCAATGATACCGAAATATTAAGAATGATTGTGAATGTCCAGCTGACCCAACTGGGATATGCTCCAAGAAGTTGAAGAGTTATCATCAAGATGGAACACACAGGGCGAATCACAACAAACTGCCATGTCCAGTACTTAAGAAGCTTCAATGTATTGTGGTTCAAATGAGCAGTGTGAGGCTGCAATTGGTAGATACCATGATCAGAAAGTCAAATATGTACCCTAACATAGCCAAGTTAACAAAACTGTTTTAAGGCACTGCCTAGTTTCACCAACACTCTGCTACTTGTAAGAAATAGTAAAAGCATTTGAATAGCTGGTGGTTCCCAGTCAACAAAACCAGTTGATTGATGAGCAATTAACATTGAGTTCTTTAATAATAAAAAAAGTGCTTAATACAGATAAGTTAAAGAGGTGTACTCTACTTGTTATCCTGATAAAGTCGTTAGGTGAGCTTCAGCAACTTAATCAAAAAATGGGGCAAAGTACCCAATATATAATAAGGGCATAGCATAATTAATGCCAAAAGTGATATATTCATTGGTTTCTAGATTTTTTTTTTTTTTGATAGAAGTTTCTAGATATTTGTTGGTTGCACTGATATGCAACCTATTGATTCCATCATGGATGCAACTTATATAGTCTGGTTTCGTAACACATCAATATGGCAATACCCTTCCTAAGAGTTCCCCATTTCAAAAACAAGGTGTCATCACTGTAAAGGGGGTGATAAACCCTGATATGATTTTAGGCATCAGCTGTGATTGTTGTTTAATGGTCCCCATTACTACTTTGTATATAACCTAAGGCCCATCATTGGTCAAAGAGATACAACCAGAAAGTCCCTTTGGCGACGGAGGCAAAATGAAACATTACCTTTGCAGAAAACAGTAATTTCTAAAGCATTATTGGGTTGCCATAAGGCCCATGGCTTATAAAATAAATCATGCAAAAGAGAGAAACTGAAAAGCATGCAATGGTAACCAGTTTAATTAATGCACAGAGTTAATTCCTTAGTTTATTTCATAAAACATCACATTGAGTCTTAACTCTTATGTTAAAATCTTATCGTTCTAAAAAGAAAATAGGATTGCCCTAAATATTGCTTAACAGAACCTGTGAATGCAAGGATCAGAAATTTTAGGTTTCACTAGTCTACAGCAATGATCCCAATGTCATATATTATTTGGAGAGAGAGAATTCCCTTAAGCGATGGTATTAGTGATTCACCTGAAAAAGTGTCATTGGAAATGAGTGATGAATCTGTCTTCCTTTGATCTCATCTGGCACTATATTTTTGCTTATGGATATGTTCAAGTAGCTGTACATCAATGCCAAGAACTTGGCTATCACCTGCACATAACAAACGGAGAAACTGATACAAATGTCTTGAATTACCAATGCCAACAAATCTTCACCACCAAGCAAAACAAGAAAAATAAAAAATCTTATTTCCCTCCATATATCAAAATCTTACCAGAGCCTCATAGCATTCCTTAACTGAGTCCAATAACATAAAGAACGCTTTGCTCCCTTGAAAATCTAATAAACCAACAAAGGAGTCAATAGCATATATGGGGGCCATAAGTGTGATAATTACTATGGCTTTTTGCTCCTTCGGCTTCTTCCAATGGAAAAGATGTTCCGAGATAAGTTGCACTGAGAAATGCGCAGTAAGCATCACACATATTGTTGATCCTATCAGGATGACTTGTCCAGGATTCATTGTAACTATATCTGTCGTTAACCACAGAGGTAAGATAGATATAGGACCTGCAGAAGAAAGCCAAAGCGTTTTTAGGATATAAACCAAAGGCCTAAGAGTCTAATGCCTTGCATAAACATTTAGAAAAAGAGATCTTTCACTAATGCAAGGAGATTCTAATACACAGAACATAAACATTAGCATATAATATATCCAGATCTTTATAACCACAAAGCATCTAAGCCTGCTCCTCAAAAGTTTTACAAATCACATATTTAGTCCAAAATTGATCGATAATAGTTTCAAAAGAAAATTATTCAATACCACAGGTGCAATGCTTCCTACTCTCACATAAAACGGAACCCGCTATTATGTGAGAGAAGGCAGCATTGCTCTTGTGAGTACAAAACAATTACACATAGTTTCATCGTCACAGGTCATGAGACTATAGAGGGCGGTTTGTGAGTCCCTTCCAAATTTTCAGTGAAACCGGGCACCAAAAGGTCATGAGACATAGCAATAAGATGCATAAATTTCTAGGCTAATTCAGTGTCTTGTGGATGCCATTACCAGAAATATAAATGCATATTCCTTACCCCACATCATCTTGATCAATGATCTATAAGCAGTAAAGTGCATCAAATAAACATAGAACAAAATCTTAATAAAAAGCAACCCTCTAAAGCTTTATATCTGAATGTATACTCATACCCCATCGATTGATGTTGTAAATAACAAAATTGAAATGACCCATCAGCAATCTTAATTTTAACATGTTGATTCCAATTTCCAAGACAACTAGTTACATCCAGATCATAGTATTCTTCCTATCTAAATTGATCAAAACCATTTAAGCAACTTATTATTACGTGTAGTAATGCTGTAGCACCTGGGAATAAAGAGATTATGAGTACAGAGCTAAAGAGATTATGAGTACAGAGCTAATAACTATAAGTAAACAAACTTACTCTATAGATTTATATTTCAAAGAGGTTGGACTGACTGACTCACACACCAATTTGGAATTGGAATGGGTTTTATTTATTTTGTGAGAATTAATCAAAATATAAAAAGATCACTTACTTGGGTGGGGATTCCTTAGGTGTGATAGGTTGACGCTGAGTTTATTTGTCTAAAGACAGAGAGGAAGGTAAGGACTAAAGGAGTATTGAACGAGATGCAATTATTGGAAGGTAAAGAAAGAATTGGCAGTGAGAAGGCATATATAAAGACTATGCGGTTGCTAAGGCCATTTGATACACGAGTTTAAATATATGTTTTTAATTTTTAAATAATAATATACTTATTTTCACAAATTTTTTTATTTATATATATTTAAAAAAAAAATAAAAACTGTTATTTAAACATACATACCAAACAGATCCTAAAATACTATATCTGTATGGGTGTTTTATAGGAATTAATAAGGAATGGTTTTTCAAGATTGTATTTTGTAATGCTGTTTTTGGTATGATTTCGTCGTTTTATTAATTACATCACACATTTCACGAGGTGCAGGAATGAGTCAGATGCAGGGTTCGGATTCTTTAAGGATAATATAAATAAATGGAATATAAAAATCAGCAAGCGGGGATAGCTCAGTTGGGAGAGCGTCAGACTGAAGATCTGAAGGTCGCGTGTTCGATCCACGCTCACCGCACACGTTCATATATATATTTTTTAAATTATTAAATGTATATTTGATAATTTTATTATGATGTATTTTATTGAGAACAATTCGAAGGCTTGGGACCTACCCCATCCCATCTCTAGCTTCTGAAAACAAACTTGAGAGATGGGAATGGCCCCACTTGATTTGTCATTGTTTTTTTTTTGGAGAATCTTGATTTGTCATTATTATATATGACTCTAGTGTGTTCCACTTGATTTTTTGTGCCGACCTTCTAAGTTCATTTGGATCTACTAATTAATTACACTTAGATCTGATTTATTAAAATTTGCAGTTTTACTTGCAGCTGCTCTAGAACTAGAGTATACATGTTAGACATTTTGTTCCAGTTGAGTCTCCCTCCATTCTGGTGTTTTGTTTGTTTTTCTTTGAATAAAATTACTGCCGCTTAACCTCATAAATAAATAAAAATAAAAATAAAAAGAAAAAGAAAGAAAGATCACGTTGGTTTTTGTCTCAATCATATTTATCCATTTGTTCTTCAAAATACTAGTTAGTCTTCTTCTCTCCTCACTTTTTTGGTTTTCGACTTTAGAACTAACTCAGTTTTCTTTAATAAGAAGGTATTCAGTGAGTGACTTTTTTCATCGTTAGTTTTGGTTCATTGCGGTAATTATGAGTTTTCGTTACTTTATCAGTTAATTTAGTATAGTTTATTAGTTGTGGATAGTAGTTCTTCTCCAGGTGCACCTAAAGTCTTATGATGATCCCTTTCAAAACTAAAAACCATCGGCCTCAACTAAGAAATATATGCTAGAACCAGTTGGAGGGTTCGAAATTCAGCTAACTTGAATAAGCTAGGATAAGCTAAAGCTTGATCCCAAGTTCAACTAATCTTGAGTCCTTGAGCCCATACGTGACGATATACCCCTAATCATGGTTCTAATAGGAATATCTCCAGGCAAAAACATACATGCACGTAGAGTTGTAAATGAGCCGAGTTTTGTTGAGTAGTGTATGTTCAAACTTGGCTCATCAGGAAAATTCAAAAGCTCAAGCTCGACTCAAGCTCGTGACAAGCCTAAAAATAGTATTCGAGATTGAGCTCGTGAGAAAGTGAAAAAGCTTGAGCTGAGCTTGCCTTGGTTTGATTAATTATTCAAGCCAAACTTAAGCTTAATATCAAGTTCAAACTCGAGTTCAAGTTAAGCTTTTGAGCTTGAGATAAAAAAAAATTACATTATTAAATCCTTAAATCTCTAAAATTAAGAAAAAAAAAATAGTATACTCATTTTATCATGGGTCTAATTCTACTTATGATTAGCCATTATTCAAATTAAAATTTTATATAACTAAATTCATCCATTCATCATTTGTTGTTTATAGATTTAGCAATTGTTCAAAACACAATTTTTACATTCACATTAGATGGTGATGAACTAGAAAAATACTTGCTTGTAATTATTATGAATGAGAAAATACTAACATGTTTCATAACTTTACTTTAGATGATTGATAGGAAATGATCATATGTAGCTCATTTAATTAATTAATTTATTTTTAAATGTAACTATTGTCTAAAATGGTTCTTGGTTAGTTTAGAGGAAAGGAAAAAATTAAGGCAATGGATAGTGGTCTCATGTTAGCCATGTTATTATTAAGATATATGTAATGAGGATATTCACCTAACACATATAAACTTGTAAATGATTCTATGCTTGAATTGTTTTGTATCGAGCCTAATAGCTCACGAGCTTGTTCGTGAACAAATATTTTTGCTTGAGCTTTGCTTGTTTATTAAACAAGTTTAAAACTAAAGCTCAAGCTTAACTTATTTATAAACAAACAAATATGAACAAGCCTTTTATTGAGCTGAGTTCGAGTTGTTCACGATCGACGTAGTTCATTTATAGTCCTACATAAATGCTTGTGTGTGCATGCAACTATATAAAGGCATGAGATGCACAGATATCCACATTTAATGAAATATGGCAGCAACGCAAGTGTTAATATCCCAGGCCGTGTACATGGAGAAATTATACAGTCATTTGGTAGACCACGTCACTTGTCTACCATTCCACTAAAAGACTTCTATTTGTTTAAAAAAAATTTCTAACTCAGTAATCAGTTTCTATTTAAAAAATTTTTTCTAACTCAGCAATTTTAAACAGGTAGAAGTTTTTTAATGGAATGGTGGACCACGTCACTTGTCCACCATGAGAACCTTATAATTTCTTGTGTGCATGGTTAAACTGTATACAATCCAATATTGACCAGAAGCATGCCACAAAAATTTTAACAAAAACCTGTAATAATACTGAAAACTGAAGAATAAGGTATTAACAGAAGCCAGTTGATGCAAGCATCTACAATTATCAAGACAAAATGCCTATCCTTGCTTGAGTTCTTCAACAACAACACCTTCAGCTAACTGTTCGAGCAAAAGCAGAACATAAGAAAAAGGTAAAGTGCAGTTTTTTTTTTGGGGCCAAAAGTAAGGTAAAGCAGCTATTACATTTCTTTTTTCCTGTTCTTTTAATCTATATTGAGGAGGGGGAAAAAAGAAAAGGAGAACGGTACAAATGTTTTTCCTTGCTCTAAACATCTAATACACACATACAAATGGTTCCCTTGATCTATTGATCTAAACACTCAAAACGTCCAGCAATGGACAACTTCCAACACTATCATGATGCCGCAATAATTTTTTTTTTTTTTTAAATGAGTGAGGGGGCGGTGTGGGAAGAGATATATCACAAACACCCCTAATAAATGAATCCAGAATTATTTCTGGAAAATACACAGATCATAGGAACATTGTCCTCTTTTTTTTTATATCATCTATAAATGTGCCATGGATCTTTAGGTGGCTGAAATTACCAATAGTCTCCACACGAACAACTCCCATCCTCAAAATAATGGAACCGATTTGAATCCCTTACTATTATTTTCCTTTGAACAATCTTTGAAATAAATTTAATGGCAGTGTGGCAATCTACACAAGTTCTTAAATTCTTGAAAACCCTGATTGTCGTTCCTGGTGGAGTTGAAATGATTCCAAATGCAACTGCAAGCTTCTCACTGTGGTAGGAGAGATTCTGTTCTTTTTGCTCCTCCTCAACATCATGTAACACAAAATTTGTGTCAGGAACATATCCTTTTTCCTTCATCTGCTTTGACAACTCCCCTAAAAAGTTATGTATATCATGTGATTTTGGGTGGGACTTATCCCCAACTAAGAATTCATGTTTTTCTCTCTTAATCTCAATCCAACTCAAACCTGGTTTCTTTACCACCCCTTTGTCATCCATAGCTTTTCTAACCTTTGCCACCTCACCCCACATACCAGCAGTAGCATAAATGTTGGCCAGGGTAACATAGGTAGCTGGATTCTCAGGTTCTATCTCAAATAATGCTTCTGCTGCTCGCTTTGCCAGCTCAAGGTTTCTATGAATTCTACAACCACCAAGTAAGGAAGCCCACAAGAATTTATCAGGCTTCATGGGCATTTTGTCAATAATATTCTCAGCTTCTCCAAACCGGCCAGCTCGAGCCAATAAATCAATTATACAAGCATAATGATCTGCTGTAAGTTTTAATCCATGTTTTTCCTTTATTGAGTGGAAATATTCAAGTCCTTTATCAACTAATCCAGCATGGGTACAAGCAGAAAGAACCCCAACAAAAGTAATGTGGTCAGGCTGAGTACCTGATTTGAGAAGCAATTCAAACATTTTAAGAGCCTCATTTGGTTGACCATTTTGAGCATATCCAGCAATCAAGGAAGTCCATGAAACTAAATCTGGTCGAGGCATCCCTATAAATACCCTTTTTGCATCCTCAATGTTCCCACACTTTGAATACATATGAACAAGAGCACTTGCTGCAAATGAAAAGGGATCAAACCCTATCCGAGTCATGTAACCATGAACCTGCTTGCCCAGGTCCTCTGCAGCATGATCAGCACAAGCATTTAAAACCCCGGCAAACGTAAAATCATTAGGCCTAATCCCTGATCTCATAAACTCTGAGAACAAATCAAATCCCTTTTCCCTCCTCCCATCCTCAAAATATTTATCAATCATTGCTGTCCAAGAAACAACATCCTTATCTACCATCTTGTCAAAAATGTGCCTAGCCTCCTCTATACTCCCACATTTCCCATACATATCTGATAAAGCACTCCAAACCACTTCATCCGAGTCCAATCCAATCCGCACTATATTTCCATGAATCTCTTTTCCCATACGTAAATTCGGAATCGCTGCTGAGGCCGCAAGAGCACTAGTTACCGTGAACTTATTCGATTTTGAATTCTCATGTCTTAACATCATTCTATACAATTCCAAAGCCTCTTTAGGTCGAGCGTGGTGAACATACCCCGATATCATAGCAGTCCATGAAAAATTATCTCTTTCTGGCATTTCATCAAACAAGTTTCTAGCTTCATCAAGCTTCCCCACTTTTGCATACCCAGATATCATAGTGTTCCAAGAACACAAATCCCTTTCACGCATTTCATCAAACACTTTCTGGGCATCCCTCAAACTCCCACATTTCACATACATATCAAGAAAACGATTACAAATGAAAACCCCGGGAACAAACCCGGAAGCTTTAGTGTGAGCATGAACCTTCTTGCCCTCTTCAAGAGCACGATGCTGGACACAAAGTTGAATGAGATTCGAATATATCGAAGCAGAGGGCGGTTGGTCTATCTGACTAAGCAACTGTACAGCTTCTCTTAAGCGCTTTTGGTCACATAAGTGGGATATGAGTGAGTCCTTGGTATTGGATTGGAAGAAGGTTTTGTGAGGAAGAGGGTGTTTGTTTAGCTGGGTCTTTTGAGAGGAAAATGAGTAAGTTCTTCTAGGGGATAACAGAGACAAAGAATGAGGAATTTTGAAATTCAGAAATTTCATAGTTGAGACACAACTTCTCAACAGTTCACTCCAAAATCTTTCAAGAAACCCAGTCCATGAGAGTCCCTCTTTCCTATAACTTCCTCTAATGTTTCATAGGGAGCACCAGCAAGTAGCAACTGCCAAAAGCTGATAATCACATTAGTCCAAATCATACTATATATTGAAGATACAAGTTTGAAATAGAGATTGAAGTGCACATAAAATAAAATCAAAGTAATAGCTCACCTCGTTCGCCTAAAAAATATAAAAAACACTTTTGATTTTCTCTTCATATACTACATTTTTCTCACCTACCAAGCAGAAAACTATCCAAAATACAACATTGAAAACTGCATTTCTTTACTTCATGGTTTTTTAAGACAATCAAGACAAAACTGAGCCAATGTATCATAGGCTTAAAAGATTATATTTTTAAAAGTTTCCCACAATTCCCATAATCAAACAGAGCATTAAGCAAATTAAAATCTGAGTTCTTGCTTATCGGGAAAAAAAAAAATTTCTGGGTTATTGAAATGAAAGAGGAGTGAAAGCAAAAAGTACCTCTGGTACAAAAGGATGGTCTTGATGATGATGATGATGAAGTTGTTTCTGTTGTTGTTGATGATGATGAGTACTCATAGAGACTGAGACTTGAGAGCTTGAACGAATTGTAAAAGAAGGTCGAAGAGAGTGCGTAGGATAAGCAGTGAATGCGTCCGATACGAGTTGGGGCTTGCAAAATTTTATGAAAAATGGTAAAAGTAGGCCCATAAAATTTTGGGCTGTAATTTGAACCCAACTAATAGTTCTATGCTAGCTTGGATAGCTAGCCCCTATCATTTTGTTTTTCATAAATACTCAAATTTATAACCTCCCTCTTTTTATGCCAATAAAACAATTGTTTGAGTTCCTAAGTGGGCAATGCTAATCAATTCGATTCTTGTTTACTTGTTTGCTTTAAAGAAATACTATTCAAATCTTGAAGATTTACTGGAGATGTTAGAATTTTTTGTTAGTCTTATTCAAGAAGATTTTAGTTCTTCTCTTCACTCATATCTTGAGTGTTGTGAGAATCCAAGGTTCAAGCATTAAGGACAAAGAGAGAAAAAGAAATTGATAGACTAGGATACTTAAAGCTGAACCTCAATTTGAGTTATGATCAAAGATATGTGTGCGTATGACAATAAGAGGTGGGCATCATACATGGATAAGAATTGATAATGAGTTTCTTAATCTTTGTTCATTATTATGATTTCTTTCTATATAACCAGTTGTTTAACAAATATGAGTCAACCACGTATATAATTCACCTTCTTGTGTAATGCAATTGAGTAATGTCACTCTTTTTTCTATTAATTTTCACATAACACTTGAGTTTCATGCAAAGAAAATCGAATAAATATCATTGCATCTTGGTTAAATAAGAGAAGATTAGGGCACTTAAGGCCTAACATCAACAAAACGAGGATATTCTTGAAAGCAACCCAAATTTGCTGAATATGACCCGAACTAAAAAACAGCAAGCAATGTGAATTTTCCTGTTTAAGTCTACAACTATAGATTATGATTTTCTGTGTGTGATAAATTCTAATCTTTTGGTTTTAGACATTCAATTATCATATTGAAGATCGTTTAATGTTTTCTTTTTTAAAATTTCAAATTATTTGCTATGTTCTATATGTTAACTTTAAATCAAGACAATTATATTATTAATTGATTTTTCTTAATTAAGCATCTGAAAAATTAGGATAATCAAATGATCTGGAAAAAAAAAATGTAAACACGGTTGTGAATTGAAATCTTCCCCCCTTAGATGGAGTCCTCAGCAAGATTTCTTTTCTGTTTTTTGGTTTTTTTTTTTTTTTTTTTTTTTTTTTTTGGGGGGGGGGGGGGTGGGGTTGGTTTCTAAGTATTACCATCATTGCTACTTTCTGGATTAACATTTTCAATCTTATTTAAAAAAAAAAGCTTGTTGTTTACTGTATCAGATCATTTCAAGATAAAATGTAAAACATCAAATCCAAAGAAACACTAGATAAAAGAACCTTAACTAGTCAGAGACAAATGTCATACATAATGAATGTAAAACATCAAATTCTCTCGTAAACAACAAGAGAATTTGAAAAGTTGCATGCCTCCTAGGCAGTATTGTGCTTAACTCTATGCCTATGCTTTAAAGTTCAAATAGCAGCTTCCTTAAAGTAGTTAGCTAACTAAAGCAAAAAATGTAACCTTTTAAAGAGCAAATATAGAGAAAGTATACAAAATGGGATGTGAATGTTCTTAACAGCTGACCCAGAAAAGAACAGTTCCACAACTCAAGATATTCAATTTCAAGTAGAAGTGTTCTTCAAGAATAGACCTACGCTAATTATGTGAGAAACTCCATACTGATACGAATTGACGTGCGTTAGACACCACCTCCTCTGTGTCAAGATAGCTATTTTGCCAAAAAAATCTAGAGAGTGCTACAACTTTATAGCTCAACTGAAATTCTGTCAGTTAGGTCAAAAAAAGCCATTGTCTCTAATAGTCTATCATTGTGAGACCTTGTTTCTCTTGCAACCCGAAACTGGTTTTAGCTTAGATGGATTTCAAAATCTCTCCTAGAACTAGTCCCCATTGCGTCCAATGGGTGCCACCCTGCATTGAAAAATCCAAGCAAATAAGAAATTAAGGATACAATAATTGCATTAAGTAATCAACCACTATCTGATGACAAGTCCTGGGCAACTCAATATTAAAATACCAGAATATGGCCTGCAATTTCAAGGGGAAAAAAGAACCATCATGAAACAAGCACATACCTGGCAGTAAACAGCAAATGGCTCTCTTAATGGTCCATCACATGAGAGCTCACTTGTACTCCCATCAATAAAGGTTCCATCAGCAAAGATCACCTGAAAAATAACAAATAAAATATCTGAATCAGGTTTATAGAAATAAGGGTTTCATTAACATCATTGCAAATATGAGGACGTCTTATAACTAAATCATCTGTAATAAAAGCTGGTATAACGTGAAAATTAACACCTTTTTGGTTTTATATTTTAGATAACAAATCAACATAGTTAAGCTAAGAATGGGTGTCAATTTCATCAAATTATGAACCATCCTCCATGTTATGTAATAATTTAGGACTTGAAATTGAAATCACTGCCTTGACTAATGTCCCCATAGGACAGCATCTGCAAACTAGACACCACCCGTCATCCTACATATATGCTGCTCGGAAAACAATATCATTCCACATGAATAACAATAGAGTACTCCTTTATATGAATTGAATTGAAACCACCTGATGCTAATAGAAGCCTAAAGGAGCATGTGATGTCTAACATTATCATCTTGGGCACTTCAGAGGACTCAGTTTGTTACAGAGTTCAGCTCTTTCACACACTAGAGAATCATAGATCTTGCAAGAGAAACAATTTCAGAATTGAATCCCCAAGACAATATGCAATTGAGTGCAAAAATATTTTTAAACAATGGCCAGACCTCTGATGCATATCCAGGAGTTGTACCAGCAACTGGTTTAGTAAATGAGCCAACAGGAGAGCTTCTCTGAACAGCCTCACAGAAAGCAAGAAGACACTCACGGCTTCCGAGCTGTACAGCCTGAAAATCATTACAGAGTGCTTTTGTGTTAAATCTTGATTTTTCTTTCTGCATATACTTTTCCCAAATTACCAAACGGCAAAGCAGAATTGTCAAGTCAATAACATTATCAACCTTAGACTTATTCAAAAAGTGGAGATCAGTTTTCAAAGTACAGGTCATCAGTAACTGAAGAAATTCATTGTGGGTTTCACCACGTGAACAAATCTCACCAACCCATGATTATAATTTAAGGTTCATTTGGGAGGACGTAAAATGAGTACAGTAGGACAAACCTGAACTATATCATGGCGTTGGACACGAGGAAGTGGCTGAACCTTATACCCTTTTGATGACATAACTTCAGCAACCAGAAAGGTTCCCTTTATTGCAGAATACAAATAATATTTACTGCAACGTAAAAGTAACAAAAATACATTAACTTGACATGCAGAAACCAGTACCTTGATTGCCTCACCAACCATTTGAGGTGAAAGGAATAACCCCTGGAAAAAAGCTCTCATAATATCACCGGGAGTTGAGCCACAATCAACCCCAAGCCCTGGCGCAGAGAGACGAGCAGCAGCTGCTTTTACCCATCTTTCCTTCCCTGCAACATATCCACCACATGGTGCAATGGTTCCACCAGGATTTTTTATCAAACTTCCTGCAATCAAATCTGCACCCTGTGCAGGCATTGACAATATTAAATTGCCCTTCTAAAGAACCAGGTATGCAGAAAATGTCACATACCACCATTGGGGGTTCAATGATTTCCACAAATTCACCATAGCAATTATCCACCATGACCAAGCAATTAGGATTCTGCATCTGTAAATATAAATGCTGGGAGATTAACAGGGTGAAAATCTAAGAGTACAGAAGTTGGACAACTCAAAAGTAATTACTAATAATAAAGCGCCTGCTTTAAGCAATAACATTTTACAAAGTCTTGAAAAAACTATAGATTTGTCCTAGTAATACTTATCCTTAAGGGTGATGGGGTGAGAAATGTAGTAGTTCCTCCTAAACATTAAATACACACACACACACACATATATACATACATATATATATATATATATATTTTTGAAAGGTAAAACATGAAATACATAGCATATGATTGGGTTAAAACTCATTAAAACACTTAATTTGGATTAACACCAACTTAATTTAAAGGTTTCCGTTGTAGCCACATCCATCAAGTTTCTATCATTTCTGCCAGGGGAAATTATCAATGCCAGAGGATGATGCATCCACTAAATATCAAACCCTTAAGGGTTGCATTGACCAACTTTTACTGACTGACTCCCAGTATATACAGCTCAAATCACTTTTATCGTTCATTCCAAAGGCTTACCTTAATTGTCTTAATTGCCCTTCCAATTTCATTTACGCTTAAACTCTGACGCCATGAATAACCACATGACCTCTGTATGAGTGCACATCTTGTTTGAGGTTTAACAGCACCCACAAGTGCATCCCAGTCAAGTCCACCATCCCCAGCAAGCTGAAAGAATAATGTTAAACAAAGTTAACAAGTCACAATGAGAAGTCGTCAAACTTATGTTCATTTTCTATCAGTAACATACTGGAACTTCTCTGTAGTTCACTCCAAAATCTTTCAGAGAACCCAGTCCATGGGAGTCCCTCTTTCCAATAACTTCCTCTAATGTGTCATAGGGAGCACCAGCGACTGCCAAAAGCTGACAATCGTATTAGTATAAATGATATTATAGATATAACTTTGTAAAAGAGATTGAAGTGCAGATAACATCAAGACAATAGCTCACCTCATCCCCTGGCCTTAAAAAGGCGAACAATGCACAAGTGATCGCATGAGTACCTGAAAAAAACTGATCACAGAGGAGCTATGATTTAAAAATTAATTAAAATACTGGTAATTGAAGATAAGAACGACTATATATCACAAACCTGTGAGCGAACTATTGCAGATTCAGCTCCAACAATTTCTGCAAAAGCTTGGTCAAGTGCTTCACGTCCCCCAGCTTCATCATGGCCATAGCCAGTGCATCCGCCAAAGTGCTGATTTAATCAATGACAAATTTGCTCTTAAGGAGTAGTACTGAAGATGACCACTGCTAAACTTAAAGAGATGTTTGAATAGAGAAATGTAGCATTATTTACATTAGTTCTAACTACGGAAGTTAGAACACGATTGCAGAAGACTGTACTTACAAATATTTGAGAGAGAAAATTAATCAGAATAAAGACAAACAAAAACTTATGAGCATGAGAATCAGCATCCACAAAACTAAAGTTGAATGCATCAAGATTTCATTACATGGAATTAATTTATTTTCAAACTGGAAACATGTTATTTTTCTAATTCTTCCTAGCTTGAAAAGCAGATATAAATTAGAAAAGGTTCCCTCACTTGAAAGAAAAAAGCACAAGAAAATAAAATTTGGCAGCAAGTTTTCTTCTTTTTATGTTAGAAATTATTATTATCATTATTATTTTTTCATAGTCTTTCCTCTCACAAACTCAACAATTTTAATTGGCTAGAATACAGAAACTACAAAATCAATTAAAAAAACTGTAAGTCGTTGCTGACCTTATAACTGTCTTATGGTTCTATTTGTTACAAGCTTCAAGCTCCTAATAATTGGCTATTAAGCATTTCTTTGCTGCTTTCATCCCTCTTTAATTCAACAATTATAAGTCTGCATCTATATCTCATTCTATGTAAAAAAAATTATTCCTTCACAGCAGAGTTTGCACCTAATGGCAACAGTCTTGCTTTCATGCTCGACTATGGCATTTGAATCACAGATTTATGAGGTTTCTGGTCGTCTTATAACAAAATTTCACCAGTATCATTTTTAAGCCCCCCAAATAGCTTTGCCTCGTAGAGTAGACAAGTGAAACAAAAGGTTGTAAATATTGGTGTTATAGAGTTTGGAGGACTACTATAACAATAATAATATAAAAAGGTCGAACTCAGTGCACAAAGCTCCCACTTTTTCTTGGTCTGTGAGAGGAGATTGGAGGACTATGAGGACTTAAATTATAGGCTTCTGTGAATCCTACACTTATTTACTGTATGTTTCATACTTGCAGGATTGTTGACAACTAATGCTGGAAAACAAATAAAATCTACTGAAGTCAATATCAAATTTTTTCGATGTGGATTCTAACTCCGAACTACCTCCAGCTGATTCCCAAAGCTTGTTGAGGCTAGCCCAGTCGATGAAAGTCTCCGACGGTGCCGGTAGTGACATTATCGGCGCCGATGAGCCCGATAATGAGATTCTCGGCTCCGATGAGTCCGATACAGCGTTTCTCAGCTCCGATGAACCCGATGAGTCCGATGAGTCAGCAAAAACCTCCGATGGTGAAGAGAAATTGCACCAAGACATCCGTTTGATACTTCAGGAGAATACTGGCAACGTTAGCAAGAAGTGGGGGAATTCAGAACAGTGGGTGCTTGAACTTCGAGATGGAAGAAGAGTGGCGGTTCCGATTCAAATTTCTCTGCCCCCAGGTGAAGTCACAGAGGTATTGGAAGAGCAAACCCAATTGGCCTTGGTCCCCTTGAAGTGTCCAGATGTTGTGGAGGTGTCATCAGCCCAAGTTGATGAGAATGATGTTCTTGTGGAGGATTGGGTCTCAGACACTTGTTCAGAGTCTTCTGTGCTACCTAATGTAGGGGGTTTGTCGCCTCTAAGTGTGGAACCGCTGGCCTTTTCTCTACCCTTGGCAATGGAAGGGCAGGAAGTGTTGGGTGTGGAGAATCCAGTGAGGGGAGAAGCTTACTCTGAGTGGTTCCAAAGCAGATTTAAAGGGTTTGATAACTTCCTGGGCACGTCCCTAAAAGGTTTGGAAAATCAAGCAACCACCTTTTTATTGGCTGTTGAGGCTGAATTACACCGTAGGGCTGTTTTGGAAAAAAAAGCACGTGATTTGAAGAGTTCTGGGGTGAAAGGTATTAGAGAGCTGAAGGGTCTATTCAGCTCGATTAATTATGGCTCTACTTCAACTAGGCGCAGTGGTATTAATAGGGAACGGGCTCTTTCTGTTCCTAAATGAATCTGAAGATGATTTCTTGGAATGTCAGAGGATTGAATGAGGTTGGGAAGAGACTTCAGATTCGTAATTTGTTGCGTGCATGGAGACCTGACATTGTCTGTTTGCAAGAGACTAAACTTGAATGGATTACTAGAGGAATAGTCAGAAGTATCTGGAGCTGTCCATATGTCGACTGGTTGTACTTGGGTTCAGAAGGTGCTTCTGGAGGTATTGTATTGATGTGGGATCGGAGGGCAGTGGAAAAGGTGGAAGAAGCAGTAGGGCGCTTTTCTGTTTCATGCAGATTTAAAAACGTAGGCGATCAATTTGAATGGGCTTTTACTGGTTTATATGGGCCAAATTCGAACAAGAGGCGTAGGAAGATGTGGGAGGAACTGACAGGGCTGATTAGTTGGTGGGATGTGCCATGGTGCCTAGGAGGTGACTTTAATATAATTCGCTTCCCATCGGAAAGATTAGGGGCTACAACTAGTACTCGGGCTATGTATGAATTTTCGGATTTTATCTCTCTTCATGGACTGATGGATATACCTATGGAAGGAGGCCTTTATACTTGGTCCAACAATTCTTCTGCCTCTAGAATAGACCGGTTTCTTTTCTCTCCGCTTTTGGCGGATCATTTCACTCTATTTGCACAGAGAAGGTTGTCTAAGGTACTTTCAGACCACTACCCAATTCTGTTGGAGGGGGGGAATCATCGGAGAGGTAGAACTCCTTTTCGTTTTGAAAATATGTGGTTGAAGGCAGAGAATTTTGTTGATAAAGTGAAAACCTGGTGGGCATCCTATTTGTTCCAAGGCAACCCGAGTTTTATACTAGCTAAGAAGTTGGCAGCCTTGAAGTTGGACCTAAAAAAATGGAACGAAGCAGAGTTTGGCAATGTCACTTTAAAGAAACAGCAGTTATGGAACAAATTGAATGACTTGGATGTTAGAGAGGAGACTCAACCTTTAACAACTGAGGAGAAGTTAGAACAAGTTAATCTCCGTACCGAGATTGAAAAGCTTACTCTCTTAGAAGAGATTAGTTGGAGGCAGAAGTCTAGGATGCTACACTTGAGGGAGGGGGATGCAAGTACAAAATTTTTTCATAGAATGGCTAATTCCAATAGAAGAAATAACGGTATTGAGAGCCTTATGGTTGATGGAACCTTGTCTTCTGATCAAGGTATGATTGCTGATTGTGTTACTCAATTCTTTATGAATTTATACTCGGAGCAGCAAGTTGTTCGACCTTTTCCAGAAGTCTTGGTATTTCCTAGGATATCCGGTGATAATGCAGATTGGATAGATAGACCATTTGAGGAGGCAGAAATTTTTGATGTGATACAGAATTTTAATGGTGACAAAGCACCTGGACCTGATGGGTTTCCAATGGCCTTCTTCCAAGCATGTTGGGGTATTCTCAAAACTGACCTTATGGCTGTATTTCACCATTTTTTTGCTAAAGGTCAGTTTGAGAAGAGCTTGAATGCAACGTTCATCACTCTCATCCCTAAAAAAAATCCAGCAATTGAAGTCAAAGATTTTCGCCCCATTAGTCTTGTTGGGGGGGTTTATAAAATCATTGCTAAGGTTTTAGCCACCAGACTTCGAACGGTCATGGAAGATATAATTTCTCCTTCTCAAAATGCTTTTGTGAGGAACAGGCAGATTCTTGACCCTGTGCTTATTGCTAACGAATGTCTTGACAGTAGAGTGAAAACTGGTTTGCCAGGGATTCTTTGCAAATTAGATGTTGAGAAGGCTTTTGATCATGTCAATTGGGGTTTTCTTATGCAGTTACTAGAACGGAGTGGGTTCTCTGCTAAATGGAGGCAGTGGATTTTCTTTTGTATATCTACAGTTCGTTTCTCTATCTTGATAAATGGCACCCCTTGTGGGTTTTTTGAGAGCTCCAGGGGGTTAAGACAAGGTGACCCATTGTCCCCTTTGTTGTTTGTCTTGGTGATGGAAGCCCTTGGGAGAATGTTGGATAAAGCTGTCCATGATGGTCACATGTCAGGCTATGGTGTAGGTCATTTAGAGGGAAGATCTTTGGAGGTGTCACATCTGCTCTTTGCGGACGACACCCTAATTTTTTGTGATGCTGATTTGGATCAGGTTTTGTTTCTCCGTATGATTCTCATTTGGTTCGAGGCGGTTTCTGGTCTGAAGATAAATTTGGGTAAGTCAGAGTTGGTTCCTATTGGTATGGTGCACAATCTCGACTTATTGTTGAATGTCCTTGGTTGTAAACAAGGTACCCTTCCAATGAAATATTTAGGCCTTCCTTTGGGAGCTAAATGCAAGGATAAGACAATTTGGAACCCAATTCTGGAGAAGATAGAACGGAGATTAGCAGGATGGAAATGTTTATACTTATCCAAGGGAGGTAGAGTCACTTTAATTAAAAGCACTCTATCTAATTTACCCACTTATTTTCTATCTTTATTTCCTATTCCTGCTTCTATGGCTAACAGAATTGAGAAACTTCAGAGGGATTTTTTATGGGGTGGCATTGGTGATGAACCAAAATTCGATTTGGTTAAATGGGCTACTGTTTGCACTCCCATTGCTTCGGGTGGTTTAGGGATAAGAAAGGTAAGACTTTTTAATGAAGCTTTGCTTGGGAAGTGGCTATGGAGATTTGGGATGGAGAGGGATGCCCTTTGGAGGCAAGTGATAGCCATGAAATATGGTTGTGAATGGGGTAGTTGGTGTACTAGGCCTACTAATGGTCCATATGGTGTTGGCTTGTGGAAAAATATTAGTCGGGGATGGCCTACTTTCTCTCGCCACATTCTATACGATATTGGGGATTGGTCTAGGGTGAAATTTTGGCAAGACCGTTGGTGTGGAGAAACATCTCTTGTAGTCAGCTATCCTGAATTGTTTAGATTTTGCCAGGATCAAGAGGTTAGTGTGGCTGAGGTTATGAAGTTTGATAACGGAATCCTGTTTTGGGATCTAAGTTTCTTTAGGGGTGTGCATGCCCGGGAACTTGAGGCACTGGCCAGTTTCATGGATACCATATATGATGCGTCGGTTAGAGGGCTTGGTGAGGATAAGATGTGCTAGAAATCTGTTAGAGAGAAGGGCTTCACGGTTAGGGATTATTACAATCTCTTAATGGGCTCTAATGACTATTGCTTTCCTTGGAAAAGCATTTGGAAGCAGAAGATCCCTTCTCAAGTAGCTTTCTTTGTTTGGACTGTTGTTTTAGGGAAATGCTTAACGATTGACAATTTACGAAGAAGGAAGGTTTGGATATTAGATTGGTGCTACATGTGCAAGTGTAATGGGGAATCGGTTGATCATCTTTTTCTTCATTGTCCAGTTGCAATGGATATGTGGGCTATGGTGTTCGGGTTGTTTGGAGTGAGCTGGGTTATGCCGCAATCTATAGTGGGGCTTCTAGCATGTTGGCAAGGCAGTTTTGGCCGTGATCGAAATGGGTCTATATGGCTTATGGTTCCCCATTGCTTATTGTGGTGCCTTTGGAGGGAGAGAAATAATCGGTGCTTTGAAGATAAGGAGAGATCCATATCAGACTTGAAGCTATTTTTCTTTAGCACTTTAATGGATTGGTTGGCTGCATTGCGGAACCAATCCTTTTCATCCTTTCTTGATTTCTTAGATTCTTGTAATTTTTGTTCTTGATTGTTTGACCCCTTGTACACTCCCTGTGTACTAGGGTGTTCCATTTTTTGAGATCAATAAAATTTTTACTTATCAAAAAAAAAAAAATTTTCGAGTCTGGCCACAAGTAATGCCAACCCTATTTTTAAGCATAACCACATGACAGCTCCAGCTTGGCAAAACCTTGCAAGGTGCCATTATTGTTGTGTATGATTAAGGTTAGCAGCGTACTGCCATAATTTCCTTGTGCAAATTGTCCGAGGAAGACATAATATACAAGAAAATTTGTTCTGTAATTTTAGGTCCAAAAATAGATAGAATATTCAATAAATTTTGTGAGCCTATAATATCTAACAGAGACCTCAGAATGAGGCAGGGTTGCCTGTTGAGAAGGATATGAATGTTAGGACAATAAAAAAATTCTGCCAGGGACAACCTCAAACAAGTCTAAGCTTTATGTACTGAGATTGTTCAGTCAACATTGAGCACTTAAGCTATGATGAAGCTAAATCCTGATTCAACGTTTGATTAATCCTGAGCTTGTACATGCCAACTCCATATATTCATGATTCTAATGGGAATATCCCATAACACTGAAACAGAAACATCTTGGTTTCTTTTGTTAGTGGTTACTTACAGCACACACATAAATGTTTGAGTGTGCATGAACATATACAATGGCATAAGATGCATATATATCTGCATCTAACAAAACATGCAGGCAATTCAAGTGTTTTGCCATTGTAGGGAACATACCAGAAGCCTTGAGACCAAGACATGTTGCCTGACATCTAAATGACATCCAAGTAAACTAGTCATGTATCAATTTGGACATTATACTTGAATCAAGAACAAACTTACATGAGATCCAACTCGAGCATTCTGGAAAGCTTTTAGAACACGGGCGGTATTGCATGCCACCAAATTATCTACAGCTCTGAATTCTGAATATAAGGAGTCCACTGCTTTCACAACCTGCACTGCAAATAAAAGCACTCAAGGAATTTGCACAAAGGTCTAAGCATCAAAGTTTTCAGCACATGAAAATTAACAGTAGGCTTCATATTTACCGCAACCAAAAGTAAAATATATGATTAGTAATTAAAAGTTTTTGTGAATGCTTAAATGACCCGATCAAAATTAGAAGACATGTTTGAAGATACACATCTAAAAGAATGAAAAGAAAACTCAAAATGCAAAGGTGTTAAGTTTGTTTTGAATCCCAAACAATTAAAAACCACCAGAACCAAAATAAACCGTTATAGTTGATCCCATTTAAAAGAAAAAATATGTTTATCCAGTCCAATATATTTATACAAGATAGATAAAATCTAGAAATGGGGTTTGTCTCTACTTCGTGCATTTTCTCGAAAACCAAACGATTCGTTGAATAAATTACAGCAATGTTTCGCCAAAAGGGCACGAAAATTGCAAAAACTATTAAACTGATTCAATCATGGTATTAGTCCCACTCACCCAGAATATATATATATATATATATATATATATATATAAACACTTAAAAACTCCACATACAAATAAATAACAAACTTTTGGTTTTCTCTTCATTTCCTACATTTTCTCACCAACCAAACAGAAAACTATCCGGAACACAGCATTGGGTTTTGAGAGTGAAAATAACAGCCCATGAAAACTGAGATTATATTCTTGTATGGTTTTTTAAGAGTTTAAGACAAGCAAGACAAAACTGAGCCAATGTTTCATAGCTTCAAAGATTAATTTTTTACAATTTGCATAAACCAAACAGAGCATTAAGCAAAATAAAAATCTGGGTTTTGATTTAACACAAATGAAAGCAAAAAGTACCTCTGGTACAAAGGGATGGTCTTGATGATGATGAAGAAGATGTTGTTGCTGTTGTTGTTGTTGATGATGATGCGTACTCAAAGAGACCGAGACTTGAGAGCTTGAACGAACTTTAGCTTTGGTTTTGAAAGAAGCTCGAAGAGAGTGAGTAGGATAACCAGTAGAGGCGCAGGATAAGACCCACATCATCTTCTTCAAGCAACGAGTTGGGACTAGCAAGTTTAGCTAACGGTGTTAAATTCATGAAAATGATAAAAGTAGGCCCATAAATTTTGGGCTCTAATTCAGTAATTTGAACCAAACTAAGAGTTCTATGCTAACTTGGATAGGTAGCCCATATAGATTAATTTCATTTTTTTTTTTCTTCTTTTTTCTCTTTCTCATGAATTCCCAAATTTGTAACCTTCCTCTTATTATGTCAACTAAACAATTGTTTGAATTCCCAAGTTGGCAATGCTAACCATTTTGATTCTTTTTTACTTGTTTTTCATGTCATTAAATCTGAGTTGTGGTTAAAGATTTGTGTGCGTATGACAATGAGAAATGAGCATTATCTGTGGATAGAAATAGATAATGAGTTTCTTAATCTTTATTCATTGTCATGATTTCCTTTTGTGTAAATAGTTTAACAAATATGATTTGATCGTGTATTTGATTCCCCTTTTCGTGTACCGCAGTTGAGTAATGTCACTCTATCGCCTATTAATTTCCTTGTAACATTACAATTTCATGTAGAGAAAACCAAATAAATGTGATTGTATCCTAGTTAATTAAGAGAAAAAAATTCAAACATTTGAAGATTTACTTATTAATATGTTAAATTTATGGGGGAAATTACACTTTTTTCCCCATAAATTATACCTCATTTTATGCTTACCCTTAGTTGATACCCATTTTCGCAACACATTTTGTACAAGCTCGACTTCCTTGTGGGCTCAATTCAAGTATTATATTTTATTTTATTCTTTTAAGCATGACCCAAGCCCATGCGACTTATTGGGGGAAATTGAGGAAGTGTGGCTTGGAAGGTATGGGTCGGTTCCTTTTGCACCTTTTGCATGAGCCCAGCCCATGCGTGCTACCCAGTGGGCAAGGGACATTGGTAGCACCTCAGGCTCATAGAGGAAGTCTTGTATCCAAAATTTCCACTCTAAAACAACTTTTATGCTCTGGGTGACTGTGGCCCAACTTTTCTGCTCTACCATTTTTTTGCCTAAAACACAAAGCTGACCCTAAGTGGCTGGCCTCGTCTGCTGCAACAACCAAATGCAATCTCCAAGAACCTGCCATGTCTAGGAAACATCAGCCTAGGAATTTAGGCTACTTATTTCCCAAATTATGCAAAAAGCAAGGCGTCCCTCTTACCTAATTAAATCAAATCTGACCATAGCTTCTTTGATTGATACCTTGGGGTTCAAAGCCTCTTTTATTGACCAAAAATAGTCACTTAGAGCAACCCAAGTTCAATACAAAAGCCCCAATCAGATTCAAAAGGGACCAACCACGTTTTATCCACATACCTGAAACTTCAGAGCAAAAGCCCATTCACCTAGTCAACATTCTCACAATTCTGAATTTCAGGGGTGGAAATATGGGTACAAGGGAACCTTCCCTCTCTTCCTCACAACCTCTCTCAATTTCCTCTTCTCGGTGATTGTGAGTCGAAGTTTCAGACCTATTATGCTTTTATGCTTTTTTTGCACTTTTGTTATTATCATTTTGATTCTCTCTTGTCAAAGCACCATTAGCCTTTGTTTTCTATACATTGTGAATTTTGGGCTTGATTCTCCACAAATAAACACTTCTAAAGAACCCAAAGGGAGATTTGGGCGGTTTTCGCATTTTTGGCCCTTGTCGCAAAACGTCTCCAACACCCTTGAACTATAAGAATGCATAATTGGCCTCTTAAACTAAAACCTGTGTAACATTTTACCCCCTCCTGTCAGGGGCGACTCTACATTGCGTCTAGGGTGGTCATGAGCCACTCTGACTTGGAAAAAAATAATTATTATATATAAATTTAAAAATTTTATGATTTTTTAATCCTTAAAAAAAATTTGTGACCACCCTAAATTTTTTTATGCCCAACATAATTAAACTTTGGACAAAATTTGGCAACAAACTTGATTGTTGTCTTGTAAACTAAAGTTACAACTCTATTTAATATAAATATATATATATATATATATATATTTAATGTGATTTTTGATAAATCCACAATTGGATTACATTTTTTTTTCTTATATCCTTCTTACTTGCAAAATTTCAAGAAGATCAAAGATCAATAGCTATATTATCAATTAAATATTTAAATTTCGAGTTTTTATAGTCTAAAATTATACCCGAAACATAAGTTTATGGATTAAATATTAAATAACATTCAGTTGGCATGAAATTTGATGTGTTTTAAGAACATAAAGAACATGCAATTCAATAGTTAGATTTTCAAAATATGTAGTTATGTTAATTTGCTTAGTGAAAGTTGTAGCCTTAGGCTACAGCTAAGTTTGTAGTCAAACTTTGTCTTTAAATTTTGGTCCCCTTAATAATATATCAGGTCTTTACAAGCAAAAAGAAAAGGCCCAATAAAATTTTATTTAAACAAAATTTTGAAAGAGATGTAGCTTGATAATGAAACTGTCATGTTACAATTTCAAAATAAGAAAATTCGTGGAAGAAAATTGTAAGACTTTATGTATTTGTGAGGTTGTTTTTTTTTTTTTTTTTTTTTGTCAATATATAAAATTATCTTTTTATTAGGTTTTTTATAATATTAGTTTCTTAATAACCATCCTAGAAAAATTTCCTGGAGCTGCCACTGCCTCCCGTCTACTTCCAAGTTAAGTTGGACGGAAAACTAAGTAACGCACAACTCACCTGACACTTGCTTACATGGAAGTCCTAAAATGACCAAAAGTATCTCCTCTCATTCAATGGGGTTGAAAGAAATTCTAAGAGAGTGTGTAGGATAAGCACTAGAGGTGCAAGATAAAACCCACATCATCATCTTCAAGCAACAAGTTGAACTTGAGACTTGCAAGTATAGCCAATGGTGTTACAAATTTATGAAAATTGGTAAAAGTAGGTGCATAAATTGTGGGCTCTAATTTGAACCCACTAAGAGTTCCATGCTAACTTGGATAGCTAGGCCATAACTTAATTTCATTTATTTTTCATAAATTCCCAAATTTATGGCCTCCCTCTTTTTATGTCAACTAAACAATTGTTTGAATTCCTAAGTTGGCAATGCTAACCATTTTGATTATTTTTTAATTGTTTTCTTTTTCCAGTTATAAATCGGAGTTTTGATCAGAGATATGCGCGCTTATGATAGTGAGAGGTGCACATCATTTTGGATGGAAACTGATAATGACTTTCTTAACATTTGTTCATCATCATGATTTATTTTTGTGTAAGCAGTTGTTTAACAACTATGAGTCGGCCACGTATATGATTCCCCTACTTATGTAATGCAGTTGAACAATATCACTCTTTTGCCTATTAACTTCCTTGTACCATTTGGAGTTCATGCAGAAGAAACTGAATAAATATAGTTGTATCTTGGTTAATTAAGAGAAAATTATTCAAAACTTTGAAGATTTACTTTATATGTAAAAATTTATTGTTAGTCTTATTTAAGAAGATTTTAGTTCTTCTCTACACTCATCTTGAGTATTGTGAGAATCCAATAAGTAGGTCAAGCATCAAGGACGAAGAGAGAAAAGGAATATTGATAGGCTAGGCCACTCCAAGCCTAATCTTAAGATAGATCGAGGATATTCTCGAAAGCAGCCTAGATTTGTTGAATATGGCCCGAAGTAAGTCTCCATTTTATTATTTATTTATTTTTGTTATTGTTGTTGGATTTCAAGATCTAGTGCATGCATATTGATGAAAACAAAGGTATTGAGTTTTTTGTTTTTTTTTTTTTTGTTTTTTTAAATTAAAAAAATTCAATAGTTACAACAGTGAGAGAAAGGAAATTTAAAGTTTTAAACCTTTATTATCCTCATAAGAAAGAATAGATAAATGCTATTAAGTTATAATGCTCTTAGCCAAAGGTCAAGTTCATGATTTTGACCTTTGATATTTAAATTAAAAAAAAAAAAAAAAACTCTATAACCACTTGAAAAACTACATGCAATGTGAATTTTCCTTATTGAGCTTACAACTATAAAATATGATTCTTTGTGTGTGATAAACTATGAATCTTTTTGTCTTAGACAGTCACTTAATTACCGTATTAAAGATCTTAAAAAAAAAAAAAGAAAAAAAAAAGAGCACTGAAGATCTTTTAATTTTTTCTTTTTCAAATCTCTAGTTGTTTGCTATATTTCCATATCTTAACTATAGATCAAGTTAATATTATTAGTTGATCGTTCTTAATTAAACATCTGTAAATTAGAAGAACCCACCTTTTCAATTAATTGATTTAGATTAGATATACTATCCAATTGATTCTATTAAAAAAAAAAAAAAAGATATATGCCAACTTATAAACGAGATTTTTTTTTTTTTTGAGAAAACATAAATCCGGATCTTACATTCAGGTTTTTTGAATTTCTATTTCAGAATTCAGACACAATATATCTTTACTAGTTGAATGAAATATAACAGGGAAAATTAAAAAGAAAAAAAAGAAAAGAAAAGAAGAGGAATCATTATATTTGGTCCAACATATTACATAGGTGTAGACAACGGCGTGTGTGTGTGTATAACTGTATATATATTTAGGAATATAGAATATTAGGATGATCAAATGGTTGCAGCCCACCCAATTTAATTTATATTTTTTGTACCAAAGATTTGCTTTATGCCATAGGGATGGCAAAGGATTGGATTTCTAGATCCGATTTGACCCTAATAAGATTGGTTTAAAATTTTTAAATGAGTATGGGTACGAGATGGATTATTAGGTTTCAATTTTTTTTAATTAGTTTTTAAATGTACAAAAAAGTTTCAATTTTTTGTTGTTGTTGTTGAAAATTTGCAATTTTTTTTTTCATTTGTTTTTATATAAAAAGAATGGTTCAATTTGTTCCCCCCTCTATTCTTTACTCAAACAACTTCATAGTTAATTTTCCAGCAAATTGAGTGTGTCAAATATATATATATATATGCTTGTTGTTCAAGCCTAGTGGCTTGTTGGTTTGGTTGAGTCTGTTCCTATTTTTTAATTTAAGTTTATTTTTATAATTATTTATTTTATTAAAGCACGTAGAAGTTGTTTCAACTTGTTTTTTATTAATGTTTTGTTTTAGCAGTGCCCTGTCTCGTTTTGCTTTGCCGAGATTTAGGTTTTACTCTTGTACATTGATTATCTCCTTGTTAATAAAATCTTACTGATACGCATATATATAATTTAAATTTAGAGTGTAGTCCAGAATTTGCATTCGTCATGTCATTGCAGGAACTCATAGAAGTGCTAATTATGGTATTGCATTACATTTTTGGACATTCAACAAATATATGGTGGGGTGGTCAGACATATAGTCATAGACATATTGCAAATTGTGATAAAGTAAGGAACTCATAATTTTAAAGAGGGTATTATCATAATAATATTTGAGTATATAAACCAAAATTTCCTTTTTGTTTTATCAGTTTAAACTTTTGGATTAATATATATTATATTAAAGTGGAACAACAATTAAAATTTAAATTAGTTTTAATTGTTGTCTAATTTTGCATCACGTGTCTAATTAATTGATTATTTTAAATTTTGGTATCAAGTAACCTATTCATAATATTCAGTGCGAAAGTTGAGATGATCAATTCATTCATCTTGGTAATATCACCTCATTATCACTAATTTAAATATTTTCATGCGTAAACACATGTTACAAACTAGTGGTAATTTATTTTGGTATCTTAGTAGATGGATCTTTGAGTTGAACTTTGTCTCAACTCTAAATCCTCCCATTTGAAATTAAATATTTTATGTGCAAGGTAGCTCAAATTAAACCCTTAAATTTAATAATTTAAAATTAAAACTTATGTTTTAGGGAATTTCAAATGAAATCTTTCAGTTTTATAATTACAAATTAAATCAAACAATTTTAAGTCAATTCATTTCCAACCCCGAGCCTTGTTGGCTGTGACAGAGTGTGAAGAGAGGGTTCGAATTGAAACATATTTAAAAGTTTATAGTTTAATATGTAATTTTTGAAATGATAGAATTTTAATTTGAAATTCCTTTATACTATAGGGTTTTTATTTGTAACTAATGAAACTAGATTGTAACTCGTGTTTACGTATGGAAATATTTAATAGTAGTGATAATGAAGTGGTCTTACTTAGGTGATTGAAGTTGTTATTTCGATTTTTGGGTCGAGTATTATGGATGAATTACTTAATACCAAAATTTAAAAATAAAAAATAAAAAATTAATGGACACTTGACACAAAGTTAGACTATAATTAAAAACTAATTTGAATTTTGCTTGTACTTTGACTTTAATATATTGTGTATGATTATAAGGCTCAATTTAAATAGATTTCTAAATTATAGGGTTTAAAATATAATTTTTCCAAAATGAGGAAGTTAAAAGTCAAAATGGGTGGAAGAGCTAAGAGGAAAATAGGTTGAAGTAGCAATGCAAAGCTTCTAATAGTAGGTAATGTTTGGATTTGAGATATTAAAATCAATGGATGTGAAGAACGATTGCTTGTACTGTTTGATAAAAATTAAAAAACACATGATGATATGAGCTTTGGACATTTTGCTCAAATAAAAAGACTTATGATAACATGTATTTGAAATCACATTTTACACCTACTCATTTAAAAAATTCACATATTAACACAACTCAAAAATCCTATCATAAAATGCATCAATAGAAAATTGTATTCTTTCATACTTTATTCAACTCATTTAAACTAAATATTGAAATCAAAACCCTTCTCTTTAAATTCCTTTATCCATACAAACCAGTAGTGTATCACATTAATTAGATCCGTTTTAAAAATTGTACCATTTATCTTTTCAGATCATGCAATGCAAATAGCACCACTACTCATATTCTCCCATGGTTCTCTCAATCATCTTTTCGATATTGACTTTATTAGTGCATACTTGTTTACTGTGTCCTGATGACTGCATTTCAGCTTCTTTATGCATCCGGATTTAATATCCATAGACAAAGGTTCTCAAATAAGGTCTAAGGCACAAAAACATTGTTCCAAAAATTCCCACTACATATCTTTGTGTTACTACAAAAATCTACTTGGTATCCTATGGGGTTTGGTTGATTTTCTTTTATGACAACTCTGGAAACTTTTTTTTTTTCCTCTTTTGGTTTGTCACAGCAAAGCGTACTGTAAGGAGGTTTGTGGCCAGGGATGAAGGGGGAGGTGTGATCAGGTTCACTGAGGATGAGTTGAACAATATCAGTGAGCTTGAGAGAGGGCCAAACTATATTGAGGTCACATGTGGGTGCACAAACAAGAAGTATGGTGATTATATCGGCAAGCTTAGGATTAGTTCCTTTGGCCATTTTAAGATCACCTGCACCTGCAGTGAGAAATGCAAGCAAGGCAAGTCTCATTCTTTAACTTTTTCATTTTTCCTGTTCTGGCCAATAGGTAAAATTTGTTTCTGAAATGGAGCTCTGTATCTGAATATGTATTAATGCAATACTATTACTAATGTTCTGCAGTATATTTTATATATTAGTTCATTTGGTAGATTATTTCTTTCCAGTGAAACCAACTTTAGGTGAAACTCTTTAGTGATAATATTCCAATCATGAATTGTGTACTTACAAATTGATTATGGCATATAACATGAAATGGATGTAAAGCATTAAAGATATAAAAACTACACATTGAAGTCACATTAAAGTTTGAGAAGCTTAGTGCTTCACAAGAACTAAAATGTAGAATATTTTATGCTGTTTAAGAAGTTCCTACATTTTTCTTCATCTTTCTACAATAAAGTTATCATAATTAAGCTTTGTTTCTTTCAGTTATATTTAGTATTTATGCTAAACCAAAGTCATATTTTGTTCTATTATTCCTTTCCCTTTCTAGAGTTCAACACTTTAATGCAGAAGACACTATAATACCTTATAGACCGCCAATAAGGAATGCATTATCTTGTTGATTTCAAACTCACTTTTATATAACTAAGGAACTTGATATTATCTAATACTTAAGTGGAGTGGGGGAATAAAATATCCATCTAACTTTAATTGTTAAGACTGTTAGAGGAATTTATGGTCTTAAAATTTGAAGTTAAACTTTAAGAGGACATGAGCACAATCCATCATGGATGTGGGATTGCAGGTTTTTATCCTGCACATATTGAATATTAGATGTGATATTAGTGCTATTGTGATGAGCAGTGAATTTGACTCCCTATGCTTTCGAGAAACACAGCGGAAGGGAAGGGGCTAAGAATTGGAAGAAACACATTTGGGTTATCATTAATGATAAGAAGATTGCTCTCTCAAAGACTGTTCTGATATCATACTACAAACATTCAACAAATATGGTCCTTAGCCGCCCCAGACAATTTCATCGCGATGAGTTCATTAGTTGTTCAGATTGTAAGAAGCTGCGCAGGTTTCTTCTCCGTGATCAAGTGGGTTGCCGAACATATCATGATGCGTTGGCTAACAAAAACTGGAAATGTACTGACTGGCCTTATGATAAGTAAGTTAATTTTACTTGATTTAATCTGAGTTCTTCAGAAAAATATGATTTTATACTGCAATTTCTGATGAAAAAAGATTAAGAATATATATAAAATCTACCCTGCTGGGAAACTGATCTTGTAGCTCAGGTCTCCATGCATCAATGGCAACCATATTTCATAGTTGGTGCCTCATTAAGCATTGATTCTTCAATAGTTTTCTGTCCAAACTAGCTTTTTTCAATCTAAATAGGAATGTTAATCCATGGTCCATATAGAATATGAACCAATAATTCTAATCTGATTACATTTGTAGATCTGGATCCTTGATATAATTTGATATCAAATAGGGATGTTATAAATAGATAAATCTACCATTTTCTTTCAACTGAACATTTTGAGGCGACTAGTAATTTATCATGTTATTATAGTAGAAGATAAAAATTTTGACAATCATCTGTAAGGTTCAAGATATACAAGTCTTGTATTCCCTACAGAGACTTTGAACAAAGAACTTATGAAAATGTCACATACATTGTGGCAAGAATATATACATCAATCAGGTTTTTGTTTGAGTTGGAGCACTCCATTTTAAGAAGCATATAAGTTTGTGTTTCATTAATGCAAAGCTGTTGTCTGTTGAGTTCATCAAAGCCTTTAGATAATACTTCCTTTCCCCTCTTACTTCAGGGTGGCCGGATTCAATACTAGCCTTGATTTTTCCCCCTATTACTCTTTCTTTCTGTTGATTGGAACGAAACTAGTTAATGAACTTTCCAAATATTATGTCATGTTTACCTAGCCAGTTAAACTAGAGGCAACAGCAGAAGCAAATTAAAGAATAAAAATTCTCTGTCTCATTTCGAGTGTTCCACTTTATGTTCCACCAATCATCATTTATAACTTGTCAGAAATTTATTTATTTTTCCTTATAAAATAATTAAAATTTTAAAATGAAAAAAAAAAAAAAAAAAAAAAAAGATTGGATAGATGGCAAGTTATGACCGATGAAACATAAAGTAGAACATTAAAAATGGAACAGAGGATTTTTATCCCAAATTAAGAGTGGTTCTTTTAGTTAATCTTAGGCAGGCTGTGACGCTAAATCTTATTAATGAATATAGGTGGTAATTGACTCGTCCTTATGATAATTGTCTGACAGTTACAACAATATATCAAGACAATATTTGAATGGAAATCTAATGCATCAAAGAGTATTCTTTCTCAAACAAAATTTTTGTTAAAATAGACATAAACTGAGTATTCAAATGATTTGGACCTGATTGAAATAAGCACATCCCTTGATGAAAAACATGGACTAAATATAAAGCTAATATATCCTGCTACACTTATATGTGCCTATTTTCTGTTAACAAATGTGTTTTCTTGATTCTTGTTTCAGAATATCCTGTGATGATGAAGAAGAGCGTGAGTGTCGCAAAATCTGCAAGGGCTGTCCTCGTTCTTCAACATGCAGGGGCTGCACTTCTTGTGTGTGTTTTGGGTGCACCAGGTGCCGCTTTTGGGACTGTGACTGCCGCACTTGTGTTGACTTCATGGAGCATGGAGAACCTTAGGCCTAGTCCCCAGAATCATGTCCTTTCTTGCCTTGCTTATTTGATCAAGAATAAAGAAAGTTTGAGACCTCAAAACTTTCTGTTTGAATGGCTGTTGTAAGACTGCCAACTTTTCGTTTGCTTTTCTTTTCTTTCTTAGCAGCTACCTAGAATAAGGTCTGCCTTTCATGGTGGATGTGTTATCATTTTATCCTTCTGGACCCATTTGAAGTTTTCAATAGAACTTAATATTTCCAATCCCATTGTTGAGTTGAATCATATAATCCTTCAATTATGTTTTTGTTTGAAAGATAAAATAGTAATTTGCTTCAGCTTTGCAAACCAAATTGGGGTTTATGTGACCAAAATAATTTGGAATTATTTAAAAATATTCTCTAAAATATTTCTTTAGTAAACTGAGAACCAAAAAACACTCAAGCACACACTTTTTCAGGTTTTTTTTTTTTTTTTACATGAAAAGCCTTTTTTTTTTGTAAAAAAAAAAAAAAAAAAAAAATTATTCCAATCAGCCCAAAGGGCCCACAAAAGCCACGTCCAAGATCCCAAAATCCTTTTAAGATGGGAAAGATATATATATTTTTAAGAACAGTCTTCCTTTAAACATATTACCTGTGTAGTTTTTAAAATCTTAATAGTTCTGAATCGATGAATCCTTTTTCTCTGAATTTCAATTTTGAACAGTATCTTTGACCAAAAAAATTTGAATTGTATCTTCATCGCCTATATAGATGTGCAAGGGTTCAACTTCAACATGATAGAATTGTCGTAGATGTGCAAGGGTTCAACTTCAACATGATAGAATTTGACAACGATCCACCATCGTCACCAATTAGCTATATCTGATTATTGTTAGTGCTACCCACAAACACCGAACAACCCAAAAAACATAAAATCTGGAATCAAAAAATTGTATTGCTTTACGTGCTTGATAGGAGTTGACTGGTTTGAATAGTAGCGTTTCAACGAATGTGTTATGCACATGAAAATAGCATCTTTAAGGCCCCAGTAATACACTTGGAATTACTCATTATCGTCATATGGCTAGGGTCAATGAATCCACACCAAAGACCTCTTTTTTTTTTTTTTTTTTAATTCAGCCAAAAAAAAAAAAAAAAAAAAAACTGGAAAACAAAAACCTTTGAAAGGTTACCTAAGAACCAATGACTTAGATGCATTCCAAGTTTCATGGACCGAAGTTATATTCCAACAAGAAATGATCTTTGGTGAACTTAAGGCCACCTATTTCCTACAAGACGTGGTTGAAAAGCCCCCAGAGTACCATCAAAATTATGAAAATAGCACATAATGATAAACTAGACTAGTTCTCCAAGAGAACCTAATGATATTACCCAGTTCTCTTTGAGCTCACATCCCCACCCCCAATTATTGTAAGTGAAAAAAAAGGGAAGAAAGAAGAAGAAGAAGAAAAAAAATCATCAAATTTTTAGACCTATTAAACAAGAAACAATGCCAAGCCATGTCGAACTAAAATATAAGATCTAGTTCATTCCTCCCTACTCAAAAAGGAGGGGATTGAGAATGTGAGAAAAAGAAAATAAACAATCATCAAATGTTTAGACGTAAGTGTTGCACTGCCTCTAAACATCATGAGGATGTGAGAAAATATATTGTATCTTATCTTATGTTTGGATAGAGAAAGACGAGGGAAGAGTAGAGGAGAGGAAAATGGAAGATACCATTAATGCTGAAAGGAACATGTTCAAAATCCAAAAATAAGAAAGGGAAGGAAAAAGAGAGGAAAAAGGAAAACAAAAAGCCATGTGTGTATATACCTAATGCATTAGCAGGCCAAAGGGGCTCCAACATACAAAATTTGGCATCTGCTATTCAAAATAGAGATCAGACTTCATCTGCAATTAAGAAAAGCTACTCCTACAGTCTCAACCTACTGAAAATTTCACAGCTACATGATTGATGGCTCTCTGGTTAGTTATCAAGTTGATCACTGTCAGACTTAAAAAATGTTCTACACAAAAAGGAGGGGATTCTCTAGTCAAACACCAAGAATTTGGTCTCTCTTGAAGTCAATGCATGAACAACTTGATCAGATTATATACAGATGCGTGCACCTGGCAAGCAGAAGGCATGCACGTCCCTTTTATGAAACAAGTGCATACATCAAGAGACTTTATGCCAGCATGCAGAACACCTGAGTTTAATGCATTGAAACTAATATCATCTCCTCTACACAATGTGTTGTGGTCCAGCAGACATGCGATTCCTGCCCCGGCCTCTTCTTGCACTTGCAATGCTAGCTGTCAAGGAACTACCAACATTTGCTAAGGCACCAAGGCCCATCAGTTTTAGTCCAAGATTTTTCATTAAATACAACAACCTACTTTCATCCCCTTCAGTCACCAGTTGCAGCTCCTGTGCCTGCTCACGAGATATAACTGTATAAAGCTGCAATGGTAGGTTTGAGGAATGAAGGCAGTTGTTTGCTGATTCCTCTGTATAACTGTTTTCCCCACTCCCCAAAGTGATTCTCATGAGCCCCATTGATTTTGGATCTTCTGTTGAAGGATCAAATATAAAGGAAAAGTTCCCTAACACTAGATCAGGCTTCTTGAAGAGATCTAACAGCAAATCATTGCTAGGTCCAACATTCCTCTGCGTGAGTTTCCTCAGATTATTTTGGCGGCCCCTGGTGGCTCGATAAATGCGTGAAGCTTCTCTTAAGCCACTCAAGAAGGCACCATGCATGCTGGCTGGATGTTGCCTATTTGTGGCCTCACCAGCAAAGAACAGATTACCCAAGCTTTCCGCAAGTATATCATAATCACTTCCAGATGACTGTACTCTAACATGAGAGTATGAACCATAGGAAAGGGGATCACTGCCCCACCTTGTACATATTGTTTGTATTGGATTAGGTACATCAATACCTTTAGGACTAAATATACCTGTAAAGAGAAATGTGAAATATTAAGAAGAAGCTAGACTCAATCAAGCTTTGGAAAGGAAGACAGTGAAAAACAAGATATCTTACAATTTTTGTCAATTCAAGAAAAATCATACCTCTTAGGATTCTTAGAACACGATGGAGCAAAATGGATGGATCTGTGGACTCAAATATTTGTGCAGCTTCTCCAGCCACCAGTGCAACAAGTACTGGACCCCCAGAAACAGTATGATAACTGTAAAACAAAAAAAACTCTCCACGTGTATCACTGTGTTCACTTAGACATCCAAATGTGTCTAGGTCTTCTCCCCAGAAAACATGTGGAAATACCATTGCAACTTTATTCAGCAGCCCAAATCCCAACCTCTCAATGGCTGCCAGCTTTCTTTGTGGTAATTCTGGTTCAAATCTGATAGTTCTTTTCTTTAAAACTCCAAGAGGTACAGTGCACAAGACCATATCTGCCTGAAACTTTTGGTCCCCAGCTATAACCTCAATGCCTTCATTTCCATATCTAATAGTATTGACAGTCTTTCCATAGAGTATAGGAACTCCTTCACATAATGCTTTTATCAATCTCCAATTACCTCCAGCAAGAAAGCAGTGGTCCCCACCCATTTCGTAAGGATCATCCTGATCCCAATAGGCAGCTGACAGTTCTGAAAGACATCCAGCATTAGCATATTCCAAATTTGCAAGATGCCAATCAAGAAGTTGCCTCTCCTCCGTACTTTTAGCCACAGCATACAATTGCCTAAGTGTTTCCAAAACTGAACCCAGGGAAATATCATTTGCAAATCCACCCATAATTTGTCTCAGTTCAGTAACTTTATCGAGCAACTTATTAAAAATGATTTCAACATTGGAATCAATTACCTTATCAACAGGGGCTCCATCAGGCTTGAACAAAGGGCAGTTATCTCTGACCTTATGAAGTGGTATAGAAAGTTGCCTGGCCAAAACTCCTAGTGGATTAGCATGGATACCAGTAATAACACTACCACCAAGGTCCACAGCAGCAAATTTACCACCCTGATCCATCTTTTGAGTATAAACTCTTCCACCAGCACGATTTCTACCTTCTAGAACAATCACTTTGAACCCAAATGACAACAGCTGCCTTGCTGCTGCTAACCCAGCAAGTCCTGCACCAACAATTATCACAGACCCTTCTGTTGCCTCCCCTGGCATATGAGAGATAAATGTAGGAGAAACCCCAAAATTGATATACCCATTGAACAAAAGAAAATCATAAGCTGAACATATCAAATGTTCATACTCACTACTCACAGTTTCTTTAACATGTCCTTTCGAAAGCCACACCCGCACATTATCCCTCCACCTTGCTAGTATATGATTCCTCACAACAATATAATCATTCTGCTCCTTCCCACCCAATTCACTCACCACCCTAGCTTGAATCTCCTCCTCAAGCAGTGCATCAATTGGGAACCCAAGAGATAGCGCAATCATTGCCTCAGTTTCCGTCTCTTTCTCCAAATCCGCCTTCGTTCTATTCCTCTTCTTGAAAGCACCACCCAAATGCTTCTCAATGAGCTCATCCATCAAATTCTCATCATAATTCCGCATTCCCGCTTTCTTTCTCAATGACCGCTTCGAAACCACACTACCTGAATCTGGGGTATCCATTATCCTGCCCAGATTCACTAACCAACCTACTTTCTAACCCAATTCAAAAAGTTGACCTTACAAACCCAACAGGATCACAGCCACACATTTCTCTTCACTACTGCCCATATATCATCCTAAGCCAAAAATTATCAAATGGGTATTCCATTTTCAGACATTTCACCAAAAAAACCACATCCTAGAATTTACCAACTTTGCAAAAAACATACAAACTAAAGAGCAAATTGAAAGAGAGTAAGTATTTTCTTCAAAAACCCACTTTTCTATTTAACCAAAGCAATGAGTCAAACCCAACAAAATCCAAGTTATTGTCACTCACACTGAGAATTCAAACTACGGCCACGCAAAATGTCAAACACATTACTTGCATTAAATTTCAGAGTTTCAGTCCCAAAATTTGGGTAAAGAATTGAGTCTAAAATTGACTACAAGTTCATGCAAAAGGTTCTGGAAGACATTGGAGAAGTGTGACTCACCTTGTTGGCCGATTTGACTCGCGGATTGGGAATTTCTGTGAACCTATTGAGAGCGTGAGTTAGGGTTTTCTTATGCTGCGAGTGAACTCGGTGAATTGGAAATTGGATTGGAGGGAAGGGTTAGTGGGCTTCAGCCCATAATACTTAAATATTTAGAGGGCTATAATAGTGGCCCCAAAATAATGGGCCATGAAAAGGCCATTAGAATCTCTTCACACAAGGGTTGGAGTTTTTTTTTTGGGTTCTTTGGTCCACTACAGACCCATTGGGCCTATTAGTCAGTTCAAATCTAGGTGTAGGTGAGATTTAATCCTAAATCTTTTCATTTAACAATCAAATTTTAAAAAAACTTTATTAACTGAGTTAAATAATATTCACAATTTTTTTTTTTTTTTTTTTTTAAATTCGATACTTACTAGCACTGTGCAGGCTGTATTAGGTTGGTTGAGGGAAAATATTTTAAGTTTTTAACCAATCTGCCTTTGGTGGGTTGTAAAATTTCCAAACTGATGTCAACCCAAAAATCTCCAAAAAAAACTAGTTGATTTAAAATTTGGGCAGTTTTAACTTGATGAATTGGGAGGGTCAGTTTTAATTATGTCAGTCTCAATATTATGTGAGAGGAAGGAGTATTGCACTTGGAGTATTAAATAAGGAAAAAGTTTACGGATGCCCTAAGGGCTTTAGTTTAGGAATTATTTTTCGAATATATTATGAGAAAAACATAAAGAAATTATTCTTTAGGGCTTTTTATATTTTTCATGAAAGTTATGTCAAAAGTTTTCTAAAATAGTTTATTAACAATTGTCTTAAAGACGCCTGTTAACATGACCCATTAAATAATTACTTGACACTATAAAGAGAGTGTGCACATACACACACATATCAAGTTATACCATATGTAAATTTTTCTTAATGTTTCATTGCCTAATAACTTTCAGTGAATTAGTATTTTTAAAATTATAACATTGGATTACGTGTTCTCTATTTTCTTAACATGTATAACAAAATCAATCGAATGTTATTCACTATTCAATCTATAAACTCATCTTTCATACATAATTTAAAAAGTATTCTTTAATTTTTTTTAATCTATACATTTTATAGATGATATAACTATTAATCTTTAATTGTCTTAAAATTTTGCAAGTATGAAAAATATAGTGTTAAGGACATATTGTATGTAGTTGGCTAATCCTTTGACAAAACGCACTTTACTTGTAATTGGGTAGATCTAAGATGTGTTTAATACTTCAAGAAACATGTTGTTCAAGTCTAGTATTAAAGTCATGAAGATTGGACCAAGAAACAAGTGAAGAAAAGGTGTTCATTAAAGCTGGACAGATAGCTCGACACCTGTGGACAGATAGCCCGACAGCTACTCGACACCTCTCGACAGCTGGCTATCTATCGAGCTCTTCAATTGATTGTTATCGCAATCTCGACACCTTCTCGACAGCTGATGGATCGATCGAGAAAGCTCCTGTCCCCTCGACAGCTTCTCGACACCTAGCTATCTATCGAGATTTAAAGCTCGACACCTCCTCGACACCTCCTCGACACCTGCTATCTATCGAGGTTACTAAAATCAAAATTTTTAGATTTGATTTTTGGGCTAGGCTTTTGTATTTGTGTAGGGTTTCTTTTCTCACAACCCTAGACCTATATAAGGCTTATTTTAGAGGCCGTCACATAAGAGAATACAAGGAGAACATATGCAAAAGGTAACCGATGCCTTATTCTTTCTGAAAGAAGTTACTGCGTCTTTGCGCCTTAGGGTTTTGTAACCAAGTGCTTCTAGATCTTCATTGTTGATAAAGTGAAGAACTTTGCAGCCAACATTCTTCTTCCTCAAGTTGGTGAGTGAGTCACGTACTGGGATTCGTGCAAAGGAGTTAGTCACGTACTGGGATCCGTGCAACAAAAAGGGTGGCGTTCATATATTGAAGAGTTCAGAGGTTCTGAAGCAGTAGAAGGTTTCTGCTGTGAGTTCATCTACGAGGATTGTAGAGTTTAGGGACAAAGGTTTTGTATTATATCTGAAACTTCTCTTTACTATAGTGGATTGCTTTTCGGGAAGGTTTCCCCCCAGGTTTTTTACTGTGAAACTAGTTTGTTTCATTGGTTTTCCTGGGTCATCATATCTTGTCTTAGTTATTTTTCCGCTGCATGATTTTGACATGATATTGATGTTTGTTTATTTTAACAAGTTTTATTCATAATAAATCTAATTAACAACTTGGGTTTAAAACTTGTTAATTCTATCAACCGGGGTCTATATTTCCCAACATATAGGAAGAAATGTAATACATCAGAAGATTAGTGAACATACACATTCAATAAAAAATTATTGACCCTTTTATGTGTGTATTTTTTTTTTAAGTAATTGCTTAAGAAAGTCTATTGTGTGTAATATAACTTGTATCACCCTCAATTAAAAATTATCATAAATTTTTAGTGGAGTTTGTTGGTCTTTGTGTTGGAACTTAGAACTCCATTTCTTCTCCTTTGTGTTTGTGATTTTGTTTATATAACATTGCTAACATTATTTATATATATATATTATTGGGGAAATTACATTCTACCCCCCTAAACCATACCATCTTTTACATTTTAGAGAAGTGTGCATTCTCATAGTTTACGGGAGCAAGTGTTACATGGATAATAGTTTAGGGAGGTTAAGTGTTCATTCAGATAGTTTAGGGAGGTAAGTGTAAAATAGGGTATAATTTAGGGGAGTAAAATGTAATTTCCTCATATATTCTTGGTTGTTTTCATGTACCTCAAAAAAAAAAAAAAAAAACAATTAGAGCATTCACACCAAAGCTTCTAAAAAAATATAGCCAAAAGTTTTTTTTTTTTTTTTACCACTTCATCTAAAATAATATAAACAACTCATGAAAATAATATCAAAAAAACCACCACAAAAACCTATAGACAACCACCTCCCCCACCACTCCACCAACCACAACCACCATGGCAACCACAACCCATTGTAAAGAAAAAAAGAAGAAGAAAAAAGCCAAAACAAAACCATAACTCATCACCACTAGTCATAGCCATAGCCACCTCCACCACCACCCACGAACACCAATGTGGCAACCCTAACCCACCGTAGGGAGAAAAAAAAAAAAAAAAAACCCAAGGCGAAACCACAACCCATCACCACTAGCTACAACAACCCATCATCACAACCACAATCCACCACCGCAACCAAAAATCAACCACCACCACCACCACCACCACCACAACCACCTATCCACAAAAGCCACACCCAAAATCAACCACCACAGCTACCAACCCACAAAATACACACCCAATCAACCATCACTGCCATTACAACCACCAAGAAGTCCATAGCTAAAATCAACTAGCACCACCACTGCCACCAAATCCATAGAACACACACAAAAACAAAGAGGAGAGAGAAGGGACCGGTGGTGAAGATAGAGTCATGGAGGAGAGAGTAAAGGGGAGAGAAAATGGAGAAAAGTGTCTAGCTCGAGAGAGAGAGAGAGAAGAGACCAATGATAAGAGAGGCATGGGAGAGAATGAGAGAGAGCGAGAGAGAGCAAAAAAGAAATAAATTAAAAAAAAATGTAGCAACTTGCTACAGTAAGTTGTTACTAGTAGCAACTTGCTAAAAACTTTTAGTTTGACACCACTGGTAAAGAATGTTTTTTGGTGTTTGAGGTGTTAAAATAGCTAAGAGAATGCTCTTAATTATTGTATATCATGTATATCATGCTCTTAATTGTAGCTTTATTAATTATAGTATATAATATCTATTTTTTTTTCTATATTTAAATTTGGTTACTTTATCAAAAAATGAAAAGAAAAAAAAAAGAGGCATGACATGATGCAATTGGTAAAGCAAAAATTAAATACTCAAAATGGGATAAAGTGAGATAACATGGAGCATTAAATAAGAACATGCAATCCAACAATTTGATTTTTAAAATTCACATTCAATAAAAAGATATAAAGGGAGTTCAAAGAGTTTCTCTCTAAATTAGTTTAAAGAGAAACCTTTTTCTAGCATTAAAAGCATTAATCTGGATTATTAATTATTACAAAAAAGAAAAAGAAAATTATAGGAAGCGCCATTTATGATATTGGTTTCTAAGCACTTAAGAAATTCTAATTAATGTGGCCTTTATCGTCTTCGAGGGCATAGTACTTTCTTGATATGTTTCAGTCTCAGATGAGACTGTGACATCAACCAAAGTCTCCTGCTTTGCAATTGCAGTTAGTTGGAAAGTTGTCATGTAGAAGGAAAAACCTTTATTCAGATGTCCTCCTTCCAGCACTTGAAGAGCAATTCGATGAAAAGACTCATCAAGCTCCACAATTTCTTCCTTTTGATATACTGCTATGGATCCATATGATAGTAGTCATAAAGAGAATTTCATTAGCAACATCACATCATTTATTTACATTTTTATCTAGTTGGCATGCTAGTACAGGAACTAAATTCATACAGATGCAAAACGAATACAATAAATTTTCATTTAAAAAAAAAAATTATTAGTAGGAGATTTGAACCTTGAGTGTCTCTTTTTAAGACACTTGACAATGTCATCGAGTTACAATATTATTGGAAATTTTCAATTTGAAAGCAAATAAAGCAAGAAGTAATATCAAAATGATAACTTTAAATAGTTAAAATGTTGGAGGGGAGATTTGAACCATGAATGTCTTCATTAAAAACGTCAAAATGTACTCGTTGAAGTACTAGGCTCTTGTCACCTCTAAAAGTGATTTATTTTTTGTTATTGCTCTAAAGTGATTGATGATGTGTGAATCGTCAGTCCTGTAGATTCATCCAGATGGTGCCGAATCCTTATCACTATTCCTGCAAACGTAGAACAAAGGCTCTCCTAAGGTAGTCACTGGTGTGGTACCTGCCACAACGTCTCCGATGTCAAAATTAGTGTATAGAAGCTTTTTGAGAGAAATAAGAAAGTTCTAAATATCTGAGATATCTGTGTAAGCGTATTTTTTGGGTGAAATTATGTACCTTGTTTGCCTCTGATCAGTGTGTATATATAGATTCATAGTTTCTAGCTGTTGGGGCCTTAATTGTGGCTTTAGTGCTCTTTTCGTAATGCCTTAGGGCTTATTAACGTGGGTTTTGATGAGCCTCCAACGGTTTGACAACTAATTGGTAACTGTCCGAAGCATTGAATCCCCTTATTAATGACTCACCTGCCTTCGTCCGTGTTGTGCCAAGGTGGACGAGTATATTTGATGAGGCCGTCCAGGAAAGGAGAGTTCGTCGGTCCCATCAGCTACCCCCTCGGTTCGTGGTCATCATGGCATGTCATGACGACCACCAGAAGATGAAAGGTTTTCTGCCCAGACATGGCTCTTGGGGTATCATTCCACATTTAATGCGTAGTGGCAGCGCCACATGCATTGTGGCCACGTGGCGTGTTCTGATCAGTGGAGTTGATGCCTCACTTGTGTGACTCTTAGGTTTCTCGCTGAATTTCAGTTTTTTGTGCCTAGCTTTTTAAACTTCCTTTCTTTCTTCTTGCCCCTTCACTTTTTTCGACTCTTTCTCAATCATTGCTCTGTGCTCCTTCTTCCCCAATCCGCTCTGTGATTTTCTTTGAGCTTTTGCATTCTGTGGTTGCTTCCTTTAAGGTATGTCTCTTTTTTCCTTTTTCCTTTGCTTTTTATGGCGTAGATAAATTGTGCTGGCTTCTGATTTCCTTCTTCTTTTTTTCTTTTTCTTTTTCTTTTTCTTTTTTTTTGGGCTTTTAGGATTATCTTCTCTCTTTCTTTGTTTTCTAGGTTTCCATGGTTAGTTGCTCTAAGGTTAGGATAGCTTGCCCCTCAATTTCATTCCTTTTTGCGCGTTTGGGGGGATCTTTAGGTGTTTTCCCGTACCTTGAAAACTTTGTCTTTGAGGGTAGTAGTTTAAGCGTTGCATTGGCTGATTTGCTCCCCTTGCTCCGTCAGTCAATTGATTAGTTCGAGGGTTTAGCGAGGGAGCGAGGAGCAATGTTTGAGGTGAGATCCAATGAGCTCGAGATAGGGTTTTCATCTAGTGACGATCCTGTGGAGGTGGATGAGGATATTGCAATAACCGTCCCTCGGGAGGTTAGGGCTTTCTTCACCCTTGGGGAGGAGTGTAGCCTAGATGTTGAGATTCTCTCCAGGTTTAGCAATAGGTTTCAATTTCCTGAGAGGGTTAGAGTTCGTCTTCCTTGAAAAGAGGAACGAGCTTGTCATTTTTCGCCCAGGGAGGTGTGTTTCTACGAGGCTGCCTTCCTGAGTGGGCTTAGATTCCCCGTCCACCCCTTTATTATGGAGCTTTTAAACCACTTCAAAATCGCTCCTGGGCAGCTTATGCCGAACTCCTGGAGGATAGTGGTCAGCTGTATGGAGATATGGCTGGCCACCACTGAGGGAGATATGATCAGGGTTGATGAGTTCACCTACTTATATCATCTAAAAGAATCCAAGGAATACGGGCACTATGAGCTAGTGCCTTGGGTCAGGGAAGCTAGGATCGTCAGGGGCCTGCCCTCGTCAATCCGATATTGGAAGTCCTGGTTCTTTTTTGTCTCGGGGGATGAGTGGGAAACCCCTTCTGGCAAAGTTTGGGGAGACGTCCCTAGGTTGCTCTGTCGGTGGGGAACCCCGAGTCTAGGTGCGTTGTCTCTCCGCCAGTCCTTCGTCATTATTATTTATTTATTTTTTTGGCACATATTTCGTCATTATTAGCTTTTTGCTTGTCTTGTGCACAGTTAAGAGACAGCCAAAACTTAAAAGCAAATACATGTAACGTGTTGAAGCAGCCATCGAGTACGCGAGGACAATTGAAGACTTTGACGATCTAGTCGACCCTCGGATTCTAGCTCTTCACTGCCTTGGTCTAGAGCCCTCCGCTTTCGTCCTACGAATTATAGAAATTGAGAAGAAAAAGGGTAAGTGTTTGTTAAATTCGTTATTGCTACTCCTTTCCTTTTTAATTTTTTTTTTTTTAACAAGTGCTTTGTTGCAGGGATGTCGACCAAATTTAACCAGGGGATATATGCAAAGATGAGGGGCAAGAAGAATAAGCCCCTCTCCAACATCGGGAAGAGGACGGTGCAGGTTGTGGAGAAAGGCGTCTCCGTCACTCGTCCTGCCCCCATCACTAAACCCTTGAGGACGGCCTCCCTGGCTACCTCAGTAGAAGAAATCACTCCTTTTCGGAAGAAGCCCTGTGTGGACGACAAGGGGAAGGACAAGGTCAATTCTCGTTCGTCCACTGTTTTTGACGATGCTGGCCTTGCGCTGGCGAGGGCACATAAGTCTTTTTTTGTTGAGGAGCTGAGGGTCTTCTCGGGCGTGCCTTCTCACGAGATTGTGGGTCATCACATCCATAAACTCGTCTAGGACTTGTACTTATGCAATTTTACCCTCTCTCTTTTTTTTTTTTTTTTTTTTTTCATCGTCCTGAATTTTGGATTTCCTTTTCAGGTGTTGGGGGAGAGTCTTCACATTACTTCTGAGTACCTTACTCACGAAGCCAAAATTGCGTCGGCTGTGTAGGGTGGAGGCTCTAGAGGTAGAAAATTCTAAGCTGAAGAAGGATCTTATTGTTGTTATGGACGAGGCCAACACCATCGAGGAGAAGGCCAAGATTTTGGGGGACGACCTTAGAGCGGAGAGGCAGTTCACCCTGGAGAAAGATGAGCAACTCTAGGCTGCGAAGGAGAAGGTGAAGATCGTTGTTGCCAAGGCCGTCGAGGCTTTCCAGCAAACTGAGGAGTACAACACAGTACTCTTCAGCTGGTATTACAAGGGCTTTGAGCTCCTTCGTCGATACCTGGTTAAACACCCTTCTGGAGTTGACCTGGAGAATTTGGACATGGAAGTGGTTGACCAGGAGATGGTAGTGGACGAGGCCTCCCACTCCAATGCTCCTACTGAAGATGCTCCTAGGGATGTTCCTCTGCCTCCTTAATATGGTGATGATACGACCACTACTTGAACCTGCCTTATGTCTGCCTTTTTTCTCTTTTTTTGTAATCCTTTATTTATTTATTTATTTTTGGGTGCCCAGTGTGTTTTGGGCTTTTTTATTCTACTTTTAGAACAATATTTTCATTCTAATTTAAGAACAATGTTTTTGCCTAGTGCTTATGGGCTTTTAATTATATCAGTAATTCTGTACTTACTTGTTTTCGTTCCTGCCTTGCATGATACTTAGTGACAATGAAAGCTCGAAAATGTGTCGAAAACACAAGAGTAATTTCGACCCCCAAATTAAAGTTACGGCTTGGTTGATTTTACACTAACTTAATACTAAGTGCGAAATAGTGTAAACACAAGCGTATATGCAGGACAACTACTCTAATCCATATTTAAAGCAACACAGCAGTAAAAATGAAATAAACAAGAGTAGGGAAGAAGGGTGCAAACACAGATAACACCAAGACGTGTTATCGAAGAGGAAACCGAAGAACTCGACGAAAAACCTCTCTGCCGCCCTCCAAGCGGAAATCGATCCATTAGACAATCAGTTGGGATACATGGGTTAGCAAGAGACCCTCCAAGCCTAATCTACCCGATGTACCTAAGCCCTCCAAGCTCCTACTCCAACAAGGCTTCTGGGAACTGTGTCTTGTCTAGCTTTCTGGATCCCGCAACAAGCTCCATGTTGCATCTGCATCCTTGGCTTCTTCCAATGCTTCCCAGCAGCACCAAAACGACACTCAACACTCTCAAAGGGTGTGGTAAGTGTTTGGGCTATCAACCTCTCAATGGTATGGAAATAGAGAGGGAGGAGTTGAGGAAATACCACAAGCAAGTATATAGAGAAAGGTGGGGATGACAATCTCTAATTCTCAATGTGTTTGGCTAGGGTTTTCTCTTTGAAGCATTCCTCAACATTTGTGGGTAATGAGGGTATATATAGGGTAGGCACAGAAAGTGTGAGTCATTCAGTACAAGCTGGCAGAACAGATTGCCTTGCGGGTGTCTCGCGGGAAGGCCTTACCCGCGAGATACTCGCGAGACACAGTTGTCTCCACCTGGCCTGACTCTTTGCATTCTAGCATGTGCAGGGCACATGATTCACTTCGTAGGAAGCTAGGTCGCGACATACCCTCGAGAATTCTTCAGCCTTCAAATGCTTGAGTCTTCACACTCTCTCTCTATCACACAACCCTTACAACAAATCCCACAATAGATACAGGGTATAAACGATTGATAATAACTACAATCAAATTTGGCATGGAATAAAAGCCAACAAAATACATAGTTGTAAATAACAACTTTACAATCTCCCCCTTTGGCTATTCCGTGACAAAACCCTAAAACAGACTTTAGACTTAAACGTGAGTTTGGGAACAAAGGCAAAACTCACTCACACCTAATCTAGAAGCTGAACGGGTCTTGAAACATATGATCAAGTATCTCCTGAAACACAACAACACAATAATATCATTGTATGCAGAAAAACTTGAAAAGCATATGGAGCAATATTAGCATGATCAAGCAAGATGGAATAAAAACAATAGACCATGGCAAGATCAAACAAGCAATCACTATACAAAAGTGATCACTATGCTCATTCACACAAGGAATGAACATCCGGACATGCAAGATGATAAGCTCATTTGAAGAGTATCATTTGCAAATCCAACACTCAACCAATGCGAAATACACGAAGTATTTGCATCTAGGAACAATCCTACTAGGGCACAAGAGTGTTCATCACTCAACCAATGCATAGAACGTATATGCATCTAGGAACAATCCTACAGGGGCACAAGAGTGATGTATCGAAGTAAAATGTATGACATTAAACTTCAAGTACACAAGCATAAAGGCTGCATAATCAAGGTACTGCATATGCATGGCACAAACCATAAAAGCCTACAAAACATGCATGGAAACAAACCCTAAAAACTTACAAAAGCAACATGGGTACAAACAAGATATGCTACAAAGCATAGAGATAATCACAAAAACTGAAATGATACTTGAATTAAAACAGAAGCTTTAAACCAAAAGCAGTAGTAGTAAATACTGTAATCAAAAGCAGATAACAAAACATAAACTACTAAAATCGTCTTTGAGTCAACAACCAATAACCAATGAGACTAAGTCTAAGGCTATGCTCCCCCTAACACGTGCAAGCTCTTCTCCAGCTCCGCCTCAAAATTTTCTCCCCCTTTTTGACCGGAATGGCCAAAGGGCTAGAACTGGTCGGACTCGGAGTCTGATCCATAAGCGGAGGACAAGTCCTGAATCTGTGATGATAATGCGGTGATCTGTCCTTGAAGGTATGCGAACTGATCTGCTGTGTGCTGCACATGGGAGTCAAGCACTGTAGACATCTAATCCATTTTAGCTAGTAACTAATCAAGTTTACTTAAACCTTGTGGTGGAGCCGAAGATGATGGCTGTGCAGAGGGCTCTGGAGCAGAGGTGAACCTATCAATCTCCTCCTCTGTATCTTCACCTTCATCCTGCTGAACCCGTGGTTGTGGAATGGTATGCACACCGGTCTTGGAGCCTTTGATGTGTGCTGTGCTCCTTGTCAATGTATGAGCACCAATGGGATAGTCCCTCTGAACCACAGTGAGACCACTTGGGAATTTCAGCTTCGTTTTAGCGATTAATCCCATGATCAATGTGGGAAAAGGCATTATGGTTCTTGAATTTTGCTTTGTAATGCTCATTTTCAGAACGTGGAAGATGTGACTGCATATATCAATTTCCTTATTGGTGAAGAGGTCGAAGAGAAACCTCGTCCTTGGAGCTGATAGTGTGGTGAGGTTGGTGACCGGATACAGATTATGGATCATGACATAACTCAATGTTCTCATCTCTGGTGAAAACCGGATTGTGTCCATAGATGATTTCTTCGATGAACCACCAAGAGTTGTTATCATATCTTCAGTAGAACCCAATCTCTCGTCATATTGAACTGACATTGGCTGAGAGGTAGGACGAATCTCCAGAAAATCTTGAATGCTGTCCCTAGTGATTATGAACTCCTTGTGCCTCACCCAGCACTCAATACGATCTCTGTAGCATTTGAGAAGAACTCCCTGATTATCTCTGAATAGACAACCCCAGTCGGGTTCAACAGCTTGGTCCAAGTTCGTTCTTTAAACGCATCAGGAATGAAGGTGTCTTAAAGAGTTTCCAACTGAACCACCCTTTCCATGATGATTGTCCTGTCCTTATAGCAGTCATTATACTTCATATCTGCTTCAGCAGACTTGAAATGATCAGAATCAGTGCGTGCACGCTTTGAAGTTGGTTTCTTCTTAGCTGCATGCTTGGTGGGAGACATCTGCACAATTTCACAAAGCAGAAAGGGAACATGTGCACAAACACCAAAACATAACACAAAACTTGATTAGATTCAAGTTAGTCCCATAATAAAGGTAAAAAGCATGATCAACTCTTAACAACATGCTAAACACATAAAACCAAGAAAACATAGACACAATGCATGAAAATAAGTAACTATGCGTGTGCATATGTGTGCATGTGCTGATGCATGTGTGTGCAGCAAGAGATGCATGAGGGGTGCCTAGGTGTGTGCCTAGTGTGTGCATGGCATGGCATTGAGGCACAAAATGGCCAAAGTGTGTAAAACACATGAACAATGACCACACCGAGTGGAACATGGTCAAACAAGTGAAAAACCCATAGATTGAAATCACTTGATTCCAATTAGGCACAAAAATGTCACTCGGACATTTTATCAAACACCTAGCATGCACAAATGTACACTAAACATGAACAATGCATGAACATGATAAAATCTACCCTCAATACATGTTAAAATGCCACAAGCGGTCAACACAGATGCACAAACGACAAGTGGGACACAACCTAATCAAAGAAATTGAAAAAAAAAAATTTCACTTTAAAATGAAACCCAACCCAATTTCAAAAGATACCCAAATTTTGAAACCCTAACATACATTACTGCAAAATCTAAGAAACTTATGAAGACAATGTTGAAGGAAACATACCTTGATGTAGAAACTGTAGAAAAATGCTTGAATAATTGATGGGGTTTTGAAAGAAATTGATTTTGGGTTGAAAAGGGGTTCGAGAGAGGTTATGCGAAGGAAGTGTTTGTGATTTGAAAAACTGTCACATCTGCTATATAAAACTGAAAACATGCATTTCTCGCAGGTTAGATAGTAGCGAAACAGTCGCGAGACAATCGCGAGAATGGCCATTGAAGCACATGAAATTTCGCGAGAAGCACTAGGTCGCGAGACAGTCGCGGTAACTTCTGTCTGAATTTTGAAAAATTCCAATTTTTGCCAAACAGCATTTCGCGAGACGCTGTTGGTCGCGAAACAGTCGCAAGACAGTCGCGAGAGTTTCTGTGTAAATTTGCAAAAAGTTCATTTCCCTCAAACACTTTTCGCGGGAAGCTCTAAGTCGCGAGCTTCTCGCGAAACAACCCCTGAACTAGATTTTGATGAAAATCACACAAAATGCATTTGACCAAAAATAAACACACGAAAGGATAAAATCACTTTCAAAAACATATAAAACATTCAAAAATATTTTTGGGTTTGATCAACAAGAACTTGAGCATACACATTACATTTGAACATGTACAATCACACAAATGAGATAGGCATTGATTGATTCAAAGTCTTGTGTGTTGTGTGTGAGTATCAAATGTGGAATAGTCTTTAGACCAGAGCGAAGCTTCAATGATCAATTCAATCGAGTCATACACAACTGATACGAAATCAAGTGGACTATCTCCATTATAGAAATTAGTATATATGACCTCCCACACATTGAATACATAACTTATAAGCTTTTCATTTGGCTTCTGCATAAGGCATAACAATTAGTCCATTTTATTTTGTTTGGACAAAAACATCTCATTTTGAGATTAGTGCTTGAAATTTATGATATTTCAACATTGATGATTAGCCTTTGGCTTTTGAGCACCATACAAAACACATTAAGAAGAGTCGCTTTCCCTTTTTCCTAGTCGAATACTAGTGTGTGCGACAGGCTTTTGCAGCTCAATATCTCTTTTCATTTGGAGATTTACATTTGGTGAGCTCTTTTTGCAAAAACATAAAAATAAAGCGGGAAGAGATATAGACACAAGTCTATGCAAGTATCAAGACTAACAAGACTATTGACCAATCATTCATGACAAGCTTGAAGATCTATTTACAACAGTCACACATAGTGTTCAAGATTTCTTCCACATAGAAAAGAGTGCATACATAACAAGCCAAGATCGTAAATGCACTACGCCATAAGTACGAAGGTACTAGGCCAAACTCACATGTGACATGCACAAAACAAGTGATCAAACTTTTGAGATTTTTCAATTTTTATGGGTTTTTTGAATTTTTTGAACACACCCAAAACAAAACAAGAAAAGTAAGATCAACAAAAACAGCTGGTACAAACCAACCAGATAAAAGAACAACAGTAAAATGAAAGCAATGCATGATATGATGCAACAGCAAATGTCCCTAATCATTGAAAGAATTAGTGCGTGGACATGTTATAATGCTTATGCATGAGTACCCCTCTTCACCCACACGTCACGTGCGTTTGGGGTGATATCCTTGACGGATTGGGTACGAGAGTTGGGACTTTCAAACCTTCTGGTGAAACTCTCCAAGCAAGTGGTGAAGGCGCCGATCATCTTCATCACGCCCGTCATTCCAAGATCACAGTTTCGACTTCTTGATTGCTCACCACCCCAAGCTCTATTGTCATTTCTTCTTCCTCGTGATCTAGGAATGCTTGCATTGTTGTTTGCTCTCAGCTTTTGACAGTTGGGTCTCGTGTGTCCTTGAAATCCGCAATAGTGACACACATAATCCGTCCTAGGACCCCGTTGTGATCTTGGGAGAGATCTTCCTCTGGTTTCATGTTTAACCACAGATTGATTTCGGGGCTTATTCACCATTCGTTGCTCAGCCACATTCTTATTCTTTACATCCTCAACTTTCTCAAGAATGGGCCCTTCTACAACCGTCTCGTTTGCCTTCACAAACTTTACTTCTTTGGTGACTTTGGCTGATAAGCAACTTCCTCCGGTGTATCCCAACCCGGACTTGTCCGATGAAGGTTTTTGAGATGATATAACATCTTCTAACTTCTGAGAGGAGACTCTCTCTATCTTAGCATGAGCTTGCACTACCTCTTACTCAAGAAACCTCATATTCGTATAGGCTTCAGACAGCTCGCCATTTAGTGTCTCAATCTCACATTTAGCCTCTTTATATCTGACCAAAAGACTTCTGTGGTCCTCCTCAGCTCTTTTCATCTTCCTCACAGCCGCCTTGGCTACCCTTGCATACTCTCTCGACTTTTCAAGTAGTAAGGAGTAATTTTCTTGAAGATTAGCTGTATTCTCTTCCTCTTCAGCATTTGATTCTTCCACAATCCCAATAGACTCTGAATCAGAATGCTCACCAAGCTCCTTCACAAGTGCACCCAAATCATCCGATGACTCCATATGAGCAATGGTCATGAAGGCGGAGTAGTTTCCCTCTCCGTCACAGCTCTCTTTCGAGTCAAAATCAGAAGAGTCAGAATCACTGAGCGTTGTGGCATAAGCCTTGCCTTTTCCCCTCAGAAAATTTGGACACTCCTTCTTTAGATGTCCATGGCCATTGCACGCACAGCACACAATGTCTGAAGGAGGTTGAGAATCCTTCCCTTCTTTCCTCTTAAACTCTTTCCTATCACCTCTTGAAGGTGAAAACTTCCCTCTGTTGAACGGTTTACCACTGTTCTTCATCTTCAAAAATTTGCGGAAGTTCTTTGCAAGAAATGCTACTTCCTTCTCCACTCCATCTTCTTCGGAGGAATCATTTGTTCTTTCGATGATGGTTTTAAGAGCAAGCGATTTACTCGTCTTATGAGAAGGCAGTCCCAGCTCATACGTTTGGAGAGACCCTATCAACTCTTGGATTTTGATCTCATCCAAGTCTTTGCTTTCTTATATGGCTGTAACCTTTGCTCTAAAACTTTCAGGCAAGGACCTCAATATTTTTCTCACCACCTTAGTATCTTCAATCTTCTCCCCAAGATTGAGTTTAGCAATTACAATTTCATTGAGCTTCCCATAGAATGAATCAAATGGTTCATCATCACCCATCTTGAGCTCTTCAAATTTGGTGGTAAGCATCTAAAGCTTTGTGTTCTTAATTTTCTTCGTACCCTCATATGTCGTCTCCAAAATCTCCCAAGCTTCCTTGGCTACCATCATATGAGAGATCCTGTAGAATTCATCAGGAGATACACCACAAAAAATAGCATTTAAAGCTTTACTATTGGTGTTGGCTGCCGCGAGAGCTGCCTTATCCCAAGTGGACTTAGGAGTCTTCGGCTTAGTCCAACCTATCTCAACTGCATCTCAAACGGTATCATCTATAGAGCATAAAAATGCTCTCATTCTGGCTTTCCAGAAAGCATAATTGTTCCCATAAAAAAATGGTGGAACATTGAGCGATTGAGACCGGTCCATCTCAAATAGGGTCAAGGATCACACTTAGGTATTTAAACCACAGCGAGTGTACCCGCTCTGATACCAATTGAAAGCTCGAAAATGTGTCGAAAACACAAGAGCAATTTAGACCCCCAAATTAAAGTAAGGCTTGGTTGATTTTACACTAACTTAATACTAAGTGCGGAATAGTGTAAACACAAACGTATATGCAGGACAACTACTCTAATCCATATTTAAAGCAACACAGCAGTAAAAATGAAATAAACAAGAGTAGGGAAGAAGGATGCAAACACAGATAACACCGAGATGTGTTATCGAAGAGGAAACCGAAGAACTCGGCGAAAAACCTCTCCGCCGCCCTCCAAGCGGAAATCGATCCACTAGACAATCAGTTGGGATACATGGGTTAGCAAGAGACCCTCCAAGCCTAATCTACCCGATGTACCTAAGCCCTCCAAGCTCCTACTCTAACAAGGCTTCTCGGAACCGTGTCTTGTCTAGCTTTCCAGATCCCGCAACAAGCTCCATGTTGCATCTGCCATCCTTGGCTTCTTCCAATGCTTCCCAGCAGCACCAAAACGTCACTCAACACTCTCAAAGGGTGTGGTAAGTGTTTGGGCTATCAACCTCTCAATGGTATGGAAATAGAGAGGGAGGAGTTAAGGAAATACCACAAGCAAGTGTAAAGAGAAAGGTGGGGATGACAATCTCTAATTCTCAATGTGTTTGGCTAGGATTTTCTCTCTGAAGCATTCCTCAACATTTGTGGGTAATGAGGGTATATATAGGGTAGGCACAGAAAGTGTGAGTCATTCAGTACAGGCCGGCAGAACAGATTGCCTCGCGGGTGTCTCGCGGGAAGGCCTTACCCGCGAGATACTCGCGAGACACAGCTGTCTCCACCTGGCCTGACTCTTCGCATTCCAGCATGTACAGGGCACATGATTCACTTCGCGGGAAGCTAGGTTGCGACATACCCGCGAGAATTCTTCAGCCTTCAAATGCTTGAGTCTTCACACTCTCTCTCTATCACACAACCCTTACAACAAATCCCACAATAGATACATGGTATAAACGATTGATAATAATTACAATCAAATTTGGCACGGAATAAAAGCGAACAAAATACATAGTTGTAAATAACAACTTTACAAACAGCATGTGGTCTCTGTCTGCTTCATCCTTCTACGTCAGTAACTTACATTGTTATTACTTAGTTATAATTTTCGTTGTGACTCATACTCATTAAAAAGGTCTTGATTCGTTAGTAACTTACATCCGTTGAGGCTCATGACTGTCTCGAGAGAAGGAGGGAGAAAACATGTATTTATACAGGCTTATGACTGTCTTGTGGGTAAGCTTCTCTCGAGACAGGTTTTCTCCCTCCTTCATCCCCCTCATTGTGTTAGCTATAATTCCGTGCCAAATTTGACTGTAATTTCTTCAATCATTTTCCCTGTATGTATGTGGGATTAATTGTAAGGGATGAGTATGAGAGATCGGTGAAGACTCAAGCTTCAAAGAATGTACAAGTGGATTTCGCGATTGGCTCATGACTGGAAGATGAATAGTCATGCCAGGCTATACTTTTCGCGAGTGTCTCGCGGGTAAGGCCAACCTGTGAAGGACTTGCGAAACTCTCTATTTGGCAAAAAGTTATATTTTGCTTTACCATGTCTTTACCTACACTATATATACCCTCATTACCCACAAATCGTAAGGAGTGCTTTCTAGAGAGAAAACCCTAAAAAATACACTTGAGAGTTAGAGATTGTCATACCCACAATCATCTACACATTTCATTATGATTTTCCTCAACTCCTACCTCTCCATCTCTATATCTTTGAGAGGTTGCTAGCCCAAACACTTACCACACCCATACTGAGTGTAAAGTGAGATTTTGGTGCTACTGGGAAGTATTGGAAGGAGCCATTCATTGGCGAATGCAGTTGGGCTGAATTGCGGGATTCGGAAAGTTAGAGAAGACAAGGCTCCGAGAAGTCAGTTTGTAGTAGGAGCTTGGAAGGCTCAAGTACATGGGGTAGACTAGGCTTGGAGGGTCTTTTGTTATTTGTGTACTCCAACTTTATTCTCTAGTGGATCAATTTCGACTTGGAGGGTCGCAAAGAGGTTTTTCGCTGAATTCTTCGATTTCCTCTTCAATAACACGTCTTGGTGTTATCTTGTGTTTACATCTCTCTTCCCTACTCTTTAAGATTTCTTTTTATTGTTGATGATGAATGAATATGGCTTAGGGTAGTGTTATCGGTTCATTGCGCTTATATACTCTTGCTCCGCACTTAGTCTAAGTTAGATTAAAAGCAATCTAGCCGTAATTTTTAATTAGGGGTTTGAACAAGCTCTTGCGTTTTAGCACAAATCCGACCTTTCATATTCAACCCAAAAACTTAACAAAAACAATAAAAACATTCACAATGGTGATTGTATTTTAGCAGAAAAAACTATTTTACCACCAAAGAACCAAAAAACCATGTGTTATTGGAGAAGCTAAAACTAAATTTTTGGCGTAAATGCACTTTTAGTCCCTACATTTTGGCTTTTTTCCATTTTGGTCCCTACATTTTAATTTTACCACTTCTAGTCTCTAAACCAATTAACGCATGTTATTTTCGTCCTTTTCGTCAGTCAACCGACGGAAATATCTGAGGTGACTGACGGAGGAATTAAAATATTATAAAAAATGTCATATCAGCAACTAATTTTTTTTTAAATAATTTATCAATTTTAACTTAAAAAAGAAGAAGAAAAAACATAATTAAAAACAATAAAATACATAAATTTAGATCTAATTCATTTTGAACAAGAACACAAATTTAAACATCAACAAAAGAACATAAGAGCACAAACCCAGAACCAAACACAAACTCAAATTTAAAAACAAAAAGAACACAATAACAAACTAAATCTTTCCTCTCCTCTGTGCCGAAGCTCCATGGCCACCATGGCTAGAGCTTCCTCCACCTCCAATCTCTCTACCACTAAAACTAAATCTCACACACTCCGAACACTTGAGACCCAAAACCTGATCTGAGTCCATCTCTCTTTAGACCTCGGCTTCTCTCTCTTTGATCCAAAACAAGGCACAGCCTCCCTGTTCCACCACGGAACTCAGCCAACACTACCATGGAACCTAGCACTCACAAGACTCTCGACCTAAGCCCAAAATCAACAAACACTCTCTCTAAACTCGGATCTCTTTACTCCCAAACCCAGAAGCTACTCTCTGATCTACAAGCTAAGAGCATCTTGAATGGCGCTTGATCCACGAAAATGAGATGTGGAGGTTAAAGGGCAAAACAGAGGGTAAGTACTGGGTATATGTGTTTGTGTGCTCAGTGTTGTGAGGCTTTGTAAGCATGTAACATGTGTAATAACGCTTAGACCTAGATTGGGTTGGTTAGGTTTAATGGCTGCACCAGATTGGTGGAGGTGGAGATTGTGGTGGCTGGGTCAGATCAGTGGTGTTGGTTCAGTTTTTTTGGGTCGCAGGTGGTGGGTAGATCTGGGTTTTCTAGGTCCAGATCGGCTAGGTCCATTGTAGGTTTAAAGAGAGGCTGAGATGTTTTTCTTTGTGTTAGTATGGTTGAGCTGGGTTTGTGTTGGTATGGTTGAGGGATTGAGTTGGGTTTGTTCAATTTTGTGGGTATTTTGTTAATGATTGTATTGATTTAATTTTTAGATTTAAATCTATTTTTTCTATTGGATAATTTGGTTTGTGTATATATATGGATTGATTTTTTTTTTTTTTGTACAATATTCTTTTATGATTTTTCTATGTTTGATTTCTGGGTTTGTATGATTTTTTTGGGTTAGTGCTCTTGTGTGTTCTTGATGGGTTTGTATGATTTTCTAGATTTGTATGATTTTTTGAATTTGACTTGGCATTTATTTTGAGAGTAAATAGTTTATGTTTGTTATTGTGTTCTTTGTGTTTTTAAATTTGAGTTCGCGTTTGGTTCTGGGTTTGTGCTCTTATGTCCTTGTGTTGATATTTAAATCTATGATCATGTTCTTGTTCAAAATGAATTAGATCTAAATTTATGTATTTTATTATTTTTAATTCTGTTTTTTCTTTTTTATTTAGTTAAAATTGATAAATTATTTAAAAAAAATTAGATGCTGATGTGGCATTTTTTATAATATTTTAATTCCTTTGTTAGCCATCTCAGATATTTCCGTCAGTTGACTGATGGAAAGGACTAAAATAACACGCGTTAATTGGTTTAGGGACTAAAGATGGTAAAATTAAAATGTAGGAACCAAAATGGAAAAAAACCAAAATGTAGGGACTAAAAGTGCATTTACGCCTAAATTTTTTGCAACTACACTAAACTGGTATAAAAATAAAATACAATATTTTATTAAGATTATCTCTCTATCTTCAATTAAAAAACTCAAATTCTTTCTTTTCCTTTGTTATTTTAATGAGTTGTTTATATTATTTTAAATGAAGTGGTAAAAAGAAAGAATATTTGATATTAGGTGTATTGTAAAGTGAGGTGATAAAATAGATAAATTACTTTTTGAGGTGCTAAAAGCAAAAAATTTTAGCACCACTACTGTAAATGCTCTAACTTCAAAAAAAAAAAAAAAAAAAAAATCTAAGCTAGCCTAGTATTAAAAAAAAAAAAAAATTGTTTTTGTTTTTATCTTTGTTGGTAGATGATTGCATTTTAATGTATTAAAAAATAATGATTTTGTATATTTATAAATTGTTAATACTATTGAAATTTTTTTCTTCTTATACTCCGGCCTCCTTTAGCTTGAAATCTTGGGTTCATCCTTACTCATGTCTAAAATATAAGGAATGATTTGGAGTAGTTCATAAATCAAACCATAAGCCAATAAACTCTTCTCTCTCTCTCTCTCTCTCTCTCTCTCTCTCTCTCTTCCAAATGAAATAAATATTGTGGACATATAACTTTTTTTTTTCTCTCCTCTCTCACTCTCTCTCTCTCCCCTACAATTTTAGCAACTCCATTGCCACAATTCCTATTTTTCTCTTGGGCACTCTTCCTATTTCGAGCACTCTTCTATTTTGGGCAGGAATTTCAATAACTACTGAAATTATATCTCCCTCTTTCGTCACATAATTTCTCTCTCATATTTTATTCTTTATACTCCGGTCCCTGCTAGCTTGAAATCCTAGGTCCGTCCCAGATATATATATATATATATATATATATATATATATATATAAGAGGACAAAGGTGTTTTGGAAGTCAATGTCTCATAACAAATATATAAACTAGAATTGGGACACCTTAAAAAAAAAATTTTAAAGAAAAAAAAGGTATCATGTGAATGCATTTTTTTTTTTTTTGTAAAAGAAAAGAAAAGAAAAGAAAAAAGTCACTTAGCACAAGCCTAGTAAAGCATTACAACAATGTAATAATACACCATTTTTTAATAATGCGCTATACTAAATTAAAGCACTCTCTAACTCAATTGCCATTCTTTTCAAGGTTTTTATAACTCAATTGTTTGATACTTTTTGATATTTTCAAATTCTCATTTTTTCAACTACCAAATTATCAAAAAGTACTCTTTTAATGTGTGGTTATACCCGGATACCATTCCTTCAAAAAACATAACATAGAGGATATAATAAATTCTTGTAAAGGAAGAGCGAGAATCTAGATGTGAATTAATTTGCATTGCTTGCAAAAAATAAAAAATAAAGCATTGATGTTTGGGAAGTCTCATGAAGAGTCAATCCTTTATTTGAACCAATCCTTTTTTTTTTTTTTTTTTTGAGAGAGTTTTAACTTATGGCGTCTGCTCCTGATGATAACTCTTTATCATCAGACCAAGACACCAATCAGTTTTTGGCGTAGGCGGAATTGAACCCCAGATCTCTTATACAACCATCAGAGACTTTACCAGTTGAGCTAACTGGAACCCACTTATTTGAAATAATCATTTTCACTATATTTTGTGAAAGGGTTTTACTAACATATGTCCTTAAGTCATACATTAGTAAACCATTATAAGAAATTTTTTTATGAAAAATTGAAAAATAATTAATTAATTGTTTTGACAACTTTTTTAATTTGCCATAAAAACTTTCTTAAAATAGATGATTAGTGTATGCCCTAAGGGCATATATTGACTAGACAAAAATCAGTAGTGACAAATCTTGTGAAATCGATGACCCTCATCAAGAGACATCATTTAAACCAAAAATAACTCTACTAATTAGAAGTGGGAAAAGTTTACCAAAATTAACCATTCATAAATAGTTCCTCGTTTGAATAATAAAAAAAAATTCTTTGAAAAAAATATCTCTAATAATAAATCAAGCAGGGGCGGCCCAACAAATTTGGAGGCCTAAGGTGATATATTTAAATGTGGTCTTTTTGTTATCACTTGAATAATATTTAACAAGTATTTAATATCATAAGTATTTGAATGAATGATGTTAGAGATATTATAAATTTTACAACATGAGACTTACAAAGATGTATCACTAATTACAAAAAATAATTCAAAAATGCATTTAATAGGTTATTGACGTCCACATATCTATTAATTGTCACATCAATTTGTAAAGTTTTCAAGCAAAATTAATGATATTTCTAGCACTTTCCTATATGAATTATTTCTTGCGATTAGTGACATATTTGTAAGGGAAAATGCTAGAAATACAAATTCTTTTACAAAATTTTTTACAAACTAATGATGTGGTGAATGATTATAAATAAATAAAAAAGTGATGTTATCGGTGGGTCTAGATGAGAACCAGTAAGAAGATGGCCACAACAACAGTTTGTAAAAATGTTGTAAAATAGTTTGTAACTATAGCATTACTCTATTTGTAGGACCCAATATTTAAAGTTGTATTATCTCTGGCATTACTCAATTCTTTGGAACTTCTTAAAAGTAGAGAAAAATTATAAAACTATTTTTTTTCCCTATATCTCCATTTTTTTTTTTAATATATCAATTTTTGCTTCAAAATTTTAGGTCTTCCTTTAGTAGGGGCCCAAGGCAGTGACCTAAGTGGCCTAGGCCTAGGCCGGCCCTGAAATCAAGTTAACATTAAGATATTTTTATTTTTAAAGTCTTAGAAGATTCATTGATGTTATAAAATGATTTAGACCATGTAGGGTTGGTGTTAAACTTTCAAGTAACATAAAAAGTTTTAGAGAGTAATGGAAGCTATGAAAGGAATTGGTATGGAGAAAAATCTCCTTATTTTGATGTTAATGTTGATTATACTTGCCTCGGTTGAGGGGCAAGCTGGTGATCCTTTACCACCTTCTGTTCCTCCCTCTTCTATTTTGCCTGACTACATGGCTAAGCCTTGGCCACCTATTAGAAAGGATAAGCAATGTTTTTTAAAGTGGGTTCGTTTTTGTTCTATGTTCCTAAATCGTAAGCTATATCCAAATTTCCAGTTGTTTGAACGTTGTGTAGATGCAGGGCCAAAATGGGCAAATGCCCTTTTTGCGCAAAATATACAGCGTTTTGCCCCATTTCCCAAACTAATTAGGAAAATGTCCCTCTTTTAAAACTCGATTTTTAGACAATCGAGTTATAACAAACAGAAAATTAAAAAAAAAAAAAAAAAAAATTTACTGGAACTCGAGCTCCATGAACTCGAGTTACATGCAATTTTTTAAAGCCCATTAGTGGCATTTTAAAGCCCTATAGTGACGTTTTAAAACATGCAAGTTTTTTTTTTTTGTTTTTTTTTTAAAGTTTGATCGCTCCCTAGGGAACCCTATAGTGGCGTTTTAAATCCCTATAGTGGCGTTTTTTATGGAACTCAAGCTCCATGCAATTTTTTTATTTATTTATTTTTTATTTTAAGTTTTACCTATAGCTGCGTTTCATGGAGGCCTATAGTGGCATTTTTTATGGAACTTGAGTTCCATGTAATTTTTTATTTTTTATTTTTTTATTTTTTAAGTTTGATCGGCCCATACTCGATTTTCTACAAATCGAGTTTTACATTGAAACTCGATTTTGAGAAAATCGAGTTACAAAAGAGGGGCATTTCTCGAATTAGTTTGGGAAAGGGGACAGAATGCTGTATATTTTGCGCGAAAAGGGCATTTGCCCATTTTGGCCGTAGATGCAGTGAAGATACATTGTACGATACCTCCCTATCCTTGCTATGTTGTCAACGATTGTGGTTTTAACTGTTAAATGTGATGAGCTCATGAATAATATTTATGGATCTCGTACTCTCTCTTGCACCCCTTTTTTTGTTGTTAAAAAAAGTTAGAGACTCTCTTGCACATATTCATGCATAGATACATGTATGTTCGTATACTATTTTAGTATTTTATAATGTTTCATACATAATTTGATAGGGCCAACCAGTTGAATCAATAAATTGATCTCATCTCATCAAAAAAAGAAAAAGAAAAAGAAGTTATTATTTGTTTATTTAGACCCTTGAACACTCAAATTGTTTAACCTAATCGAATACCAAGTTGTTAGTTCATTTAAACAGATCTAAGTTAAACACAAACAATCATATCACTAAATATGGAAAAGTAAAGAAGACAAGCAATATGATGACCCAGAAAAACCAATGAAATTGTCCAGTTTCAAGTTAAAAAAATTGGGGAGGATTTAACCTAAACAATCTTCAACGCAACAAATTCACTATATAGAATGGAAGTTTCACAATAGTTTTTTCCCTAAATCTAAAGCTACTTCTTGTAGTACTTACTCACGTGACCACACGCAACTCCGAATCCATGGAATATTCTATTTGAATTTGTTGCACATAAACACCCCCGTTTGTGACTTTGAGATCCCACTCAAAGTTTTAGATCATCAGCAACAATTGATCTTGTATGCAGCAACTTATCTCCACCGGTTCTTGTGTTTGGATCTTCTTTCCGGTAGATGCTTGTTGAGTTAGAAGGTTACAAAGTCTCACAGATCTCACAGGAGTAACTCACAGGACTTCATAAGACTTCTGAAACGTGAATTAGGGTTTCCTTATATACCTAATAGTGTTGAACTCAAACCCTAAACGTTTTGCGGGCTCTCGGGCATGATTTAAAATCTGCAGAAAATGCAGTTCGATTGGTTGAACCTTTCTCTCGATTGGTCAAGCCTTGCAATTTCTGAATTCTTCTTTCTGCAGCTTGATAGTTCTTGAATCTTAACTTGAACCAACTTGAGCAATGTCTAATACTGTTCTAAGACATGAATATATTAAACTAGACATGTTTTTGTACTCAGTTTGCCAACTCACATAAAATTAAAACCTAAACATTTATTCTTAAATATTTAGAACCTAACAGTTCTCATTTTCAATTTGGTTTGCCTTTCAAACCATTGTGTAAATTAAGTCAAACTGAGCCAAATTGAATCAATCAATTCACCAATTCAACCAGATTGAACAGTTATTAAACGAGTAAATCCATCCAATTAATCAAATTGATCAAAATCTACTATTAAGTTCACATTTTTATTTCCCTCCCCCTACCAAAAAAAACTTATTTAATCTTATATTCTATAATCCATATAAGTTTTATATTATTTAATATAGATACATTTGTGGATACAAGGGAGGAGTTGCCACCTAGTTTTTGCAGTGGTCTGGGAACCATATATATAGCGTCCTTTCGAGGAAGGACATTTGATCTTACTTCCAGAGTATGGGTTCGAAGTTTAGGTACGTTCTTGGGAAGGTGTTAGGCACCCAAGATCACCCAACCCTAAGGTTGGACTCCCATTGTTGTGTCTTATATCTTAACCTTATTAAAAACAAATTCAACACTTGTATTCTAACTCACACACACACTAGCATGTATCTAACATACAACATGGCATCTCTCATCCCAAAACAACATAACATATCTATCCCAAAAACATAAAGAGCCAAACCACACACATATACAAACCCTAACATTCATCTAGCATGTGAAAACCCTATCAAGCATATTTATAACCAAAGATGCATTTTCAATGCATGACCTACCTTTACTTACCTTGCAGCAACTCAGCACCTATGGCATTAATGCATGGGCATGTGAATGAGTGGCATGGTATTAAGATTAAGAAACAAGAAGACAAACCCTAATCTAGCATATGAGAGATACCAACAAATAAAGCATGTGAACCAGAGACTCAGATACGTATATACATATGAAAAGGGTTTAAATAGAGGCAAGACATGTGAAGCAAGCAAACCAAACAACACAAGAGATCTGAATTAGGGTTTCTGGGCAAGTGCCTACGTACGTAGCCAGAGACTTGCGTACATAAGGTTTAATCTACGTACGCATGCTTATGGCATGCGTGTGTGGGACTTGTTCAAAAACCCTAACTTAGAAACATGAAACAGAAAAACAGAGCATAAAAGAAAACCCTAATTCTAACAACCTAGCATGCTTATAGACATCAAACTAGCATAAAACTAAACTAAGCAAACATGTTATAACACAAACAAAGCAAGAAAAACAGATTAAATAGCAAAAGAAAGAAAAAAGAGAAAATAAAGGTTGAAACCTAATACCTTAAAAAAGAGTTCCCAAGCTTTGATTTTGACTTTTCCCCTCAGTCAAATCTATCACAAGTAATTAAACAAGCGATTAGTAACGTTAAACTAAAAGGATTGGGGCCAGAAAAGGTCCTAATCAAATAAAATTGACTTGAGGGTGTTTTGTGAAAAACTCTCTTTTGATTCATTATTTTCTAGTGAATCTTAGGTTTTTTTCCTTGAGATTTTTGTGTGTTTTGAAAATGTACCATGTAAGGCTTTTTATAGTGGAAAAAGTGGGGTTTGAAACGGCTCCCAGACGATGTGGGATTCATTTCAAACCTTAGTCATTATTGTAGAAAACTTGCCTTCTCCATACTTCTAAAACCTTAGTTGCGTACGCAGGAATGTGCTTGCATATGCATGCTTTTCCTACGTACGCATGCTTTGGCCCACATATGCAGGCCACTGCCCACGTACGTGGGTCAAGTGCCACATTGGTCATTTGTTTCCAAAATAGATTTTTGCTTAGTTAAAATGTTATATTTTTCATTTTAACACTCCTCAAGTCAATTTGATATCTGATTGGGCTCTAAACTGGCCTTAGGCCTTAAAGTTTGAGCATTATTGGGGAACGGGGGCCCGAGTCGTAAGGGGTACGAAATGCGGTGTCTAAAACATCAAGTTAATAAGTATATAAATTATATTATACCATTTTTGTGTGTGTGTGTGTGTATGTCAACAATTACCATGAGAGAGATAAGTTTGGGAAGTATAGGACAAAGAAAAGAACAATGTTTTTCACACTCTTATTCACAACTTGTTAAGGTGGTAGATTATGATTGGAATAATAACACTTTCACATAAACCCATTGATGATGCAGAAAATCCTCAGTTGAACTCCTCGTCTATACGGATGGATGACGTCAATACAGCTGCCGTGAGATCCTACAAAAAAGGATAGGTTCTTGGAGTACACTGGTGTGGTGTGTGCCAAAAGGCCTCTGATGAGCTACTCAATAAGATCAGAGCTTAATTGTATAGAGGGACCGCTATTTGGCTAGAGAAGTGTAGTGCATATGTTGCATTTGAGTTGCGTACCTTTGTTTTCATTGTTTGTGCCTTTTTTTTTTATAGGTCTTTGCCCCTTATTATGGGGATAAAAGTTGATCTTAATGGTATTGTATCCGTTGGGAATAAATGCTAGGGCGTTATAGGATTTAATGTCCTTCTGCTTGTTGGTCCATCCGTTACGCTTTTGCTTGTCTGTTAGGTGAGTTGTTTCCCGTGTCATTTATGGGGAGCTTCTTTAATGCTGACTATCCTCATCCATAAGATGGACGGGACTAATTTTTCTCTTCTTTGGTCGTTTCATGGATGATATTGATTTTTCTCTTCTTCAGTTGCCCCTCTACTCCTGTCGTCATATTCATAGATGCGGCTCAAATATGAAAGGTCAAATTGCTTCGACTTTTGTACCCGTCACATTTATTGCGATGGACGTCTTGAGTCTTATCGTGACACATGTAGGTCAAAGATTGCTTAGACATGTTGAAGCCATTTCTCGGGTTCTTGCGCATGATTTTTAGGGATTTTTATTTCTTCCCTTCTTCATTTTGTCTACATTTTTTTGTGTTTCTAATTGCTTCTTTTGAGTCTTCCTCTCCATTTCCTTATCTTGGTTCCTTAACTCCTGGTGAGTTTTCTTAGCTTTCTCCTTGTATACTTGTGTTTTTAATGGTAGACCATTCTTCTGTTAGGCTAACCTGTCCCTCTTTTTCTATCTTTTTTGTACATTTGTGTCATCTTCTTTCCTCGGTGGGTAGATCTCGTCCAGAAGTTGGACCTTTTGTTGGGGAGGATTGTTCATACAAGTTCGTTCTTCTTTTCCTTCACCCTTTAGTCTATCGTTTGGTTGGCATTGTTGAGAGTTTAGGGATGTCAATTTTGGAAGAGGGTATCCATTTGAGTGAACTCGAGACCGGTTTGTCCTCTGGGAATGAGTCCAGTCCAAGAGATTACTTTGTCATCTCGGCCTTTTAAGGCTCTTGAGATAGTTAACGGTCTTTAGGAGAAAGACACGTCAGGAATAGGGATAAATTCCAATTTCCTATGTCTGTTTGCCTTAGAATACCTTTAAAGACGGATAGGGCGTGCTCTTGTGGCTCGGAAGAGGTTTGCTTCTATGAGGCAATCTTTAACAGTGGGCTAAGCTTTCCCATCCATCCTTTTTGTCAAAGAGTTGTTGTCCCTTTTAAACCTTGCCCCTACTAAACTTGTCCCTAATTCATGGAGGACGGTCATTTGTTGTATGGTCTTGTGGCTTTCCACCAATGACGACGATATTATTAGAGTGGACGAGTTTATCCATTTGTATTGTTTGAGGTCGTCCACGCATTCTGGTTACTGGGAGTTCAAGCCTTAGGATATGAAATCTAGGCTGGTCTTTGATTCTCCCTCTTCTCTTCGTGAATGGAAGAAGAGATTTTTCTTTGTCTCTGGTGAATGCTGGGAGGCACTCCGAATGAAGATCTAGATGATGCTCCTAGGTTGATTCGTCAATGTGGAGTGGTAGTGTCTGGTGCGTCTTTTTCTTTTCTTTTCCTCTTTACTTTTTTGCTGATAAGTGATGATGCTAGGATCGTCAGTAGAGATGTTCGTCCAGGATGTGATCGTCAGCCGCCGTTCCAGACCCTGAAATATCTCTAAATACAAAGAATGTGGTCACCGGTGTGGCGCCAGCCACAATGCCTCCGATGCCAAAGTTAGGAAAGACCCTGAAATCAAGGAAGAGGAGAATATCTTTAATCAGTGAAATTTCTAGTGAGTGTTTCTTGTACCTTTTCCGGATCTTGTTTAAGGATATATATAGGTTGTTTTAGTACTCTTCTAGCCGTTGGTTCTGCCATAATGAGGGTGTAATTCCTTGAGTTTGTAACGCTCGTGCAGGGTATTAAGTTTGACAGATACTTCTTCAACGGTATTGAAATTTATTGATCTTTTTGTAACGGCTGGTCGTGACAGGGGGATTGACGATTAACTTGCAGGTTCGGGCAATCCCACTCGTACTGTGCTGTCAGCGAGGTCGTTCTTGTACATCGTCCACAAGCCAGGGATGGACGATTATATATATTTTTTGGGTTTATCAGTTGCCCCCTTATTCCAAGATCGTCCACAATTCGGACGGTCCTGGGAATACGAAAGGTTTTTTTTTTTTTTTTTTTTTTTTTGCTTGGGGAAGTGTTCTCCGTATTAATTGCCTTATGGCGGCGTGGCGTGCGTTGTGGCCACGTGTTCAGTTCTGACCGATGGGGAGGCATCGTTTCCGGTGAGTGCCTTTTCGGTTTCCCGCGATTTCCAAGGCAGATTTTAACTTTACTTTTCTTTTTCCCCTCATTCCTTCATTTTACTTTCCTTTGGCTTTTCTGGGTTTTTCTTTTTTTTGTCCTCTCTGTGTCTGATTTTTCTGAGTCTTATTGCCATGGCTGCCTCGCCCTTCCGACCTCTGATTTTCTTCCTTTTCTTCAGGTGCGTATCCCTTCTTTTTCGCTCCTTTCCCTTTTGCTGCTTTATATTTCTTTGCTTACTTTCCTTTTTTGGAATGTGTATATCCTTCCTTTAATGGTGGATTATACTGCATTTCAGCAAACTTCTCCTTCTATTGCTTTTCTTTTTGCGCGCTTGGGGGGATTTTTAGAGTTTTCCGGCGACCGGTATCCATACCTTGGTGATTTTGTGGCAGGGGGGAGTGGTTTAGATTTAGCGTTGAGTGATCTGCACCCGCTGTTGCAGCGGTCGTTTTCCAGGTTTAAATCCGTTCGTGGGGTCCTTAAAAGGGAAAAAATGGGTTCTGCGGTGAGGTCGAGTGATCATGAAAGGGGTTCTTCGTCTAGCGCGGCCGTGGACGGGGTTGTGATGGACACAGCTACCTCCGTGCTTCCTTCGTCAAATCTTCCTTCGACTTCCGCTGTCATTCCTCGTCCCTTCCATGCCCTCAAGGAAAAATGTAATTTGAAGGTTGATGTCTTTAGTAAGTTTAGGGATAGGTTTCAATTCCCAGAGGAAATTAGGGTTCGTCTTCCCAGGAAGGGTGAAAAGGCTTGTGCCTTTGCCCACGGAGAGGTTTGCTTTTACGAGGCGGCCTTCCTGTGTGGTCTAAGGTTTCCCGTCCATCCATTTGTTATGGAGCTTCTAGATCACCTGTAGATTGCTCCTGGGCAACTTATGCCCAATTCTTGGAGAATTGTCATAAGCTGTATGGTGATCTGGACGACTATAGCAGATGGAGAGATGATCACGGTGAACGAGCTTACCCATCTTTATCGCCTAAAAGAGTCTAGGGAATTTGGGTATTATGAGCTTGTTCCCTGGGATAGGAGGTCCCGTCTAGTAGCCGACCTCCCTTCGTCCTTCCGTTATTGGAAGTCAAGATATTTTTTTTGTGTCAGGAGACGGTTGGGAGACCTTGTCAGATGACTTTTGGGGAAATGTCCCCAAGCTGCTGCGCCGGTGGGAGACCCCTTGTCTTGGTGCGTTTGCCTTTTTATGCTCCCTTTTTCTATCGTCGTCTGTTTCTCTATGATCGTCTTTGTAATCTCGAGTGACTTTTTTTTTTTTGCTGTGCAGTGAAGGAGCGCCCTGATCTTGATAGCCAATTTGAGGCGAGAGTTCAGGAGGCGATCAAATATTCAAGGACGATCGACGACTTCGACGAACTTGTTGATCCGTGTACTCTGGCTCGTCACTGTTTGGGACCTGAGCCTTCACTCTACGTTCTTCAATTCCTTGATCGTGAGCAGCGAAAACGTGAGTAGATGTGTGTGATTTTTTTTGGCTTCCTTTAACTTTCCTCTGCAGAAATGACGAGCAAATTCAACAAAGATCTGTATGCGAAAATCAGGGGGAAGAGGAACGAACCCCTTTCAAGCATTGGTCAGAAAACTCTGAAGTTTACTGACAGAGAGAAAGAAAAAGAGAAAGAGAAAGAGACAGTGGAGAGAGGCTCGTCTACCCCTACTCAGGACGAAGCAAGGACAGCTTCTCCTGCAGTTTCGATCGAAGAGGTCCCTGGACCAAAAAGGCGAAAGACAGCGCACAAGGGTAAAGAGAAGGTGGGTTCCAGTATTTGGGACGATGCGGAGGCCGCCGTAGCCCGGGCCAACGATTTTTTAACTCCTGAAGAGAGAAAAGAGATTTCTCTCGTACCTTCTCATGAGATGGTGAACCCGCACGTTCATAAGCTCGTGCAGGTATGCTTTTCTTGCCTTATCATCATTATTATTGTCATCCTATTGCTTTATCAGCAAGCTCATAAGTTTTTATTCTTAGGTGATGGGGGAGACGATGCATCTTACCTCACAATTCCTGGCGAGTGAGGAGAAAGCTGTCCTGGCCACTTCGAAGGTGGAAGCCTTAGAGGCTGAGGCTGAGGGCTTGAGGAAGGACCTGATCGCGGCGATGGACGCCCACAATACCTCCAAGGAGCAAGTCAAAGTCCTGACTGAGCAACTTGAGGTTGAAAGGGCGAAGGTAAAGCAGAAGGACGATCTCCGCGGGTCAGAGGATGAAAGCTGCTGTAGCCAAGGCCGTCCTCGCCTTCCAGACAACGGAGCATACAACACCATACTGTTCCAGTGGTACTTCAAGGGGTTTGAATTGTTAAGAAGATACATGATCAAACATGGGCAAGGAGTCAATCTGGACGACTTGGACTTTGAAGCCGTAGATAAAGAGATAGAAGCGGACGAGGCTGCCCTGGCAGCTCAAGCTTCTAGGGCTTCAGGCGAGGACCCTCCTGCAGCTGATGAGGGTGATGACCATGCTCCTCCTGCATAATCACTTAGTGCCCTTTTCTTTTTTTATATGCCTTGTGTTGTTCTGGGCTTTTTTTGGACGAACACTCTTTCAGGTCCCCGTATGTTTTGGGGTTTTTTCTTGAACAATTTGCATCTTCGTGCATATATATATATATGTATGTGTTCTGTTTGTTGTTAATTCTCATGTTTATTTTTATCGTTTCTTCCCTTTAGACTTAGAAGAATTTGAGTTGAAATTACTTCTTCGTTTCTTGAAGTATCTGTTTTCCTCGTCTGTCTGTGGACTTAGATGATTTATGTAGGAATGCTCTTGGACGATTAAGGGATTTCCTCGTCCTTTTGATCTGGACGATGAGCATCCTTTGCAGGAATTTCATCATCTTTTCGATCTAGACGATAAGAGTTCTTTCAGGGAATTTTATGGCCTTCTAGATCTGGACAATGTACATCCTTTCGCAGGATTTTATCGTCTTTTCGATCTGGACGATGCAAATTATTGCAGTGATTTTTATGGCCTTTTCGATCTGGACGATATACATCCTTCGCAGGAATTTCATCATCTTTTCGATCTGGGCTATCAGCCGTTTTAAATTTTTTAGAAGACAATTAGAACACGGGAAATGCTGAATGATCACTTATGGAGTCCTGAATGATTACTTATATAATCTTGCATAAATACATAACTTGTGGTAGAAAACATAAGATCAATTTGAATAAATAGAAAGCATGGAATCAAATTATGTTAACTGCTTACAATTAGGCCATAGGTTCTTTCTCGTAATACCTCTTTAGGTGCTCGACATTCCATGGACGAGGTAACTTGTTTCCTTCTAGGTCTTCTAGGTGGTAGCTTCCTTGTCGTGAGTAGTGGACGACTTTGTAAGGTCCTTCCCAGGTCGGACCCAGTTTGCCTTGTGCAGGGTCTTTTGTCGCAGGAGTTACTTTCCGGAGGATGAGGTCACCGATGCTGAATCTTTTCAGCTTCACTCTTTGATTGTAGTATCCTGCCATCTTCTGCTGGTATTTGGCCATTCTCTGCGAGGCTTGATCTCTGACTTCATCCACGCAGTCCAGGTTCAATCTTAGCTGGTCGTTATTTCCTTCTTCGTCAAAAAAGTCTCTCCTGATGCTAATGAGCCCCACTTCGACAGGAATAACTGCTTCCGTGCCATATGTTAGGTTGAAGGGAGTTTCTCCTGTTGGTGTTCTTGCCGTCGTCCTGTAAGCCCATAGGACGCCTGGTAGTTCCTCGGGCCATGCTCCCCTTGCCCCCACTAATCGAGACTTGATAATCTTGAGCAAGGTTCGGTTCGTTACTTTTGTCTGTCCGTTGGCCTGAGGATGTCCTGGTGAAGAATACTTGTTTTTGATACCTAAGCTGGAGCAGAATGATCTGAACCCTTGGCAATCGAACTGACAACCATTGTCTAATATGATCGTCCGAGGAATCCCGAACCTGCAAACAATATTTTTCCACACAAAATTTTGTACCTTAGCTTCTGTGATCATTGCAAGTGCTTCTGCTTCGACCCACTTCGTGAAATAATCAATCGCGACGAGTAGGAACTTTATTTGTCTTTTTCCCTGTGGTAGGGGATCGACGATGTCGATTCCCCATTGTGCAAATGGCCAGGGTGAGGAAATGCTCGTCATTATTTCACCGGGGACTCGTTGAACATTCCCATATCTTTGACAGCTGTCACATTTCTTTACAAAGTCGGCTGCGTCTTGCTGCATTGTGGGCCAGAAATAACCTGCCTTCATGATCTTTCTGACGAGTGACTTTGACCCCACATGATCTCCACAAATTCCTCCGTGAACTTCCTCGAGGACATACCTGGCCTCTTCTTCTTCTACGCATCTCAAGTACGGTTGAGAGAAGCCTCTTCTAAATAGCTGATCATTCAAAATAGTGAACCGGGCAGCTCTTCTGCGGACTTTCTTGGCCTCTTCAGTGCCTGATGGTAGTCGCCCGTCTTTAAGAAAAGCAAAAATTGGACTCGTCTATCCCTGGTGTGTATGCACAGAGAAGACTTGTAATTCTTTTATGCTTGGGAGACTTTGTTCTTCTAGTCTCCAATCATATTTCTTGTCCTGGAGATCTGCTGATGCGCTGCGGGCTACTTCGTCGGCTTTTGTATTCTGTTCTCGTGGAACCTGTAAGAACTCCACCCGATTAAAATTGCTTACCAGCTGATTTGTTAGTTTAAGATATTTTTGCATCCTCGTCTCTTTTGCTTCAAAATCCCCTCTGGCTTGCCCTATGACGAGCTGTGAATCACTCTTGACCACAATTTTTTCAGCTCCCAGTGCCTGGGCTAGTCGGAGACCTGTTAACAGAGCTTCATACTCTGCCTCGTTATTGGTTATGGGGAATTTCAGCTGGACCCCATATTTGAGGACATCGTCTTGGGGAGAGACAATAATGACGCCTGCTCCTCCCCCTTTTTGTGTGGACGATCCATCTGTGTTGATCGTCCAAATGTCTTCCCGATCTTCCTCCTGCTCGTTGGTGGTGAATTCTGCTATAAAATCTGCCAATGCCTGAGCTTTTATGGCTGTTCGCGATCGGTATTCGATATCGAACTGGCTAAGTTCGATCGCCCATTGCACCATTCGTCCAGCTGCCTCGGGCTTGTTCATTGCTTTCTTGATTGGCTGGTCCGTCATTACCTTTATTGGGTTAGCCTGGAAGTAGGGACGTAGCTTTCTGGAGGCCACTATTAGGGCGAAAGTAATCTTTTCTATCCGGGGATATCGAGCCTCTGCCCCTGGAAGGCTTGGCTAACATAATACACAGGAAGTTGTACCCTGTCTTCTTCCCTGATTAAGGCTGCACTTACCGCTGTGACAGACACTGCCAAGTATAAGAAAAAATCTTCGCCTTCCTTGGATGGACTTAAGAGCGGGGGATTACTCAAGTACCGTTTCAACTCTTGGAATGCTGTCTCGCATTCCTCTGTCCAGGAAAAAACCTTCTTCAAGGTCTTAAAAAACGGAAGGCACTTGTTCGTTGCTCTCGAGACGAACCTGTTGAGGGCCGCTACTCTTCCTGTGAGCGATTGTACTTCTTTGGTCGTCCTTGGTGAGGACATTTCAATGATGGCTTTGACTTTTTCTGGATTTGCTTCAATTCCCCTTTGCGAAACCATAAACCCGAGGAACTTCCCTGAGGAGACTCCGAAAGCACACTTGGAGGGGTTTAACTTCATGCTGTGCTGCCTGAGCGTGTTAAATGTCTCCTTAAGATCGTCCAGATGATCCTCTTCTTCTTTGCTTTTGACGAGCATATCGTCGACGTACACTTCCACATTTCTCCCAATTTGCTTGTTGAACATCTGATTTACCAATCTCTGGTATGTGGCGCTTGCGTTCTTTAAACCGAAGGGCATGACCCTGTAGCAATAAAGCCTTTGGCTAGTGATGAATGCAGTTTTTTCTTGATCTTCTTCTGCCATCTGTATCTGGTTATACCCCGAAAATGCGTCCATGAAAGTGAGAAGTTTGTGCCCGGCAGTAGAGTCTACTAGCTGGTCAATTCTGGGCAAGGGGAAGCTGTCTTTCAGGCAGGCTTGGTTTAGATCTGTGAAGTCGACGCACATTCTCCATTTCCTATTTGCCTTCTTGACCATGACGACATTGGCCAACCACTCCGGATAATAAACTTCTCGAATAAAGTTTGCAGTAAGTAGTTTTCTTACTTCGTCCATCACCGCTTTGTTTCGTTCAGGGGCGAAAACCCTTCTTTTCTGCTGGACGGGCTTCTTTTCAGGGTCTACGTTTAGGCGGTGTTGGATGATGCCTGCTGGAATCCCTGGCATATCTTCGTGGCTCCAGGCAAATACATCGAGATTGTTCTTCAGGAAAGTGATGATTTCTTCCTTCGTCCTCGGGTTTAGGTTCGTCCCTACCTGAGTCATCTTTGTCGGATCCCCTTCGATCAGTTCTACTGTTTCTAGCTTCTCCACGATCTCAGGTGTCTTATCTTTGATCACCCACGTATGGTTTTCTTTCGAGGCTAAGACGGCCTGGTAACACTCTCTTGCCAACACCTGATCTCCCCTTATTTCTCCGACTCCCTGTTCTGTTGGAAACTTTACCTTCAGGCAGTACGTGGAGGTGGCAGCTTTCCAGCGGTTAAGGGTAGGTCGTCCTATGATAACATTGTAAGACGAAGGTGAGTCTACAACCAGAAAATTGTGTTTGTTGGTTACCTGGAGGGGGTATGAGCCAGCTGTGACCGTCAACGTCACTATCCCGCGGGGGTACACCTTGTCTCCGCTGAAGCTGACGAGAGGTGATTCAAAAGGACGAAGCCTCTTCGGGTCTACCTTCAATTGCTGGAAGGCGGACAGATAAATAATGTCCGCTGAGCTCCCATTATCTACCAGAACTCTCATTGTGTTGAAGCCTTCAATCATGATCATGATGACAAGTGGGTCGTCATGAGGTTGCTTTATCCCTCTGGCATCTTCCTCTGAAAAGTACATGTCCTAGTTCGTTCGTCGTTGCTTTGCGGGTGGTAAGCTATGAACACTGTTTATTTGCCTTTGGTATGACTTTTTGAGGGATCTGAACGAGCCTCCTGTGGATGGTCCTCCCGTGATGGGTTTTATCTCTCCTTTTGCACATTGTGGACGAGGTGGCTGATCTTCACTTCTTTGGAAACCTCCGGGCTGATCCTTCTTACCGTATCTGCTGGCTTCTCCTCTCTTTACGTACCTTTGAAGTTTCCCTCTCTGGATAAGTTCTTCTATCTGCTCCTTCAGGTCTCGGCAATCCTCCGTGTAATGCCCGTGGTCTTTGTGAAAACGGCAATACTTCTTTTTATCACGTACACTGGGTGGTGATTGGAGTGGCCTGGGCCATTTAAGGCATTGTTCATCTTTGATCTCCGTCAAAATCTGATCGACGGGCATCACTGACGGTGTGAATTTCGTTTGTCGAGAATTTTTATCATCCCTTCGTCTATTCCCATCGTCGTTACGTCGGTCAGCTCGATCTCTCTTCTGCCCCCTTCGGTCGTCTTTCTCGTTCTTCTTCTCCTTTGTCTTTTCTGCCCCATCTATGGCTGCCAGGGCATCTTCAGCGTTCATATATTTCTGCGCCTTCAACAGTGCTTCCGCCATCGTCTTGGAAGGGTTTTTCGCCACAGAAACCACAAAGTCTCTGGACTTCAATCCAGCCTTAAAGGTCGTAAGCTGTACCTTATCGTCTGACTCGTCTACTTCCAGCATTCCTCGTGTGAAGCATGTCACATAGGACCTCAACGTTTCTTTCTCTCCTTGTTTGATTGTGAGCAAGTGATCGGCCGTTCTTTTTGGACGTTGCCCACCAACAAAATGACGAACAAACGAACTGCTTAGCTGTTCGAAATTATCAATGGAAGATGTAGGCAATTTGGTGAACCATTCCTGGGCGGCCCCTTTCAGGGTAGTGGGGAAAGATCAACATAGAATCTCGTCAGGGGGCTGTTGAAGACCCAAAGTCGTCTTGAAAGTATTTAGGTGATCCAACGGATCTTTCAATCCGTCAAAGGGTTCGAGCTGGGGTAGGCGAAACTTGGAGGGCACCGGGCATTCCTGGACGGCTGCAGTAAAAGGAGAGTCAGTTTTCCTGATGATTCGGTCCAACCCTTGATCCGTCTTTCCCCTAATTGCGTTTCTCAACTCGTCCATCTCTTTCCTCATCTCCTTGAGGAAACTCGAGTTTGGTTCTTCTGGAGTGCTGGTTCGTCTCCTATGACTGTCTCCGTCCTCATTTCTGTTGACTTCTGTGTGGTTATCTCCCTGTTGCAGTCGCTGTTTCATCTCTTGATTTTGCTTGGTGAGTTCTTCCACCGTGGCTGCGAGTGCTTGAATTTGTAGGGACAACGCAGCAGGGTCTGGGATACAGCTGGACTCCATCTCCTTAGAATAGAACAGTACCCTTGAACCGAACGCTCAAGAATAATATGTTCCCCACAGACGGCGCCAAACTGATGATGCTAGGATCGTCAGTAGAGATGTTCGTCCAGGATGTGATCGTCAGCCGCCGTTCCAGACCCTGAAATATCTCTAAATACAAAGAATGTGGTCACCGGTGTGGCGCCAGCCACAATGCCTCCGATGCCAAAGTTAGGAAAGGCCCTGAAATCAAGGAAGAGGAGAATATCTTTAATAAGTGAAATTTCTAGTGAGTGTTTCTTGTACCTTTTCCGGATCTTGTTTAAGGATATATATAGGTTGTTTTAGTACTCTTCTAGCCGTTAGTTCTGCCATAATGAGGGTGTAATTCCTTGAGTTTGTAACGCTCGTGCAGGATATTAAGTTTGACAGATACTTCTTCAACGGTATTGAAATTTATTGATCTTTTTGTAACGGCTGGTCGTGACAGGGGGATTGACGATTAACTTGCAGGTTCGGGCAATCCCACTCGTACTGTGCTGTCAGCGAGGTTGTTCTTGTACATCGTCCACAAGCCAGGGATGGACGATTATATATATTTTTTGGGTCTATCAATAAGTATTGATCTTCTTTGTTTCACATGGCAGCCAATACATGACCCCATTTAAAGAAACGGTATTGTGGTCATCTAGAGAAGGTTAGGGAATTCGTTGATAGTGTAGCTGACTTCGATGAGCTGATATCTCCCAATTCCCTTTACTTGTACTTCCTTGGTCCTGAGCTGTTTACACACATGTTGAAACCTCTAGTGACAAACAAGAAGAGTAAGCTTACTTCTCCTTGTGTATTCTCTTTAAGACCTTTCCTTCTATATGCTAACTTGTCTTTTCCTTGTAGAAATGGCCACTCATTTTAGCAAGAAGAAGTTGGTTGGGATGAAGGAGAAAAAGGACAAGAGTGTTCTTGAGGAGGGAGGCTTCATTTCAAAGAGACGTTGTCTTGAAAAGAAGGCGAAGGACGAGGTTATTGAGAAGCCTGAGGTGGTACTACAACCTGCTGTCCCTTCGTCTCTTCGACCACACTCCTCTTCATCGTCTCTCGAGGTTCTTCCTTCTAGTGGTGGATTGAAGAGGAAGTCAATTGTGGATTTTTGGACGAATGCAGATTTTGCTGTGGACAAAGCTCATGAGGTCATCTTTGTTGACGACCTGAAACCCCTGATGTCCAAACCCTTTAACGAGCTAATGTCTTCCTACATTCATAGAGCTATATAGGTATGTTGATATCTTATTCTATGGTTCTTTTCATGGTTTCTAGCTGATGGAGCGTGAACTCGTCAGTCAATGTGGTCGGATGAAGCCAATCTGCAGCCTCTTGAAAGGGTCACCGGTGTGGTGCCTGCCACCACGCCTCCGATGCCAAAGTTAGTATGCAAGAAGATCTCAGAAAAATGGATAATGCAAGAAATAATAGTTCTCTTTCAGTGTATCTGTGTATGTACCTTGTTCTTGACAATGAGAGGGCTTTATATGTTTACCTTCATGGCTTCTAGCCGTTGGAGTAGTTATGGAGATCTTAATGCTCCTCCTCGTAACGTCTGGTCTGGTGTAATGTGACTTTAATGTGTTACAACGGCTCATACAGTTGGCTCTATAACCGTTCTGAACTTAATTGTGCTGTAATGAATGTATTGTGTTTTCCTCGTCAGTGACGTGGATATAAGATATGCTCGTCCGAGCATGCCTTCGTCTGTCTCGTCTAGCCTCGTCACTGAAAGACTTCCTCGTCATGATGTCACTAGCTTCGTCATTCCCATCAGTTGCCCCCGGATTCCACGGTCGTCATGACATGTCATGTTGGCCGTGGAAGATAAAAAGTCTCCTGGGCCAAAAGTGCCTGTTGGGCTACCGTGCCGTATTAACTGTGTAGTGATGGCGTTCTCTGCGTGGTTGCCACGTGTTGTGTGTGGATTGGTGGGGTCATTCTTGTGACCCTTGGGTTTCCTGCCGTTTTTCAGTTGCCTTAGTTTTTGGGTTAAAAACTTCTCCACTTTGCACCTTTTCATTTCTCAAACAAAAACTTTTGCTGAGTGTCCCTTGGTGAGCTTCATTCTGCCTTTCTTCTTCCGACCGGTGCGCCGTTCGCCGTTGCTTTAAGGTATGTTTTTCTTTCCCTTTTGCGTTTTTCCTTTTCTTTTTTGCCTTGCTGTGGTTTCTGATTTACTCTTCTTTTTCCTTTTTATATGCTCGATTTCTTTTCTTTTTGGGTTTTTAGCAAGTGTCATTTTCTTCTTGCGTTTTCTGCATTTCCATGGTCCGTAGCTTTGAAGTTAGGATAGACTGCCCCTCAATTTCCTTCCTATTTGCGCGATTAGGAGGGTCTTTGGGGAATTTCCCATACTTAGAAAATTTTGTTTTTGAGGGTAACTATTTGGGCGTTGCATTGGCTGATCTATTGCCTTTGCTTCGTCAATCGGTTGATTGGTTCGAGGGTCTAGTGAGAGAGGGAGAAACGATGTCTGAAGTTAGGTCTAGCGACCTTGAGACTGGATTATCGTCGAACGGTGATCCAGCGGAGGGAGGTTCAGTCGTCTCTTCCCCTCGAGAGGTTAGGGTTTTTCACGCCCTCGGGGAGGCGTGTGGTTTGGACGCGGATAGTGTGGCTAGATTTAAGGATAGGTTTCAATTTCCAGCAAGGGTTCGTGTTCGTCTACCTAGTGACGAGGATAGGGCCTGCCACTTCTTTCCGGGTGAGGTGTGCTTTTATGAGTCAGCCTTTACCTGCGGGCTTAGATTCCCCGTCCATCCGTTCCTGATGGAACTTTTGGATCGTTTTGGCATTGCTCCTGGGCAGCTCATGCCCAATTCGTGGAGAATAGTGGTGAACTGTATGGAGATATGGTTGGCTGCTAATGGAGATATGATCAGGATAGAGGAACTCACATATCTATATCGTTTGAAAGAGTCCAAGGAGTATGGGTATTATGAGTTAGTTCCCTGGGCGAGGAATACCAGGATCGTCAGGGGTTTGCCTTCGTCCTTCAGGTACTGGAAATCCAGGTTTTTCTTTGTGTCGGGGGACGATTTTGAGACTCAATCCAGCACGGATTGGGGTGATATACCAAGGTTGCATCGTCGATGGGGAACCCCAGCTTTAGGTGCGTCAGTCTTTCTATTCGTTGTTTTTAGTTTTGATGTTTTCTGCTATGTGATGTTGTTGACCCCTTTGCCCCTTGCTGTGTGCAGTTAAGAGACGGCCTAAGCTCAAGAGCAGGCATAAAGAGCGCGTTGAGACCGCCATTGGATACGCCCAAACGATAGAGAGCTGGGACGACCTGGTAAACCCACGTACCTTGGCTTTTTATCACCTCGGGACAGATCCGTCTCCTTACGTTCTTCGTTCCATTGGTATTGAAGGCAAGAAAAGTAAGTACTAACCTCGTCAAGCTCTGCTTCCTTTATGCATATGTGGACTTTTTCCTAACCATTTCCTTCTTGCAGAAATGACGACCAAGTTTAAGAAGGACATGTACGCGAAGATGAGAGATAAGAAGGTCGAGCCATTATCCAGCATCGGGAAGAGAGCAGTGCGTGTCAAGGGGATGGCTACTCCTGCCAGCCCAAATGTCCCCGTCAACGCCATAGTTCCCGTCACTGAACCGACGAGGACGGCTTCTCCGGCTACCTCGATTGAGGAGATCCCTACTCCGGCCTCGAAGAAGCAGCGAACATCAGGGAAGGAGAAAGCTGATTCACGGTCGTCCACAATATGGGATGACGAGAGATTGGCCGTGGACAGGGCCCACGAGGTGTTGACGGCGGATGATCTTAAGGTCTTCTCTGGTGTGCCTTTCAACGACATCGCCTCTCGTCATATTCAGATACTCGTCCAGGTAGAGTGTTCTCTGTACTATCAAAAAGATTTTTTTTTTTTTTTTTTTTTTTTTTTATTTTTATTTATTTTTAACAACGTCCCCACATTCCTTTCCAGGTGTTGGGGGAAAGCATTCACATTACCTCTGAGCATCTTACACAAGAGGCTAGGGTGGCATCCCTGACCTCTAGGATGGAGGCTTTGGAGAAGGAGAACTCGGAGCTGAAGAAGAACCTTGTTGAGTCTATGGACGCGGCCACCTCTTTAAAGGAGAAGGTCAAAATTTTGAACAACGACTTGTGGGTTGAGCGTCAGCTGACTTCGGAGAAGGACGAACAGCTTCTGAATGCTAAAGAAAGTCTGAAGACTATTGCTGCGAGGTCTGTAGAGGCTTTCCAGACTACGGACGAGTACCAGACCGTCCTGTTCAGCTGGTACTTCAAAGGCTTCGAGCTCCTTAGAAGATACCTCGCCAAGCATCCTTCCGGAGTAAACATGGATACTCTGGACTTAGAAGAGGTGGATCAAGAGATGGCCGCTGACGAGGCCGCCCCATCTTCTGCTGTTCAAACTGATGCTCCTGGAGAGGTTCCTGCTGGTGGTAATGCCCATGAAGATGCTCCTGATGACGATGCCTCTACACGAGCCTGACACTTAGGAAGTTTTTTTTTTTTTTTTTTTTTTTTTTTTGAGATGCCCTTCATGTTTTGGGCAGTTATGTAAATCTAATTTCTGAACAATTTTACCTTCTGTCTATTTTGGGAACAACAGGAAAGATTTTCAGCCCAGTGTTTATGGGCTTTTAGTTGTAAAAGACAATGATGACTCAGTCTATTTCAGGCTTTAATTTAATATCACTTACCTGTTTTTTGAAGTAATTACCTTCGTCGTGATACTTAGCCATTTTTTTATCCTTGTATACCTTCGTCAGTAACTTACATCCGTCACAGCGGAATTTTGTTACCTTGTTAGGGATATTGCCTTCGTCAGTAACTTACATCCGTCAAGGCGGAATTTTGTTACTTTGTTAGGGATATTGCCTTCGTCAGTAACTTACATCCGTCAAGGCGGAATTTTGTTACTTAGCCATTTTTTTTGCTTTTTGTGGCTTACACCCTTGTTAGGGATATTGCCTTCGTCAGTAACTTACATCCGTCAAGGCGGAATTTTGTTACTTAGCCATTTTTTGGCTTTTTGTGGCTTACACCATTGTTAGGGATATTGCCTTCGTCAGCTACATTCAGTTGCCTAGACCTGCTCATAGAATAACATCAGCTGAATGGATTCTTTATTGATTTTGATAACAAGTACATTTGATTGTTACGTCTATTGATGGTACTTCTTTAAGTGTTCAATGTTCCATGGCCTCGGGAGTCTTTGTCCGTCCAGAGTTTCAAGGTGGTAGCTTCCCTGTCTGGAGTAATGAACAACCCGGTACGGTCCTTCCGATGTGGGGCCAAGTTTCCCTTGAGTTGGATCCTTGGTCGCCAGAGTTACTTCACGCAGGACGAGGTCGCCGATGTTGAGTCGTCGGAGCTTCACCCTTTTATTGTAATACTCTGTCATCTTTTTCTTGTAATCCGTCATCCTGCTGCAGGCTTTATCTCTGACTTCGTCCAGGCAGTCCAGGTTGACTCGTAGGCGATCGTCATTGTCTTCCTCGCTGAACATCTCTCGCCTGGTGCTGGTTACTCTGACCTCGACCGAGATCACTGCTTCAATCCCGTAAGTAAGTCTGAACGGGGTCTCTCCCGTTGGGGTTCTTGCTGTTGTTCTGTAGGCCCACAAGACGTTGGGTAGTTCGTCTGGCCAAGCACCTTTCGCATCATCTAGTTTCGTCTTTATGATTTTGAGTAGGGTCCGGTTCGTCACTTCTGTCTGTCCATTTGCCTGAGGGTGGCCTGGCGATGAGAACTGGTTCTTGATGCCCAGGCCAGAGCAGAAGTCCTTGAAGCCTTGGCAGTCGAACTGTCGCCCGTTGTCTGATATGATCGTCCTTGGAATCCCAAACCTGCAGACTATGTTCCTCCATACGAAGCTCCGGATCTTTGCTTCAGTGATAGTCGCCAGTGGCTCTGCTTCAACCCATTTTGTGAAGTAATCTATAACGACGAGTAAGAATTTTACCTGGCCTTTGCCCAAGGGTAATGGGCCAACGATGTCAATTCCCCACTGTGCGAATGGCCAAGGGGACGCTATTGTCGTCAGTCTTTCGGCTGGCAGTCGTTGAATATTCCCGAATCGCTGGCACTTGTCACACTTCTTGACGAACTCCATTGCGTCCACCTGCATAGTAGGCCAGAAATAACCTGTTCGCATAATTTTTCTTACCAAGGATCTAGGGCCTGCGTGATCTCCGCAGACTCCTTCATGAACCTCTCCTAGGATGTACTCAGCGTCTTCTTCGTTCACACACCTTAAGTAGGGCATGGAGAAGCCCCTCTTGTACAAAGTACCATTAAGAATTGTGAATCTGGCAGACCTCTTCTTGATCTTCCTGGCTTCATTTGTGTCTTGAGGGAAGTGCCCATCCCGAAGGAAAGACACAATGGGCGTCATCCAGCTACTTGTATTCTGGATTGCGAAGGTTGGGACCTCTTCTATGCTGGGGTTCTTCTGTACTTCCATCATCAAGTCTGCATTCGACCCCGTTCCTTCTGACGAGGCTATCTTCGATACTTCGTCTGCTGCCATATTCTGGCTTTTAGGAATCTGGACGAACTCTACCTCTTCGAACTCTTGAGTCAAGTGCTTCGTCAACCTGAGGTACTTCTGCATTCTCTCTTCCTTTGCTTCGTATTCTCCCTTGATCTGCCCAATTACTAGTTTTGAGTCGTTCTAGACTAACAGGGTCTTGGCTCCAAACACTTTCCCTAGCCTCAACCCCGTCAGAATTCCTTCATACTCGGCTTCGTTGTTGGTCGCCGGGAATTTCAGCTGAACTCCATACCTCAATACTTCTCCGTCAGGGGTGGTTATGACGACCCCTACTCCTCCCCGCTTTTGGGCCGATGAACCGTCGGTCTGTATTACCCAAGGCTTGCCCTTACTGGCCAAGTTTTGTTCGTCCGGAAGGGTGAACTCAGCGATAAAGTCTGCCAGAGCCTGTGCTTTAATAGCTGCCCTGGGATGGTACTCTATATCGAATTGGCTCAGTTCAATCGCCCACTGGACCATTCTCCCTGCTGCCTCGAGTTTGCTCATGGATTTCTTGATAGGTTGGTCCGTCATTACCCAGATCGGATTTGCCTGAAAATACTGCCTGAGCTTGCGTGAGGCAATTATCAACGCGAACGTGATTTTTTCGATTTTTGGGTACCTGGACTCAGCCCCCTGGAAGGCTTGGCTGATATAATAAACGGGGAGTTGTATTCTGTTTTCTTCTCGGATCAGGGCTGCGCTGACGGCTGTAGACGAAACAGCTAGGTACAGATACAAGTTCTCACCTTCTTTTGACGGGCTTAGGAGAGGTGGATTGCTCAAGTAGCGTTTGAGCTCTTGGAAAGCTGCTTCACATTCGTTGGTCCAGGCGAAGGCCTGCTTCAGGGTCTTGAAGAAGGGGAGGCATTTATCCGTTGCTCTAGAGACGAACCTGTTGAGGGCGGCGATTCGTCCTGTGAGCTTTTGGACCTCCTTGACGGTCTTGGGTGACGCCATGTTGATTATGGCCTGAACCTTCTCCGGATTTGCTTCTATTCCTCTCTGGGATACCATGAATCCCAGGAACTTCCCTGAGGCTACACCAAACACACACTTACTTGGATTCAGCTTCATTTGGTATTGTTTGAGAGTGGCGAATGTTTCCCTGAGGTCGTCCAGATGGGTAAGCTCTTCCTTGCTCTTGACGAGCATGTCATCCACGTAGACCTCCATATTCCTACCTATCTGCCTGCTGAACATTCTGTTCACTAATCTCTGATAAGTAGCGCCTGCATTCTTTAGTCCGAAAGGCATTACCTTATAGCAATAGAGGCCTTGGCTGGTGACGAAGGCCGTTTTCTCCTTATCCTCGTCGGCCATTTTTATCTGGTTATATCCTGAGAAAGCATCCATGAACGTCAATAGCTTGTGCCCGGCTGTGGAGTCTACGAGCTGGTCTATTCTTGGAAGAGGGAAACTATCCTTCGGGCAGGCCCTGTTCAGGTCCGTGAAATCTACGCACATCCTCCACTTCCCATTTGCTTTCTTTACTAGAACAGTGTTGGCCAGCCAGTCTGGATAGTACACTTCCCTGATGAAACCTGCAGTCAAGAGCTTCTTCACTTCGTCAGCGACTGCCTGATCTCTTTCTGATGCGAAGACTCTTCGTCTCTACTTGACGGGCTTCTTCTCTGGGTCTACATTCAGCCTGTGTTGGATGATTTTCGGGGATATACCTGGCATGTCATCATGGCTCCAGGCGAAGACGTCCAGGTTTTGCTTAAGAAACTGGACGAGCTTTGTTCTCATCTCGGGGCTCAAGGTCGTCCATATCCTGGTTGTTTTGGTTGTTTCTTCCTCAGTTAGTTGCACTGTTTCTAGAGCCTCCACCTTTTCTTCCTCCTTCTCTTCAATTATCCAGGTGTGGTTTTCCTTTGCGGCCAACACGGCCTGGTAGCATTCTCGAGCTAAGACTTGGTCTCCCTTAACTTCACCAACCCCGTTCTCCACGGGGAACTTCACCTTTAAGCAGTAGGTAGATGTGGACGCCTTCCACTTATTGAGGGCAGGTCTTCCAATGATGACGTTGTAGGAGGAGGGGCAATCCACCACCAAGAAGTCCAGCTGACGGGTCAGTTGCTTCGGGTATGTCCCCACTGTCACTGTCAACGTGACTATGCCCTTGGGGTAGACCCTGTCACCACTGAAACTGACGAGGGGGGAATCAAAAGGACGTAGCCTTCTGGGGTCTAGCTTCAATTGTTGAAATGCAGGGAAGTAAATGATGTCAGCAGAGCTACCATTGTCCACGAGGACCCTTTTGGTGTTGAACCCTTCTATGGTAAGCATTATGAGCAGGGGGTCATTGTGGGGCTGCTGCACTCCCCTTGCGTCGTTTTCATTGAAAGTCATGTCTTGATCGGTTCGTCTCTGCTTCGACGGGGGAGTCGTATGGACGCTGTTCACCTGACGTTGGCATGCTTTTTGAAGGGATCTGAACGAACCTCCGGTGACGGGTCCCCCTGTGATCGTCTGTATTTCCCCGACCACATTTTGAGGAGGTTGGGACTGACGGTCGTTCCCTCTTGACGAAGCCTCAGGCTGGCCTTTGTTCCCTTCCCGAAATCTGCTATACTCACCCTTCTTTACAAATTTCTGCAACTTCCCCTTTCGTATCAGCTCCTCTACCTGCTCTTTGAGGTCCCGAAAGTCCTCGGTGTAATGGCCATGGTCTTTGTGGAACCAGCAGTACTTGTTCTTATCACGGACGTTGGGAGACGAGTGTAAAGGCCGCGGCCACTTTAGGTAATGCTCGTCCTTAATCTGTGTTAGGATTTTATCAACAGGCATAACAAGAGGAGTAAATTTTACCGTTCGAGGATTCTTATCATCTTTTCCTCTGATTCCGTCACTGATTCGGCGATCTGGACGCTCGCGCTTTTGCCCCCTACGGTCGTCTTCCTTTCTACCCTTGTCTCCTGGCCTCTCAACGTCCCTGATAGCGGCCAGCGCGTCTTCCGCGTTCATGTACTTCTGTGCTTTGAGGAGCATTTCAGCCATTGTTTTCGGGGGATTTTTTGCAAGTGACGAGACGAGCTCTCTGGATCTCAACCCCGCCTTAAAGGTCGTTAGCTGCACCTTGTCATCAGCCTCGTCTACTTCCAGTGTCTCCCGGGTGAAACGTTTCACATATGACCTCAAAGTTTCCTTCTCTCCCTGCCTGATGGTGAGTAAGTGATCCGCGGTTCTCTTTGGTCGTTGTCCTCCAATGAAGTGACGCAGGAAGGCATTGCTCAACTGCTCGAAGGTATCGATGGACGATGTGGGCAACTTTGTGAACCATTCCCGTGCGGCTCCCTTGAAAGTGGTTGGGAAGGAACGACACAAAATCTCGTCTGGGGGCTGCTGGAGTCCTAGGGTCGTCTTAAATGTGTTAAGATGATCCTGGGGATCCTTTAGCCCGTCAAAGGGTTCAAGTTGGGGTAGCCTAAATTTTGACGGCACTGGACAGTCGAGGATGACTACTGTGAATGACGAATCTGTTGCCCTTACCAGTCGGTCCACACTCCGCTCAGTTTTTTCTTTGATGGCGTTCCTAAGCTCGACCATCTCCTTCCTCATCTCCTGGAGTAGATCCGAGTTCTGCTCGGTTGGAGTGGTAGGCCTTCGGTGGTCGATTCTTCTATGGCTATCCCCTTCGTCATCTCGATTTCCCTTGGACCGATTCTCTTCCTGCTGAAGCCTCTGCTTCATTTCCTCATTTTGTTTGGACAATTCTTCGACGGTAGCTGCAAGGGCCTGAATTTGCTGCGCCAAGGCTGCGGAATCTTGATTGGACTCCATCTGAAATAAGTATTTGACAGGAAACTACCTTTTCGCGACTGAATGCGAAAAAATGTCATTTCCCACAGACGGCGCCAAACTGATGGAGCGTGAACTCGTCAGTCAATGTGGTCGGATGAAGCCAATCTGTAGCCTCTTGAAAGGGTCACCGGTGTGGTGCCTGCCACCACGCCTCCGATGCCAAAGTTAGTATGCAAGAAGATCTCAGAAAAATGGATAATGCAAGAAATAATAATTCTCTTTTAGTGTATCTGTGTATGTACCTTGTTCTTGACAATGAGAGGGCTTTATATGTTTACCTTCATGGCTTCTAGCCGTTGGAGTAGTTATGGAGATCTTAATGCTCCTCCTCGTAACGTCTGGTCTGGTGTAATGTGACTTTAATGTGTTACAACGGCTCATACAGTTGACTCTATAACCGTTCTGAACTTAATTGTGCTGTAATGAATGTATTGTGTTTTCCTCGTCAGTGACGTGGATATAAGATATGCTCGTCCGAGCATGCCTTCGTCTGTCTCGTCTAGCCTCGTCACTGAAAGACTTCCTCGTCATGATGTCACTGGCTTCGTCATTCCCATCACTAGCTACTTTTAATTTGGACTTACATGCTTTTGTTGGTGCTTGGGGAATCTCTATAGCTTTCTGGGAAGTACTTGGATTATGAGGAGAAGTATGTCTTGACTCAATCAAAGGTGGAGTCCATCTTTTCTGAGAACGCTCCTTTGGTGGGCCAAGTGACAAAGCTGATCGCTGACTTAGTTAAGGCCTAGGATTATCTGTCCGTGTTAGAGAAGGACTTGAAGACAGAGAAGGCCTTTTGTGCTCTCACAGATAAGCAATTGGAGGTTGCTCTTGGCAAGATTGAGGAAGATCGAACCCAAGCCGTGGTAGACTTTAAGAAGTCGGACAAGTACGATGACAAGAGTTGTGCTCTTTATGTGGAAGGTTTTGACATCATTCATACTTATGTGAGGAAGCATCATCTTGAGATTGATTTGTCCACCTTGGATATTGAAGAGGTGGAGAAAGAAGTTGTTGCTAACCGGGGTACAGTGGCTCAAGCAAATGATGCGGCCGGTGAAGAGGCCGAGGCTCCTATTGACGATCCTGTTGACCCCGTTAATCCTGTTGACCCTGTTGATCCTATTCAACCAAACACTTTTCTTGATGTGTAAGTGGGCCCTTATGTTTTGGGGCTATATTATAAACGGTTTGTTTATTTTTGGGACCGTATGTTTTGGGTAAAGAAAAATGCTTTAGTAATGCTTTTTTTTTTTTCATTGTGTGTGAACAATGCTTTTATTTGCGTCGTGTTTGAACAATTCTTTCTTTATATCAAATGTGCTTGTTATCATACATTTGATGATACTTATGTTGTATTTTGCGTCGTGTGTTTTGATAGGTCCAAGAAATACGCCCGTCCATACCTTGTATGTGGACGATTAATAAAGACGAGATTGATTGCCCGAATCTACAAGTAAGTCGTCCATACATCTGTCACGACCATCCGTTACAAAATGAACAATAAATACTGGTACCGTTGAAGTATCTGTCAAACTTACTACCTTGCACGGACGTTACAAAGTTGAGGAATTACACCCTCATTATGGCAGAACCAACGGCTAGAAGGGTACTGAAAACAACCTATATATATCCCCAAACGGGATCCGGAAAAGGTACGAGAATACTTACTAGAAATTTCACTATCAAAGAAGTACTTGATTCTTTCTAAAAGGAGTTTCCTTTCCTAACTTTGGCATCGGAGGTTTTGTGGCTGGCGCCACACCGGTGACCACATACATTTGTGTTTAGATATACTCTTTGCAGGATCAGGAGCGCAGACTGACGATATCACTCTGGACGAACATCTCTACTGACGATCTTAGCATCATCAGTTTGGCGCCGTCTGTGGGAATCGTATCATTCTTGAGCCTTCGGTTCAAGGGTACTGTTCTATTCTAAAGAGATGGAGTCCAGCTGTATCCCAGACCCCGCTGCGCTGTCCCTACAAATCCAAGCACTTGCAGCCACAGTGGAAGAGCTCACCAAGCAAAATCAAGAAATGAAACAACGACTGCAACAAGGGGACAACCACACGGAAGTCAATGGGAATGAGGACGGGGACAGTCATGGGAGACGAACCGGCACTCCAGAAGAACCAAACTCGAGTTTCCTCAAGGAGATGAGGAAAGAAATGGACGAGTTGAGAAGCGCAATTAGAGGAAAGACGGAACAAGGGCTGGACCGAATCGTCAGGAAAACTGATTCCCCTTTTTCCGCAGCCGTCCAGGAGTGCCCGGTACCCTCCAAGTTCCGTTTACCCCAGCTCGAGCCCTTCGACGGATTGAAAGATCCGTTGGATCACCTGAATACTTTCAGGACGACTTTGGGTCTTCAACAGCCTCCTGACGAGATTCTATGTCGATCCTTTCCCACAACCTTGAAAGGAGCCGCCCGAGAATGGTTCACTAAATTACCCACCTCTTCCATAGATAATTTCGAACAGCTAAGCAGTTCGTTTGTGCGTCATTTTGTTGGTGGACAACGTCCAAAAAGAACTGCCGATCACTTGCTCACAATCAAACAAGGAGAGAAAGAGACCTTGAGGTCCTATGTGACACGTTTCACACGAGGAATGCTGGAAGTAGACGAGTCTGACGATAAGGTGCAACTTACGACCTTTAAAGCAGGACTGAAGTCCAGGGATTTTGTGGCTTCTGTCGCAAAAAATCCTCCCCAGACGATGGCAGAAGCATTGTTGAAAGCGCAGAAGTATATGAACGCTGAAGATGCCCTCGCAGCTATAGACGGGGCAGAAAAGACAAAAGAAAAGAGGAATGAGAATGACGATCGAAGGGGGCAGAAGAGAGACCGGGTTGACAGACGTAATGAAGAAGGGAATAGACGAAGGGACGATAAGAATTCTCGGCAAACGAAATTCACGCCATTAGTGATGCCCGTCGATCAAATTTTGGCGGAGATCAAAGACGAACAAAACCTTAAGTGGCCCAGGCCTCTCCAATCACCACCCGGTGTACGTGACAAAAAGAAATATTGCCGTTTTCACAAGGACCACGGACACTACACGGAGGATTGCAGAGACCTGAAGGAGCAGGTAGAAGAACTTATTCAAAAAGGGAAGCTTCAAAGGTACGTGAAAAGAGGGGAAGCAGGCAGATACGGTAGGAGGGATCAGCCAGGAGGTTTCCAAAGAACTGAAGATCAGCCACCTCGTCCGCAGAACGCAAAAGGAGAAATAAAAACCATCACGGGAGGACCGTCCACAGGAGGCTCGTTCAGATCCCTCAAAAAGTCATACCAAAGGCAAATAAACAGTGTTCATAGCTTACCTCCAGCAAAGCAGCGACGAACGAACCAGGACATGTATTTTTCAGAGGAAGATGCCAGGGGGATAAGGCAACCTCATGACGACCCGCTCGTCATCATGATCATGATTGAGGGGTTCAACACGAGGAGAGTTCTGGTAGATAACGGGAGTTCAGCGGATATTATCTATCTGTCCGCCTTCCAGCAACTGAAGGTAGACCCGAAGAGGCTTCGTCCCTTTGAGTCACCCCTCGTCAGCTTCAGCGGAGACAAGGTGTACCCCCGCGGGATAGTGACGTTGACGATCACGGCTGGTTCATACCCCCTCCAGGTAACCAACAAACACAATTTTCTGGTTGTAGACTCACCATCGTCTTACAATGTTATCATAGGACGACCAACCCTTAACCGTTGGAAAGCTGCCACATCCACGTACTGCCTGAAGGTAAAGTTTCCTACAGAACAGGGAGTCGGAGAAATAAGGGGAGATCAGGTGTTGGCAAGAGAGTGCTACCAGGCCGTCCTAGCCTCGAAAGAAAACCATACGTGGGTGATCGAGGATAAAACACCTGAGATCGTGGAGAAGCTAGAAACGATAGAACTGGTTGAAGGGGATCCGATAAAGACGACTCAGATAGGAACGGACCTAAACCCGAGGACGAGGGCAGAAATCATTACTTTCCTGAAAAACAGTCTCGATGTATTTGCCTGGAGCCACGAAGATATGCCAGGAATCCCAGCAAGCATCATCCAACACCACCTAAACGTAGATCCGGAAAGGAAGCCCGTCCAGCAAAAAAGAAGAGTTTTCGCCCCTGAACGAAACAAAGCGGTCATGGACGAAGTGAGAAAACTACTTGATGCAAGCTTTATTCGAGAAGTTTATTACCCAGAGTGGTTGGCCAATGTCGTCATGGTCAAGAAGACAAATGGGAAATGGAGGATGTGCGTTGACTTCACAGATCTAAACCAAGCCTGCCCGAAAGATAGCTTCCCCTTACCCAGAATCGACCAACTAGTAGATTCTACGGCCGGGCACAAACTTCTCACTTTCATGGACGCATTCTCGGGGTATAACCAGATACAAATGGCAGAAGAAGATCAAGAAAAAACTGCATTCATCACTAGCCAAGGGCTCTATTGCTATAGGGTCATGCCCTTCGGACTAAAGAACGCAGGAGCCACATACCAGAGATTGGTAAATCAAATGTTCAACAAACAGATTGGGAGAAATGTGGAAGTATACGTCGACGATATGCTCGTCAAAAGCAAAGAAGAAGAGGACCATATGAACGATCTTAAGGAGACATTCAATACACTCAGGCAGCACAGCATGAAGCTAAACCCCTCCAAGTGTGCTTTCGGGGTCTCTTCAGGGAAGTTCCTCGGGTTTGTGGTTTCGCGAAGGGGAATTGAAGCAAATCCAGAAAAAGTAAAAGCCATCCTGGAAATGTCCTCACCAAGGACGACCAAAGAAGTACAATCGCTCACAGGAAGAGTAGCGGCACTCAACAGGTTCGTCTCGAGAGCAACGGACAAGTGTCTCCCATTCTTTAAGACCCTGAAGAAGGTTTTTGCATGGACTGAGGAGTGCGAGACGGCATTCCAAGATTTGAAACGGTACTTGAGCAACCCCCCGCTCCTAAGTCCGTCCAAGGAAGGAGAAGATCTCTTCTTATACCTGGCAGTGTCAGTCACGGCAGTAAGTGCAGCCCTAATCAGGGAGGAGAACAAGGTACAACTCCCCGTGTATTATGTCAGCCAAGCCTTCCAGGGGGCAGAGGCTCGGTATCCCCGGATCGAAAAGATTACTTTCGCCTTAATAATGGCCTCCAGGAAGCTACGCCCATACTTCCAGGCTAACCCGATAAAGGTAATGACGGATCAGCCAATCAAGAAGGCGATGAGCAAACCCGAGGCAGCTGGACGAATGGTACAGTGGGCGATCGAACTTAGCCAGTTCGATATTGAATACCGTTCGAGAACAGCCATAAAAGCTCAGGCCTTGGCAGATTTTATAGCGGAATTCACTACCAACGGGCATGACGAAACACGGGAAGATATCTGGACGATCAACACAGATGGATCGTCTACACAGAAAGGAGGAGGAGCAGGCGTTGTTATTGTCTCTCCCCAGGACGATGTCCTCAAATATGGGGTCCAGCTGAAGTTCCCCATAACCAATAACGAGGCAGAATATGAAGCTCTGCTAACAGGTCTCCGACTAGCTCAGGCATTGGGGGCTGAAAGAATTGTGGTTAAAAGCGATTCCCAGCTCGTCATAGGGCAGGTCAGAGGGGATTTCGAAGCAAAAGAGACGAGGATGCAAAAATATCTAAAGTTAACAAACCAGCTGGTAAGCAATTTCAATCAGGTGGAGTTCTTACAGGTCCCACGGGAACAAAATACAGAAGCTGACGAGGTAGCCCGCAGCGCATCAGCAGATCTTCAGGACAAAAATTATGACTGGAGACTAGAAGAACAAAGTCTCCCAAGCATTAAGGAGTTGCAAGCCTTCTCTGTGCATACACACCAGGGGTGGACGAGTCCGATCCTTGCTTTTCTTAAAGACGGTCAATTGCCTTCAGACACTGAAGAGGCCAGGAAGGTCCGAAGAAGAGCTGCCCGGTTCACTATCTTGAACGATCAACTATTTAGAAGAGGTTTCTCTCAGCCGTATTTAAGATGTGTAGTAGACGAAGAGGCCAAGTATATCCTCGAGGAGGTTCACGGAGGAATCTGTGGAGACCATATGGGGGCAAAGTCACTCGTCAGAAAGATCATGAAGGCAGGTTATTTCTGGCCCACAATGCAGCAAGACGCGGCCGACTTTGTAAAAAAGTGCGACAGCTGTCAAAGATATGGGAACGTTCAACGAGTCCCAGGTGAGACAATGACGAGCATTTCCTCTCCCTGGCCATTCGCACAATGGGGAATCGATATCGTCGGTCCCCTGCCTCAGGGGAAAAGACAAATGAAGTTCCTGATCGTCGCAATTGATTATTTCACGAAGTGGGTCGAAGCAGAGGCACTTGCGACAATCACAGAAGCTAAGGTACAAAATTTTGTGTGGAAAAATATTGTTTGCAGGTTCGGGATTCCTCGGACGATCATATCCGACAACGGTCGTCAGTTCGACTGCCAAGGGTTCAGATCATTCTGCTCAGGCTTAGGCATCAGAAACAAGTATTCTTCACCAGGACACCCTCAGGCCAACGGACAAACAGAAGTAACGAACCGAACCTTGCTCAAGATAATCAAGTCCCGGTTAGTAGGGGCAAAGGGAGCGTGGCCCGAGGAACTGCCGGGCGTTCTATGGGCTTACAGGACGACGGCAAGAACACCAACAGGAGAAACCCCCTTCAACCTAACATATGGTACGGAAGCAGTTATTCCCGTCGAAGTGGGGCTCACTAGCATCAGGAGAAATTTTTTTGACGAAGAAGAAAACAACGACCAGCTAAGATTGAACCTGGACTGCGTGGACGAAGTCAGAGATCAAGCCTCGCAGAGAATGGCCAAATACCAGCAGAAGATGGCGGGATACTACAATCAAAGAGTGAAGCTAAAAAGATTCAACATCGGGGACCTCGTCCTCAGGAAAGTAACTCCTGCGACAAAAGACCCGGCACAAGGCAAACTAGGCCCAACCTGGGAAGGACCTTACAAAGTCGTCCACTACTCACGACAAGGAAGCTACCACTTAGAAGACCAAGAAGGAAACAAGTTACCTCGTCCATGGAATGTCGAGCACCTAAAAAGGTATTACAAGAAAGAACCCATGGCCTAATTGTAAGCAGTTAACAAAATTTAAATCCCATGCTTTCTTTTTGTTCAAATTAATTTTATGCTGTCCACCACAAGTTATGTATTTATGCAAGATTGTATAAGTAATCATTCAGGGCTCTATAAGTGGTTATTCAGCACTCCCCGTGTTATAAATGGCCCTCTCAAAGTTTAAAACGGCTGATAGCCCAGGTCGAAAAGACGATTAAATCCTACGAAAGTATGTACATCGTCCAGACCAAAAAGGCCATAAAACTCACTACAAAAGTTTACGTCGTTCCTGATCTAAAGAGACAATAAAAACCTGCGAAAGGATCAGCATCGTCCAGAGAATTGAAGGAGCTATCACCGTCTAGATCGAAAAGATGATGAGATTCCTGCAAGGAATGCTCATTATCCAGATCAAAATGACGAGGAAATCCTCAAAGCCTTGAAGGAGCTGCCATCGTCTAGATCGAAAAGATGATGAGATTCCCACAAGGAATACTCATTATCCAGATCAAAATGACGAGGAAATCCTTTAATCAACCGAGAACATTCCAACAAAAATCATCTAAGTCTACAGACAGACGAAGGGAATTAATACTTCAAGAAACGAAGAAGTAATTTCAAACTCCTTTAAGGCTGAAGGGGAGAAACGATTAAAATGAGAATGATAAACAACAACGAACAGAACTCATATAAATATGCACAAAAAATGCAAGTTGTTCAAACAAATACCCCAAAACATACGGGGACCTGAAATAGTATTTGTTCAAAAAAAAAAAAAAAAAAGAAAAAGGAAAAGAAATGGCGCTAAGTGCTTATGCTAGAGGAGCCTGGCCGTCACCCTCGTCAGTCGCTGGAGGGTCCTCACCCGAAGCTAGAGGAGCTTGATCCGCCAGAGCAGCCTCGTCCGCCTCTATCTCTTTATCCACTGCTTCAAAGTCCAGGTCGTCCAGGTTGACTCCTTGCCCATGTTTGATCATGTACCTTCTTAGCAGCTCAAACCCCTTGAAGTACCACTGGAACAGCACAGTGTTGTACTCATCCGTCGCCTGGAAAGCAAGGACGGCCTTGGCTACAGCAGCCTTCATCCTTTGGCCCGCGGATGCAAGCAGATCGTCCTTCTGCTTCACCTTCGCCTTTTCAGCTTCAAGCTGCTCGGTCAGGACTTTAATTTGCTCCTTGGAGGTATTATTGGCGTCCATCGCTGCAATCAGATCCTTCCTTAAACCCGAAGCTTCAGCCTCTAAGGCTTCCACCTTCGAAGTGGCCATAACAGCCTTCTCCTCACTCGCCAAGAATTGGGAAGTAAGATGCATCGTTTCCCCCAACACCTAAAGAATTTTAGCTTATGAGTTTTTTTTGAGAAAACTATAGAATGACGATAATATGATGCTAAAAGTAAAAAGAACATACCTGCACGAGTTTATGAACGTGCTGGTTCACCATTTCATGAGAAGGGACGAGAGAAATCTCCTTCCTCTCGTCAGGAGTTAAAAAGTCGTTGGCCCGGGCTACGGCAGCTTCCGCATCGTCCCAAATACTGGAACCCATCTTCTCTTTACCTTTGTGCGATGTCTTTCGCCTTTTTGGTCCAGGGACCTCTTCGATTGAAGCTGCAGGAGAAGCTGTCCTTGCCTCGTCCTGAGCAGGGGTAGACGACCCTCTCTCCACCGCCTCCTTCTCTTTCTCCTTTTCTTTCCCTCTGTCAGTAAACTTCAAAGTTCTCTGACCAATGCTGGAAAGGGGTTCGTTCTTTTTCCCCTTGACTTTCGCGTACAGATCTTTGTTGAATTTGCTCGTCATTTCTGAGAAGAAAGTTAAAGAAAGTTAAAAACGTATATACATATACACACACGTACCATACAAAGTCTACTCACGTTTTTTCTGCTCCCGATCAAGAACTTGAAGGACGTAGAGTGAAGGTTCAGGTCCCAAACAGTGACGAGCCAGAGTACGCGGATCGATAAGCTCGTTGAAATCTTCGACCGTCCTTGAATATCTAATCGCCTCCTGAACTCTCGCTTCGAATCGGCTGTCAAGACCAGGACGCTCCTTCACTGCAAAAAAAAAAAAAAAAAAAAAAAAAAAAAAAAAAAAAAAAAAAGGGTCATTCAAGATTATATTAACGATCAAAAAGGAAGCAACGAGGATAAGAAAGGGAGCATAAAAAGACAAACGCACCAAGGCCAGGGATCTCCCACCGACGCAGCAGCCTGGGGACATTTCCCCAAACGTCATCTGACAAGGTCTCCCAACCATCTCCGGACACAAAAAAATATCTTGACTTCCAGTAACGGAAGGACGAAGGGAGATCGCCTACCAAACGTGACCTCCTCTCCCAAGGGACGAGCTCATAGTACCCGAATTCCCTAGACTCTTTTAGACGATAGAGACTAGTAAGCTCGTTCACCGTGATCATCTCTCCATCTGCTATGATCGTCCAGATGACCATACAGCTTATAACAATTCTCCAAGAATTGGGCATAAGTTGCCCAGGAGCAATTTGCAGATGATCTAGAAGCTCCATGATAAATGGATGAACGGGGAACCTTAGACCACCCAGGAAGGCTGCCTCATAAAAGCAAACTTCTCCATGGGCAAAAGCACAAGCTTTTTCACCTTTCCTGGGGAGACGAACCCTAGTTTCCGCCGGAAATTGAAACCTATCCCTAAACCTACTGAAAACATCGACCTTCAAATTACACTTTTCCCTAAGAGCATGGAAGGGACGAGGGACGACAGTAGAAGACGAAGGAAGATTGGACGAAGGAAGCACAGAGGTAGCCGTGTCCAGTACAGCCCCGTCCACGGCCGCGCCAGAAGAAGAACCTCCTTCAGGATCACTCAACCTCACCGCGGAACCCATTTTTTCCCTCTCAAGGACCCCGCGAACAGATTTAAACCAAGAAAAGGACTGCTGCAACAATGGGTGCAGTTCACTCAGCGCTAAGCCTAAACCACTCCCCTCAACCACAAAATCGCCAAGGTATAGACACCGTTCGCCGGAAAACTCTAGAGAACCTCCCAGACGCGCAAAAAGAAAAGCAACAGAAGGACAGATTTGCTGAAATGATGTGTAGTCCACCATTAAAGAAGGGACACACACACAACGAAAAAGGAAACTAAGCAAAAACAAAGCAAGAAAAAAAGGAAAAAGAGCAGAAAAGAAGGGATACGCACCTGAAGAGAAGGAAACAGAATCGGAGGTCGAAAAGGTAAAGCAGCCACGGCAGCAAGGTTCAGAATCAAACACAAAGAAGACAAAAAGAGGAAAAACCCAGAAAAACCAAAGAAATATGAAACGCAGGAAATGAAAGGAAAGAGAAAGGTCAAAGCTAAAAGGCATGCTTTGGAAAACCGCGGGAAACCGAAAAGACATTCACCGGAAACGATGCCTACCCACCAGTCAGAACTAGACACGTGGCCACGACGCACGCCACGCCGCCAGAAGGCAATCAATGCGGAGGGCACTTCCCAAAACATAAAAAAAAATATATATATAAAACCCTTTCGTATTCCTAAGATCGTCCAACCTTTGGACGATCCTGGAATAAGGGGGCAGCTGATAGGTCCAAGAAATACGCCCGTCCATACCTTGTATGTGGACGATTAATAAAGACGAGATTGATTGCCCGAATCTACAAGTAAGTCGTCCATACATCTGTCACGACCATCCGTTACAAAATGAACAATAAATACTGGTACCGTTGAAGTATCTGTCAAACTTACTACCTTGCACGGACGTTACAAAGTTGAGGAATTACACCCTCATTATGGCAGAACCAACGGCTAGAAGGGTACTGAAAACAACCTATATATATCCCCAAACGGGATCCGGAAAAGGTACGAGAATACTTACTAGAAATTTCACTATCAAAGAAGTACTTGATTCTTTCTAAAAGGAGTTTCCTTTCCTAACTTTGGCATCGGAGGTTTTGTGGCTGGCGCCACACCGGTGACCACATACATTTGTGTTTAGATATACTCTTTGCAGGATCAGGAGCGCAGACTGACGATATCACTCTGGACGAACATCTCTACTGACGATCTTAGCATCATCATGTTTGACGATAACAATTTGTGTAGTGTATGAACGACTTTTTAGTCTGTTTGACTTAATCGTGTATTAACCATGTTAATTTGTATCGTGTATAAACGATCGTTAGTCTCTTTTGGACTTTGTTTGTAATTGTGTACTAGCGATGTTATCATGCATAAATGATGGTAATTTGTATCTTGTATGACTAATGGTGGGTCTCTTATTGGACCTGATTTGAGATCGTGTGTTAACAATGTTATCGTGTATAAACGATGTTTATTCATATCTTGTATGAATGATATTTGGGTCTCTTGTTAGACCTTGTTTTATCGTGTATGAACGATGTAATTGTGTATAAATGATGATTATTCATATCTTGTATGAATGATGGTGGGTCTCTTATTGGACCTGATTTATTATTGTGTATGAACGATGTAGTCATGTATAAACGACAAGTATTCATATCTTGTATGAATGATAGGGGGTCTCTTATTGGACCTAATTTGAGATCGTTTATTAACGATGTTATCGTGTCGTGTATAAATGATGCTTAAGTGGGTCTTTTATGTATATGCCATGTAATTAATGGTCTTTGTATGCCATGTTATTAGCGGTCTTTGTACTTAGATGCCACATAATTAGTGTTCTTTGTATGCCACGTGATACTTTAGTCTCTCATTGGACTTTATTGGTTATTGTGTATTAATGATGATATTTTTCATCGTGTATAGACGATGCTTGGATTCAAACTTTCTATATACATGCACGTAGGAGTACACTATATTTTTTTAGTATTCCTTTACGACTTAATGCATTTCTGTGAAAGAATGACTTTGCCTTTCTGAAGGCTTTACTCTTATTGAGATAAAATGACTTGAATTGAATATAATGTTAAATGTAGACATGGATAGTCATGGAAACCGTGTAAACTGAAAAGTATTTCGGGACTTTACTGGTAATACCTTTTTAAGTGCTCAATGTTCCATGGACGAGGTAGCTCTTTCTCATCTAAGCTCTTGAGGTGATATGTTCCTTGTCGTGAGGAGTGGACGACCTCATATGGGCCTTCCTAGTTTGGTCCCAACTTTCCCTGTGAGGGATCTTTAGTTGTCTGGGATACTTTTTTTTTTTTTGTGTACGAGGTCTCCTAGGTTGAACCTTCTAACTTTGACTCTTCTGTTGTAGTATCTAGTCATAGCTCCTTGATACTTTGCCATTCTTTGTTGGGCATCATTTCTACCTTCGTCTATCGGGTCTAAGTTAGTTTTGAGTTCTTCTTTCTTTTGATACTTATTGTAACTTGTTACCCGTAGACTTGCCAATCCAATCTTTATGGGAATGACAACTTTAGAGCCAAACGTCAATCTAAAGGGTGTTTCCCCTGTAGGCGTCCTTATTGTAGTTTGGTATGCCTATAATACATTTGGAAGCTCTTTTGGCCATGCACCCTTTGCCTTGGCAAGTCGAATCTTGATAATATTTAGTAAGCTTTGATTTGTTACTTCAGTCTAGCCATTGGCTTGTGGGTGTCCTAGTAAGGAGTAGTGATTTTGTATCTTCAAATACTTGTAGAATTTTATGAATTTTGGATTGGCAAATTGCGTTCCATTATCAGAAATAATGATGCCTGGAATTCTGAACCTACAAATTATGTTCTTCCAAATGAACTGCTGGATCTTTTCTCCTATAATTGTTGATAGTGGTTCTACTTCTACCCATTTTATGAAGTAGTCAATTGCCACTACTAAGAACTTCATCTGTCTTGCCCATTGGGCGAAAGGCCAAGGGGAAGTGATTGGAGCCATGGGCTCTCTAGTTTGCTTCTTTATGTTTGCGAACCTGTGACATTAGTCGCATGTTTGAATGAGGTGAAGTGCATCCTTTTGTAAGGTGGGCCAATAATAACCTGCTCGTAGTGCCTTTCCTGCTAATGATCTTGCCCTAGCATGATTTCCACAAATGCCCTCGTGTATCTCCTTCAACACGTATTCGGCTTCAGGAGCCATGACACAGTGTTGGAAAGGGGGAGAATACCCTCGTATGTATAGAACATTATCTATGATGATGAAGCATGTGCTCTGGCTCGTATCTTACTTGCCTCAGCTTTGTTGCTAGGGAGTTGGTCGCTTTTAAGGAAGGATATAATTGGTGTCATCTATTTATCCTGTTCCTGGATTGGCATGACCATACTTCCGTCTATGCTAGGCTTTTCTTATATCTCCATGTTTAAGTCTGTGACTAGATTGTACTCTTCTGAGGAAGCAATCTTTGCTAGGGAGTTCGCTTCCACATTTTCGCTTCTAAGAATCTGTTGAAAGACAGCCTCGTTGAATGATGGTAGAAGCTTTTGGACAAGGTTCAAGTACTTCTTCATTCTATCTTCTCTTGCTTCATAAACTCCCTTCATTTGTTCAATTATCAATTGGGAATCTGCTTGAATGACAATCCTTCTTGTCATCAGCATTTTTGCCAATTTGAGCCCGGTAATGAGGGCTTCATTATTTGTTGTTGAAAATTGGAGACTAACAGCATATTTCAAAGTATCTCTTTCTTGGGATATTAGGATCTTTTGTGGACAAACCATTTGTGTTGATCGTCCATATCTCGTTCTTCTTCTCCTCTTCATTTGTTGGGAGAGTTAACTCTACTATGAAGTCAGCTAGTATTTGTGCTTCGATGGCTATTCGAGGTCTGTATTTGATGTTAAATTGACTAAGCTCTACTGCCCATTGGATTAGACGACTAGCAACGTCTAGCTTGTTCATGGCTTTCTTTATAGGTTGATCTGTCATCACCACAATAGCATAAGTTTGAAAACAAGGACGTAATTTTCTAGAAGCAATTACAAGTGACAGAGCCATTTTTCTATTTTCATGTATCTTCCTTCTGCTCCCTAGAAGGCCTGGCTGGTGTAATACATGGGTCTTTGTACTCTGTTTTCTTCTCTTATCAAGGCTGAACTGGCTGGGACCATTGAGACTGCTAGGTAAAGGTAGACTTCTTCTCATGTGATGGATGGGCTTAGCAATGGTGGTTGCGCAAGATAAGCTTTCAACTTAATCAAGGTGTTTTTGTGCTCGTCCATCCATTCAAATGCTTTTTTGAGAGTTTTGAAGAATGGGAGAGATTTTTCAGTGGCTCGTGAGACAAACTGATTCAGGGCTGCTACCTTGCTTGTTAGACTATGGATTTCTTTCATTGTTTTTGGGGATGTCAGCTCCAAGATGGCCCTCACTTTGTTAGGGTTTACTTCTATCCCTCGTTCTGACACCATGAATCCCAAGAATTTACCTGAAGAAACTCCAAAAATAAATTTTGTTGGATTTAATTTCATATTATACTTACGGAGTATATTGAAGGTTTTTTTGAGGTCGTCTAGGTGTTCCTCTTCAGGCTTTAGCTTTGCTTTTCACCAGCATGTCGTCTACATAGGCTTCCACATTTCACCTATTTGGTGAGAGAACATTCGGTTTACCAACCTCTGGTATGTGGCTCCAGCGTTTTTTAGACCGAAGGGCATGACCTTGTAACAATATAACCCTTGGCTAGTGACAAAAGCTGTCTTCTCCTAGGCCCCTCATCCATGAGTATCTGGTTGTACACTTAAAAGGCATCCATGAACTTAATAGCTTGTGTCCTGCTGTTGAATCTACCAGTTGATCAATCCTTGGGAGTGGAAAGCTGTCCTTTGGGCATGCTTTATTCAAGTTGGTGAAATCGACACACATTCTCCACTTCCTATTTGCTTTCTTCACTATTACTACATTTGCCTACCATTCGGGGTAATACACCTCACGAATGAAACCTGCTACTAGTAACTTCTCTACTTGTTCGATGACCGCTTGATTCTGATCAAGAGCGAAGATTCTTCGTCTTTGTTGGACTGGCTTGTATGCTGGGTCGACGTTTAAGCAATGTTGGATGATTGCTGTGTCGATCCCAGGCATGTTTTCATGGCTCCATGCAAAAACATCTTGATTTTCCTTCAAGAATTTGACTAGACCTTCTTTCTTGTCATGTGGAAGCTTTGTTCCTATCTTTGTGACTTTTGTTGGATCTCTAGGGACGATCTCAACTATCTCTAATTCTTCTGCCACGTCAGGGGCAGAATTGTCCTCGTCTATGGTCCATGTATGGTTCTCACCTGAGGCCAAGGCTGCTTGGTAGCATTCTCTGGCAAGGACTTGATCGCCTTGTATTTCCCCCACTCCATAGGCTGTTGGAAACTTCGCCTTCAAGCAGTATGTCGAAGTGGTTGCTTTTAGACGATTCAAAGTTGGTCGTCCAGTGATCACGTTGTAGGTTGAAGGACAATCCATTACTAGGAAATCAATTTCCTTGGATATTTGGGTTGGATAAGTTTCTGCAATGATGGTTAGTGTAAAAACCCCCTTGGGGTATATCTTGTCACTTGTGATAAAAAAATTTAAGTTTAGCACCATTGATAAATTTTTTTTTTTTTGGTGTTTGAGGTATAAAAATAGATTTTTAGCTATTTCAACACCTCTCTTGTGAATGCTCTTAATTATTATATATCATGCTCTTAATTGTAGCTTTATTAAATTGTAGTATATCATATCTATTTTTTTTTTCTATCTTTAAATTTGGTTACTTTATCAAGAAAGAAAAAAGAAAAATAAAGAGGTATGACATGATGCAATTGGTAAAGCAAAAATCAAATACTCAAAATGGGATAAAGTGAGATGACATGGAGCATTAAATAAGAACATGCAATCCAACGATTTGATTTTTAAAATTCACATTTAATAAAATGATATAGAGAGAGTTTGAAGGGTTTCTCTCCAAACTAGTTTAAAGAGAAACATTTTTCCAGTATTAAAAGCATTAATCTGGATTATTAATTATTACAAAAAGGAAAAAGAAAAAAAAAAATTCTAGGAAGCGCCATTCATGATATAGGTTTCTAAGCACTTAAGAAATTCTAATGTGGCCTCTATTGTCTTCGAGGGCATGGTACTTTCTTGATCTGCTTCAGTCTCAGATGAGACTGTGACATCAACCAAAGTCTCCTGCTTTGCAATTGCATTTAGTTGGAAAGTTGTCTTGTAGAAGGAAAACCCCTTATTCAGATGTCCGCCTTCCAGCACTTGAAGAGCAATTCGATGAAGGGACTCTTCAAGCTCCACAATTTCTTCCTTCTGATTCACTGCTACAGATACATCTAATAATAGTCATAAAAAAAATTTCATTAGCAACATCACATCATTTATTTGAATTTTTTTTCTAGTTGGCATGCTAGTACAGGAACTAAATTCATACAAATGCAAAACGAATGCAAGAAATTTTCATTTTAAAAAAAATTATTAGTAGGAGATTTGAACCTTAAATGTCTCTATTTAAGACACTTGACAATGTTATCGAGTTACAATATTATTAGCAATTTTCAATTTGAAAGCAAATAAAGCAAGAAGTACTTTCAAAATGATAACTTTAAATAGTTAAAATGTTGGAGGGGAGATTCAAGATATGCTTGTTGAAGTACTAGGCTCTTGTCACCTCTAAAAGTGATTTATTTTTTGTTACTGCTCTAAAGTGATATTTGATTCCACTTTGGGTTACATCTAAAACTTTCAATCATGTAGTTTGTAAGACCAAACTTAAAGAACCATACTAATTAAGACCTTGTTCTCAAATGATTCAAGGAAAATTATTGGGTGCTCCTAGAGCATAGTAACATGGTATTCCTTTCTCTAACATTCATAGTGGATCCTATATCTTGAAGTAATTAGTAGGATCTACAATGAATGTGAAAGAAAAGAGCATCACATCACTGTATTTCAAGAACACCTAATAATTACTTATTATTCACATCATGTCTAAAATATAAGATATGATTTGGAGTAGTTCATAAATCAAATCATAAGCCAATCAACTCCTCTCTTTTTTTCTTTTTTCTTTTTTTTTTTTATAAATGAAATAAATAAGCCAATAAAGTCAATGATCAAAGTAGATGGACTCACCACCAGAGAAGAAATTGAAGAGGAGGAGTGTACCAAGGCCACCATCTCCTTCAATCAATTCCACATCCTTCACTATGTTTGGCAGGACTTTAGGGACTACAAATCTCAATTCTTTGGTCAAAGCTTTCCAGAGGGCGTTCAACCCAACACCAACTTTAGCTTGGGTTTTTACCTCTTCTATCATGGCTCTTTTCTTGAATGCAAGATTTTCAAAGAGGGAGGTAGAGCTAGTATGACTTATAAGGTATAATACTTCCATTATAAAGGCACCGTCAGATAGACAATACTAATATCTAAACAGAGGAGTATCTTTTCTCCATGTAACACATGGGTCGGTTTCTTTTGTTTTTTTGTAAGGTTTTATAGCCTTTTAATAATTTCGTAGCTATAAAGTACAACCACAAAATCCATGAAAGCTCTTACTGTTAGATGTTGCTATTTGTCTGTTGTTTTAACCCAAAATATTCGTTTATTTTTTTAATTGTTACTAGTTTATATACAATTTTTTTTTAATAATGTCTTATTTTTTAAAGTATAATTATATTTTTATTATACAACCTTATTTTTTGTGAGTAAATTACATTTTAAACCCTATAGTTTAGGAGCATAACAAATTAAAATTTATCATTTTCAAAGTAACTAATTAAAGCTTGGAATTTTAAATAGAATCATATATAGTAATTTGTTATGAATAGAAAAGATATCAAATTTGTTGCATTGTTGCTTGTTTCTCTCCAGTATTTCTCTTGGAGCTAGAGACTCCCTTGAAGTAATCTCATTCCCCAAGGTGATGACTTGGTTGAAGTAGTTACATTCTAATGCAAGCTTCCATTTTAATGCTATCCTCCATGAGACCCCAAATCAATTCCAAACACTTAGCTTAACATTCTCTACCCCTATAATCATCACCAACAATCAAATCCACTTAGCAAACTTTAATGCCAAGGACATACCCAAATCATAATTTCCTTAAACACTAAATTCTAAGATTTCAATCACCAAGAACTCTTAAATCATCAAGAAACTGTAACCTTAAATCGAGTTTGGTGTGAGTTTGGGAAGTGATTATATGTTAACTTTTTCATTTATTTTATATAATGTTTGCAGGCTCCACACTACTTTTTGTCTAACTTTCAGTTTTTTGAAAATAAGTTAACTTTTAGCTTTTTCTCTCACATTATGCAAATAAGCTACTGGAAATAAATAATTCCCAAACAGACAACTTGGCATCTTTTAGGTTTGAATACATTGTTGGGAAATTGCCTCAAATTCTAATTGTGACTTGGAAAGTTAATTAGGTTTCCTAGTTGAAGAAGGAAAAATTAATTTGGGTTTTCTTCATGTGGAAGGAATGACTGTTCCTTGGTGCAGAGGGAAAGTCTATTCCCTTGTGTGAAAGGAAAAACAATTCCTTGGTATGGAAGGGAAGTCTATTCTTTGTTGAAGAAGTAATGTATTCCTAGTTCAAAAGAGAATAGGAAAAGAGTCTTATAAATAGACAATGCTACAAAGAATTTGTAGGCTTTGTCTTTGGCTTTGGCCCAAGGGTACTCCCTTTAGAGAGAGGAAAAATAAAGCGCGAAATCAAGAGAGAATAAAAGGGATTTTTGTTTGGGAGGAACGCAAGAGGAAGGAGAGAGCAAAGGGCTGCCGCCTTCGAGAAGACACAAAAAGAGTATGTGCAAGAGCAAAGAAAGAAGAAGCTGCACAAGAAAAGAGAGAGAGAGCAGCCAAGAGTAAGCCGCTTAGAGAAAAGAAGACAGCCAAGAGAGAGTTGTGCGTGGAGAAGAAAATAGAAATGAGAGAGCAAAGTGTTGCTACCTTCGAGAGAAATAATTAGTGTGTGTGTAGCAAAAAAAAACAAGAGAGATTTTTCTTTGGCCGTGAGACATACACAAGAATTATTGTAATTGATTTGATAAATAGTGAATTGATTTGGAGTTTGTCCCATGATTTTTCCCTTCAAAGAAAAAAAGGGTTTTCCATGTAAATATTTGTATTCTTGTGTGTGATTGCTATTTTGATTGATAGTTTTTGTGATAATATTTTTGGGACCCAACATACATGTAGTCAGAAGTAGGAAATTAAATTAATGTCTAATGCAGAGAGTTTTCTTAGATATTGACAATATCATATTGTGGCAGCATTTATGGGTTTTTATTTATTTTTATCCTTTTCTTCTTTTGGTTATTTAGTTCTGCCACCTTTAGTTAAGACTTAAGATGTATCTTTTAAAAATATTTATATATTGTTGTTCTGATAATTGAAATTTTGGAGGAGCCGCTACGTCCATATTAATCCTTAAGCATATAGTTGCAAGTGATAAGCTGATTCAGTTAAGGCTTTCCCTGAAACTATTGATGGATATACAACTTCTCTTAAAGTAAATACTTACTGTGTTCTACCTAAAATTGAAGAATTGTTTAATGTATATAAGGTGAAGGTTTCCTTTTGCTTCTTTGAAATTGTAAAAGAAAGATTAAAAATGGGAGTTAAATTGCTGACAATATCAGCTGTTTTATGAACGTTTTTCTATTATTTTTCATTATTAGAACCTTCTGAATATTATTTGTTTGAAGATAAGAATACACAATATTATTTGGACTGAGGAGCGACACTTGCTCACTTTAAGGAGATTGTGTGCAGACGTAGAATGCTTGTAATTGATGGACCCAATAAATGTCATTGTTCAGATGAACCCAATAAAGATCATCATCCACACAGACCCAGCCCGGACGAAGGAAGAAGGTCATAAAGAGGGTATTCAATATCTCGACGGTAACATATCAGCAAGGAGACCGTTGGGATCCCCATCAAAATCCACATTGAATGGGCCAAATAGCGTTACAAAGAAGACACTTAATCCACCATTAAAGGAGAGCAACGGCTAGAAGAAAAGTGCGTGTATATATATATATATATATATATATATATATATATATATATGCACCAAAAAACTGAACAAGGTACACACACAGATATTCTACTCAATCTAAACCCCTACAACTACGCTCTCTACATCTCTAAGAAGCTATATTTGTTGACTTTATCATTGGAGACTTCGTGGCTGGCACCGCACTGGTGACCAACCTAAGAGGGTCCCTTTCTTCTTTCTAAACTTTGCAGGAACTTGGACGAGCCCGTGCTGATCCATCTAGATGAATCTACTCAATGACGAGATCTGCATCATCAGTTTGACACATTCTGTGGGAACAACAATTTCACACTTCGGTCTGAAAGTGTAGTTCCATTCAATCATAAGGTCCAAATGGAGTTCAACACGCCACCAAATTCTACAGCACTAGCGCTACAAATCCATTCACTCACAGCCAATGTGGAGGAGCTCACTAGGCAGAACCAGGAGATGAGATTGCAGTTACAATAGGAGGAGAATTGTTCACCCACGAGCACTGGGATGATTCGGAATGACAATGGAGATAGCCACAGAAGAGATTACCATCGACGACTGAACACTCCTGATGAAGCGAATTCGGACCTCCTTAGTGAAATGAGGAGAGAAATGAACGAGCTGAGGAATGCAATGAGGGAAAAGGTGGATTGGAATCTGGATGGGATGGTCAGAAGGATGGATTCACCCTTCACCACGAAAGTCCTAGAGTGCCCTATGCCTCCGAAGTTTTGTCTTCCACAACTTGAGTCGTTCAACGCTCTGAAGGATTCGTTGGACCACATTACTACTTTCAAGACGACCTTAAGCTTATAGTAACCCTCAGACGAGATATTATGCCGCTCCTTTCTTACCACTCTCAAGGGAGCAGCGTGAGTGTGGTTTAGTAAGTTAGCAACATCGTCCATCGATAACTTCGAACAACTAGGCAACTCTTTTGTGCACCATTTTGTTGGTCGACAACACTCAGAAAGGCATGTAAACCATCTGCTCACCATCAGGCAAGGGAATAAGGAGACCCTAAGGTTGTATGTGAAGTGTTTCACCCGAGAAGTCCTAGAAATTGATGAAGTAGACGACAAGGTGCAATTAACCAACTTCAAAGTTGGGCATAAATCTAGAGAATTTGTGGTCGCTTTCGTGAAAAGTCCCCCGCAGAAAATGGCAGAAATGCTATTGAAAGCTCAGAAGTATATGAACGTTGAAGATGCCCTAGCTGCAATAGTAGATGAGGATAAGCCCAAAGAGAAGGAGGGCAGAAGGGAAGACAGGAGGGGACGTGGGAGAGAAAGGGGAGATCGTTAGGGTTCGGATAGGAACAAGCGGAGAGACGATAAAACGTAACGAACGGTAAAATTTACCCCTCTAGTTATGCCTGTTGATAAAATTTTAATGCAAATTAAGGATGATCATTACCTTAAGTGGTCGAAGCCGCTGCACTCATCACCCAACGTGTGTGACAAGAGAAAATGCTACCGCTTCCACAAAGACCACGACCATTACACTAAAGATTGTAGAGACTTGAAGGAGCAGATAGGGGAACTCATTTGAAAAGAAAAGGGAATCTAATCGACCTAGAGATGACAAAAAGGAAAAGCACGAGACTGTTCCCAAGGACGAGACTAATGCATTTGGTCGTCCACAAAGTGCGATAGAAGAAATAAAGATGATCACAGGAGGACCATCCACGGGTGGGTCCTTCAAGTCCTTTAAGAAGTCACAGCAAAGATAGGTAAACAGTGTCCACAGGTTACCACCTCTAAAGCAAATGTGGACATCCTGTTCTCGGAAAAAGTTGCTAGAGGTGTAAAGTAATCACACGACGACCCATTGGTTATCATGCTTATGATAGAAGGTTTCAATACCAGACGGATTCTCATAGATAATGGCAGTTCGGTAGACATTATATATCTCTCAGCTTTCCAGCAACTAAAGGTAGATCCCAAAAGACTACGACCCTTTGAATCTCCCCTCGTCAATTTCAGTAGAGACCGAGTGTACCCCAGAGGTATAGTAGCTCTGATGGTCACAGTGGGATCTCACCCTCAGTAGGTAACCCACCAGCTTGACTTTCTGGTGGTGGATTGCCCGTCCTTGTATAATGTGATTATTGGAAAGCCCACACTCAACTGTTGGAAGGCGACAACATCCACATATTGCTTGAAGGTGAAGTTCCCAACAGAATATGGCATGGGCGAGGTAAAAGGAGATCAAGTGCTAGCCAGAGAATGCTACCAAGTAGTGTTAGCGGCAAAAGAAAACCATACATGGATGATTGAGGAGAATGAGGAGGAGAAAGTAGAAACCTTGGAAATCGTGGAGTTAATAGACGGGGAATCAACAAAGATGATAAAGATATGGACGAACTTGAGCGCTCAGATGAAGAAGAGGCTAGTCTAGTTTCTTAGGAGCAATTTGGACATTTTCGCATGGATTCATGAAGACATGCTAGGCATAGTAACCGAAGTCTTCCAACACCATCTGAACGTAGACCTAGAGAAGAAGCCTGTCCAGCAAAGACGACGAGTCTTTGCCCCTGAACGAAACAAAGCCATCATGGACGAGGTAAACAAATTACTTACAGCCAATTTTATTTGAGAAGTCTACTACCAAGACTGGTTGGCCAACGTCGTCCTAGTAAAGAAAGCAAATGGGAAATGGAGAATGTGTGTGGACTTCACAGATCTGAATAAGGTCTGCCCAAAAGACAGCTTCCCCCTGCCAAGAATAGATCAACTTGCAAACTCCATAGCGGGACATAGGCTTCTCACATTCATGAACGCATTCTCAGGATACAACCAAATCAAGATGTCAGAAGAAAATTAAGAGAAGACTGCCTTCATCACTAGCTAGGGGCTCTACTACTACAAGGTAATGCCCTTTGGACTGAAGAACGCAGGGGCAATTTACCAAAGGTTAGTCAACAAAATGTTCAATAAACAGATAGGGAGAAACATGGAGGTATACATGAATGATATGCTCATCAAGAGTAAGGAAGAAGCCACACACTTAGACGAACTCAAGAAGACCTTCACAACTTTCAGACAGTACCAGGTGAGGTTGAATCCTAGCAAATGCACATTCGGGGTTGCATCAGGAAAGTTCTTGGGGTTCATGGTGTTCCAATGAGGAATAGAAGCTAACCCAGAAAAAGTTCGAGCTATATTAGAGATGAAATCGCCAAGAATAGTGGAGGAAGTCCAGAAATTAACTGGAAGGATCGCGGCCCTCAATAGGTTCATCTCTAAAGTGGCGAATAAATGCCTATCCTTCTTCAAAACCTTGAAGCAAGCTTTTACCTAGACAGAGGAGTATGAAAAGGCCTTCCAGGATTTGAAACACTATTTGAGAAACCCCCCACTCCTAAGCTCATCAAAGGAAGGGGAAAACCTATTTTTGTATTTAGTAGTGTCAGCCACCGCCATGAGTGCGGCCTTGATTCGAGAAGAGAATAGAGTGCAGCTCCCAGTTTACTATGTCAGCCAAACTTTCCAAGGAGCTGAGGTAAAGTACCCACGGATTGAGAAGATCGCCTTTGCCATAATTGTCGCCTCTTGCAAAATATGTCCCTACTTCTAGGCAAACCCTATTTTGGTAATGACTGACCAGCCAATAAGGAAATCAATGAACAAGTCTGAAGCTGCAGAAAGAATGGTGCAATGGGTAGTTAAGCTCAGTCAGTTCGACATCGAATACCACCCTAGGACAATGATCAAAGCACAGGCGTTAGCAAACTTCATCGCCGAGTTCACAATTCCAGATAAAGAAGAGATCCGAGACGAGTTGGACAAATGGATGATCCAAATAGACGGGTTTTCAACCTGAAAAATAGGGGGAGTGGGGGTCATCATTAACACTTCTGAAGGAGACGTCCTCAGGTATGGAGTGCAACTCCAATTCCCCGCCACCAACAATGAAGCAGAATATAAGGCCATACTGATGGGGCTTAAGGTCGGGAAGGCTTTGGGCACCAAAAACTTACTCCTTCAAAGCGATTCTAAATTGGTGATAAGGAAGATAAAGGGTGAATATGAAGCAAAAGAAGACAGGATGCAGAAATACCTCAGGCTGACGAACCACCTAACCCAAGAGTTTGATTAGGTAGACTTCACATAGGCCCCTAGGAACCAGATCTCAGAAGCAGATGAAGTAGCAAGGCAAGCATCATCTAGAGAAGGAACAATGCCGCATGATTTGAGAATGGAAGTCCAAAAGCATCCCAGCATTGAAGAATTCCACACTCTTGCGATTCAAAACCAAAATAGTTGGGCGACTCCAATTCTCTCTTTCCTTCGAGACGGACGACTTCCAACGGACGTCGATGAAGCCAAGAAAGTTAGAAAACGAGCAGCTAGGTTCATGATCCTAAATGATGCCTTGTATAAAAGAGGGTTCTCCATGCCTTATCTAAAGTGTGTCGAAGAAGACGAAGCTAGGTACATTCTAGAGGAAATCCACGAAGAATATGCGGAGACCACAAGGGCCCGAGATCCCTGGTAAGCAAGATCATCAAAACAGGTTACTTCTGGCCTACCATGTAGAGAGATGCAAAGGAATTCGTTGAACGGTGCGACAAGTACCAGAGGTTTGGGAACGTCCAGTGTGTCTTGGGAGAGAAGATGACGGCCATAACTTCCCTGTGGCCATTTGCTCAATAGAGGATAGACATCGTGGGCCCACTACCTCAAGGTAAAATATAGGTAAAGTTTTTATTGGTTGCGATTGACTATTTTACAAAATGGGTTGAAGCGGAAGCATTACCAACTACCACGGAGGCAAAAATCCAGAACTTTGTATGGAGAAACACAGTTTGTAGGTTCGGAATACCAAAGACAATAATATCAAACAACGGACGCCAATTCGACAGTCAAGACTTCAAAAGCTTTTGCTTAGGACTAGGAATCAAGAACCAGTTCTCTTCTCCATGACATCCATAAGCCAAAGGACAGACGGAAGTGACGAATCAAACACTGTTGAAGATCATCAAAGTTTGACTGGAGGAGGCAAAAGGCGTATGGTTGGAGGAACTGCCAAATGTCCTATAGGCATACAGGACCACTGCGAGGACTTCAACAGGAGAGATGCTGTTTAAACACACCTATGGCACAGAAGCAGTAATACCAGTCGAGGTAGGAGTCAATAGCATGAGAAGAGAGGCTTTCTAGGAAAATGGCAATGACGATCAACTGAGATTCAACCTGGATTGCTTGGACAAAATAAGAGAAGAATAATCTCAAAAGATGGTAAAGTATCAACAAAAGATGACTGAGTACTACAATAAGAGAGTGAAGCTCAGAAGACTTAACATAGGAGACCTTGTCCTACGAAGAGTCACACCAGCCACAAAAGATCCAACCCAGGGAAAGCTCGGACCAACTTGGGAGGGACCCTATAAAGTCATCCACTATTCAAGAGAAGGAAGCTACCACCTGGAGTCAATGGACTGAAAGAAGTTGCCCTGACCATGGAACATCGAGCATTTGAAAAAGTATTATCAATAGAAATTAGGTACTAGTGTATTCACGAAAGTAACATTTTCATTCGAAATAAAGCAATAAAAATACTATTTAGCGAATATTCCACAAATTGTGTGTAAATGTATAAAAAAAAAAGGCTAAGTTATAAAATTCCCTAGACGGATGTACATCACTGATGAAGCCAAGTGATAAGATTCCTTAAATGGATGTAAATCACCAAAAAATGGATAAGTGATAAAATTCCCTAGACGGATGTACATCACTGATGAAGCCAAGTGATAAGATTCCTTAAATGGATGTAAATCGCCCAAAAAATGGCTAAGTGATAAAATTCCCTAGACGGATGTACATCACTGACGAAGCCGAGTGATAAGATTCCTTAAATGGATGTAAATCACCAAAAAAAAAAAAAATGGTTAAGTGATAAAATTCCCTTAACGGATGTACATCACTGACAAAACTAAGTGAAAATTCCTAACAAAGATACAAATCATATGAAAATGACTAAGTCATGAAACATTGACAAAGTCAAGTTTCTTCGCAAACACAGATCACTAAGAACGGAGAGGTGATGACAATGGCATAAACATATAATCATCGAGAAGATTAGTCCATGGTCAATATTTAAAGCCCAAAGACATACTGGGCGAGAAGATTGTTTCAAAGTTAGAATGTAAAGCCCAAAAACACACTGGGCACCTTTAAAAAAAAAAAAAAAAAAGCAAAAGAAAATTTTGATAAACAGGGAAATAGTTAAACAGCAGCCTCATCACCACCAACTGCATCGGTAGGAGAGTTCTCAGGTTCACGACCATTCCCCCCTGGAGCATTCTCTTCGGGAATAGCAGTAGTAGCCTAGGAAGCCTCGTCAATCTCCATTTCTTTATCAACCGCCTTGAAGTCCAGGTCCAAGTTTAGTGCAGAAGGATGCTTGACAAAATATCGCCGGAGAAGTTTGAAGCCCTTGTAATACCAATTGAAGAGCATAGTGTTGTACTCCTCGGTTTGTTGAAAGGCTTGAACAGCTTTGACAGCCACAGTCTTGACTTTCTGGTTTGCCGCCTGGAGTTGCTCGTCCTTCTCCACGGTCAGCTGCTTCTTAACCTTCAAGTCGTCAACCAGAGCCTTAGCCTTCTCCTTGGTGGTATTAGTTTCGTCCATAGTAGAGGTAAGATCCCTCCTCAGCTTAGCATTCTCAGCTTCTAGAGCCTTCGCCTCATGGCTTAAGTACTTAGACGAGATATGGATCGTCTCTCCCAGCACCTGAAAAAGAGATTATGTAAAACATGAAATCTTCAACCTCATGCGCCAAACCACAACACCTGGACAAGCTTGTGGATGTGATGACTCACGATCTTGTTGAAATGGATACTCGAAAACACCTTGAGATCTTCGGCGGTAAAAGAATCCTGGGCTCTCGTCAAGGCCAGGCTAGCATTGTCCCAGATGCTTGACGACCAAGAACCTACCTTCTCCTTACCCTTGTCCACAGTCCTTTGTCTATTTGGATGAGGGGTAATTTCCTCTACCGAAGTAGTAGGAGAAGCGGCCCCCGTAGCCTCTGGGACGGAGGTAACAGGAGTGATCGGAGTTCCCTTCTCGACCACCCGCACCACCTTCTTCCCCAAACTTGAGAGGGGTTTGTTCTTCCTAGCCCTCATCTTGACGTACATCTCTTGGTTGAATTTGGTCGTCATCTCTACAAGGAAGAAAGATTATAAAAAAAAGAAAAGGAAAAAAAGAAAAGAAAAGGAAGAAGACCCACTCTTTTCCTTAATTTCAATAGCATACAAGACGAAGGAAGAACCTTAACTTCCAATATCGGAAGGACGATGGAAGATCAGTGACGATCCTAGCCTTCCTGACCCAGGGCACGAGTTTATAATACCCGTACTCCTTAGACTCCTTCAGACAATACAAGTGAACAAACTCGTCCGGCCTGATCACGTCCCCTCGGTAATGACCATCTAAATCTCTATACAGCTAACCACTATCCTCCATGAGTTCGGCATAAGTTGCCCAGGAGTAATGTTGAAATGAGACAGAAGCCCCATGATGAAAGGATGGACAGGAAACCTAAGGCCACACTGGAAAGCAGCCTAATAAAAGCACACCTCCCCAGGTGAGAAATGGCAGGCCTTTTCCCCTTCACGGGGAAGACGAATCCTAACCCCCTTAAGGAATTGAAATCTATCTCTGAACCTAAAAACCCATCAGTATCCAGAGCACACTCCTCCCTGAGGGCATGAAAAGCTCTGATCACCCTTTGACCAGAAGCAGCGGTATCCACCTCCACCTTAACGGGGTCATCGCTAGACGACAATCCCATTTCTAGTTCGCTAGACCTCACCTCAGACATAACTCCTCGCTCACCCACCAATTCCTCGAACCAATTTATAGACTGACGCAGCAAAGGGAACAAATCGGCCAACAGAAAACCTAAACCATTGTCCCTAGATATAAACCCTTCAATTAGGGGGCAATGGGTGCGGAAAGAACCTAAAGATGCCCCTAAGCGTGCAAAGAGAAACGAGATAGAAGGACAATGTTGCCTAACCTCAGAGTTTTCAAACATGAATCCAAAGAGAAAAAGGGTACGTATTTCTATCCTTAAACAGAATAAGAAAGGCAAACGAATGTTGCTGCAGACAGAAAAAGGAAAGAGAAAGAAGATTTTACCTCAAAGTTTCAAGCTCAGATAGGAGAGAAACACCAAAGGTTGAAAAGCTCAGCAAAAGCGCTGAAGTGAGAAAATGGTGAGAGGCAAAAAGGTGAAGAAGAAGAAGGAAAAAGTGAGAAGTTTTTAAGAAAACCGAGCTTGGAAAACTGAAAACCAGCGGGAAAACCAAAAGCTTCTCGAACCAAACAAATACATCCACCACTAGGAGCATGCCACGTGGCCATGACACGTACAGTGCCGCCACTACACATTAAATGCGAATGAAATGGAATCCCAAGGGTCACGTCTAAACAAAAGACCTTCCATATTCTTATGATCGTCATCACACGTAAGGACGACCTCAGAATAGGGGGGGCAACTGATGGACCCAATAAATGTCATCATCCAGACAAACCCAATAAAAATCATTGTCCATGTAGACCCATCTCGGACGAAGGAAGAAAGTCATAAAGAGGGAATTCAGTATCTCGACGGTTACATATCAGCAAGGAGACAGTTGGGATCCCTATCAAAATCCACATTGAATGGGCCAAAAAACATTACAAAGAAGACACTTAATCCATTATTAAAGGAGAGAAACAGCTAGAAGAAAAGCATGTATATAAATATGCACCAAAAAATTGAACAAGGTACTCACACAGATATTCTACTCAATCTAAACCCCTACAACTATGTTCTCTACATCTCTAAAAAGCTATATTCGCTGACTTTATCATCAGAGACTCTGTGGCTGGCACTGCACCAGTGACCAACCTGAGAGGGTCCCTTTCTTCTTTTTAAACTTTGCAAGAACTTGGACGAGCCCGTGCTGATCCATCTGGACGAATCTATTCACTGACGATTTTCGCATCATCAGTAATTGTTATAGTATATTGTTGTAATTGTTGTAATTTGTATTGGCTCTGAACGAGTCTATTTACACCTCCTCCCTTCCTCCTTGCACATGTATATAGCCCAATATATGATTCAATACATATCATCCCATTAATCATCACAATTAAAAAGAATAAAAGAATCTCTCTCTCCTTTTCAATGTGGGATTAAACATTTCACTAAGACCTTATCTTCCATATTAACTCTCATATCTTTATATTTATGTTGTCATATTTATTCATTTTAATTATATAAATATTAAAATGCTACAAGTCATTGAGAGAAATCTAATTAAATTCTAAATTGAATTTTAATTGTTATCTAATTTTATATCATACTAGTGTGTAACCCTGTGTATGCACGAGTACAATTAAAAAAAAATCACAATTACACGGTTTATATTATATACCTTTTTGTTAGAAGAGGTTCAAATTATACATAGTATTAGCTTACACATTTTTTAAACCATACAATTTTAAAATATGTAATGATTCCTTATTTTATATATATATATATATATATATATATATGATTTAGAATTTAATTGGATTTAAACTCTTCAGTTTTTGCACCCAATAATTTACTTGCCACAAAAATTAAAAAAAATCAGATGGACACTTGGCGCAAAATTAGTCTCCAATTGAAATCTAATTTAGAATCTAATTGGATTTGGACTCTTCAATTTTTACATTCAATAATTCACTTGGCACAAAAATTAAAAATTAGATAGGACATGTGGCGCAAAATTAAGAATCTAATTGGATTTTCTCTTAGTTTTAACTTTTAATCTATATATATATAATAATAGGTGAAGTTGAGAGAAACTCAAATTAGAATTCCAAATTAGAGTTTCAATTTTGCATCATGTGTCCTAAATTATTTATTCTTAAAGAATTCTATTTCTTAATTTTAGAATCAAATGTGGGATCACATCATAAATATTCATCCAAGTGAGTTATTAAGTACAAAAACCAAAAAGTCTAGAATAAATGAATTGTAAAAAAAAAAAAAAAAAGTGTTTCACAATAATTTTTTTAAAAAAATGGACAATTTACATTTTATACCTAATAATATCCTTACAATTTTTTTTAAAAAGTTAACAAAATATAAAAATGACTATCAATAGTATTTAAATTATATATATATAGTGATGATTCCAAGGAAATCAGTGGGCTGAAGATCTCCGGGTCCTGATCTTGAAAGGTTTCCTGGAAAACAAAATAGAATTAGAGGAGACCGGTGGAGCCCGGCCAAAGGTCCTCCGATGACAAAGTTAGTCTTTTTGTTAATCACCCAAAGAGAGAAAATGTAGTCCAGAAGTTTTTTATAAAATGTTTTTCATACCTCGCTCTTCTGCCAATGAGTCCTTATATAGTGTTCGCCTAAAGCGGTTATCTTGTAACTTCTCCTGTCATTGCAGGTCTTTGGAGTAACCTCTATAACTGTCATGGAAGTTACAACATTTGGGGTTTCACCCTTAACCATTTATTGTAGAACGGTTGGTAATGATGAAACAATGCATCTGATGAGAGCATACACAATCTCTTTCGTCTTATTCGTCCGTCTTTGAGGACGGACGAGACACTGTAACAATGTCTCGTCCGTCTGTCCTTTGGGACGGACGAGATATTAATACAATGTCTCGTCTGTCTATCCTTCAGGACGGATTAGACTACTTTGGACGAGTTCCTTGAGATTTTAGCAATGGTCCCTATTCATGGACGAGGCATGTGGACGAGCTGGGAGTTGGCTTTTTCTCCAACACCATCAGTTGCCCCGCGTCCACGTGAGTCGTCCAACGAATTGGGCGATCTGTCAACACGTCCTTGGATGTACATAACTAGTGTCAATCAAACCAATATGCCACGTGTCAATATTTCATTGGCAATAAGTCTCGTCGATTCAGTTTTTCAAGGTAGGTGCCACGTGTCATTTTCGTATTGGTGGTGTCGTTTTAAATGCCCATATCAACATTCTATAAATAGTGGAATACCTCCCTTAGCCCTTCTCACTTCAGAAATTTTCCTCCTTGACATCCGCCGTCTAGAGCCTCATCTAGGAGTTTCTCTTCGTCTAGAGTCCTCGTCCGTCTAGATCCAGGTATTCCTCTTCTCTCCTTCTTTAGGTTTTAAGTTTCTTTTGTCAAAATGTCAGTTGCTTCTTCGTCTGCTGATAGTATTGACAAGGAGATAGACGAGTATTATGACGACACTAGTGATAGGTCTGATTCTAGTAGTACTAGTGACGCCAGTGAAGGAAGTACGGACGAGGACTATTCCTCTGGGGCCCCTGGGTTCCCTCTAGAAGTCTTACAAGAGCAACTTAGGAGAGCTTCTGGCTCTCAGGCTGGGTCCCCATCCAATATTCCTCCGTCTAATCCGATGGACGAGGAGGAGACCGTCTTTAGCTGTGCTGTTGGCGTTCAATCCAAGACGAATGAACAAAGACTTAACAATCTGAAATCTTGGTACCAAATTTCGGACGAGCTTAATCCTAGGCTGCCTGCTCATGACGAGTGGTGTTGTAATCCTCGTTCTGGAATCGGCGTCTATGAAGCTTACTTCCTAGGTGGCCTTAGATTTCCATTAAATGCATTTGCTAGAGAATTGTTAGTCAGGTTGGGCTTAGGTGTCTGCCAATTTAATCCAATGCGTGGAGACTAATCATTTCCATGCAAATTTTGTGGAGGGAAGTTTTTGGTGGGGGTCGTCCTCTCACAGTGGATGAATTCCTTTATTGCTACAAACCTTCTGAAATAAGCCAGTCCGAGGGTTTTTACCAATTTACCACCAGGGCGAATGATTGTAGGTTAATCAAGTCCCTAGCTTCGTCTGATAGGAAATGGAAGATGGAGTACATCTTTATTTCTGGTTTTTGGGCAGGGAACCCTGTGGACGTTGGCAGGGATCCCTTTCCTCCGTATACTGGGGATTTAGGGAACCTTCGTCCTGAAGGTACGTCCCTCCCCCTTATTTACTTTTTTCTTCTTTATTTTCTGTTTTGCAATTTCTAACCTCTACTTACTCATTGTATTGCAGCCGTCAAACGACCATCCTTAAGTAAATTTCATCGTGACCGCGTCCACAGGGCTCGTCTTCACACAGACAGGAGTTTTCGTTCTCTAGTCACCCTTAGACGTCTTGCAAAGTGGGGCTTTGGTCCTGAACCGTCAAACGAGGCAATTACACACGAGGTTACTGTGCGCAAAAGTAAGTTTTGAGTTTAAAGTTGTTGTTTTTTGTTTTTTTTTTTTTTTTTTTTGTGATACCTCCCTGACCTGTTTATTATCTTACCTCAGGAATGTCAACAATGAAAGTAAACAAAGGGAAGGAAGTTGTGAGTGAGGGGAAGCGTCCAGAAGCTCAGACTCAGGATCGTCCTGAGGCTCAAACACAGACTCGTCCTTCAACTGGGGATAAGAGAAAGCTCTTACCAAAAAACCTTGATCTAGAGGGGCTCGCCAGTCGCCGAGACAAGAGAATAAAGCACAGCTCATCCAAGGGGGTTAAGTCTAAACCTCCCCAGTCCCAGCCTTCCATTCAAATAGTTGAGGTGGACTCGTCTATTCCGATTGAGTCCACCCCGTCCAAAGATCCTTCGTCCCAGGTTCCTTCGTCCAAACTTGTTGCGCTTGGCTCGTCCCAGCCTTCTGAAAAGCCTTCAACAAACATCATTGAAAATGAAGATCTAGCTTGGGAGCGTTTTCAGACGGCTGTCTTGGACGAAGACATAAACACCTGTTATGACATGGGCTTAAAGGAGTTTGAACATTCTGGTGTCCATGACCTCTTTAAGGTATGTTCTCGTTCCTTTCTCGTCCTTGTTTAATTTTTTTTTTTTTTTATACAATCTTTACTTCTTCCTTCATAGGCCATGTCCAAGTTTATGGCGGCGTCCAGACAGGCAACAGAGCTGGATAAGACGAGGGTCCTTTTGGAGGGAAGGATTCAACAAGTGAATGACGATTGCAAAAAATGGGCTGGGGTGGCTGCCAAGGCTAAGGGGGACGCTGCCGAGCATAAAAATCTGATTGAGGAGCTAAGGACTGATGCATTGGAAAAAGACACTCGTATTGAACATCTTCAAAAGATGAACGAAGAGCTGAATGCTCGTCTTTCCGAGGCCAAAAGGGACGCCGTGGTTGAATTCAAATCGTCCAAAGCGTACACGGACGCCCTGGATCGTCATTATGCAGCTGGTTTTGAGGACTTCAGAATGGATGCTATTGAGAACTTCCCTGAAGTCGATTTTAGCTTAATCAAACTCAACCTTGCTGCTACCACTAGTTCTCTCATTCAGACTGGCTCTAATGACGTCAATATTGAAGATGACGCTTCCACTCAGCCACCTCTGGACGACCCCAAAACAAATGCTCCTCCTGCTTGAAGACGGGTCTTTTAAAGCTAGTTATCCTTGTCCTCTTTTTTTTTTTTTTTTTTTTTTTTTTGTTGTAATCAAGATACATTAGATTCGTCCATTGTTTTCAGGACGAGTCATTGAACGAGGGTGTTTGGACGGTTGTCCGTCCTTAACAATTTGAACATGTGTTTGTTTTATTTTTGTTTATGATATGGGCATATGTTTCTGTATGACAGGTTTGAACTTTGATTCGTCCATAGGAGGTGTTTTCTCCTTTTTCAACATTGGTATATGCCCACTCTTTTTTTTATTTTTTATTTATGTATAACTTTGCTTACGTGAAATGGTAGTTGTCAACTTTACTCGTTTTTCGACTTTGTTGATTTTCACGTTTGATTAAGGATAAGACACTCGTCTATCCATTTCCTCGTCCATGGTATGGTTAGGTATTATGTTTTACCTTGCCCATCCTATGGACGGGCATGCCTTGGACTTATTTGTAATTTGCTCTTAGGCATGGGCTTTACCTCGTCCTTTTCTTTGGACGAGCGTGCCTTGATTTCACTTTCTAGGAAAGCTTGAGATTACATCTCCGCGTCCAGAGAATTTTCTCGTCTTGAGCTTTTTAGCTTTCTTCAAGAGTCGCTATAAACAAAAGTGGTATGGAAATCATGGATTCACACAACATTATGTACATTCCACAAATATTGTTCACAACATAGATATTGTTCATAGACGAGGCATGTACCTAAGAAACTAATGCCTTTTAAGAAAAACAAATACAAGACAAACCATAATTTTGTCCTTAAGCTTAACATAATAATAAGACAATATAAATAAACAAGTCTTTTATGTAGATAGACAGCCTCCAGGCTCGTCCAAAGTTATGCTCATCTAGGCTGGCATTTTACTGGTAGTACCTCCTCAGGTGCTCAACATTCCAAGGATGCTCCAACTTCCTCCCGTCTAGGGCCTCCAAGTAATAGGATCCTTGTCTCTTGCAGTTGACAACTCTGTAGGGGCCTTCCCAATTAGGTCCCAACTTCCCATGAGTTGGGTTCTTTGTTGCTAAGGAGACCCTTTTCAGGACGAGGTCGCCTATGTCAAACCGCCTTGGCTTTACCATTGCATCATATTGCCTAGCCATAAGGTTTTTGTACCTGGCCATCCTTTGTTCAGCGTCCGTCCTTACCTCGTCTATTAGATCGAGGTTTAAACGGAGTTGCTCCTCGTTATTTTTGTCCTGATAGGTTGCCACCCTATGATTGGCCATGTGCACTTCTGTAGGTATGACTGCTTCAGTTCCATAGGCTAGCTTGAAAGGAGTTTCTCCTGTAGGAGTTCTTATTGTCGTCCTATATGCCCACAGAACACCTGGTACTTCGTCTGGCCATACTTCCTTTGCTCCCTCAAGCCGAGTCTTGATTATTTTTAACAAGGATTGGTTTGTGACTTCAGCCTGGCTATTTGCTTGTGGGTAGGCGGGTGAGGAGTAGTGATTCTGAATCCCGAAGTGTATGCAAAAATCTTTGAAGAGTGCATTGTCAAATTGTCATCCGTTATCGGATACAAGCACCCTGGGCACGCCAAACCTGCACACAATGTTCTTCCATACGAAGTTCTTGGCATTTTGTTGTGTGATATTAGCTAAAGGTTCTGCTTCTACCCACTTGGTGAAATAATCGATACCAACCACAAGAAATTTCATTTGCCTCACACCTATTGGAAAAGGACCCAGGATGTCTAGTCCCCATTGCGCGAAGGGCCATGGGGCCGTCATTCGGGTTAAGTACTCTGATGGTTGCCTGGGGACGTTACTAAACCGTTGGCATTGATCGCAGACCTTTACATAAGCTTTTGCATCTGCTTGGAGAGTTGGCCAATAATACCCTGCACGGACGACCTTATGGATAAGTGATCTGGCTCCCGAATGGTTTCCACAGGCTCCTTCGTGAACTTCCCTCAACACATAGTTCGCCTCGCCCGGAGCCAGACACCTGAGATAAGGTTGGGAAAAGCCTCTTTTGTACAGAACCTCGTCCATAAGAACGTACCTGGCCGACCTTACCTTCAGCTTTCTAGCCTCGTCTTTTTCTTCTGGAAGTCGTCCGTCTTTCAAATACGATACAATTGGAGTCATCCAATTTCCTCCGCTCTCCACTTGTTGTACTTCTGGGATGTCTATACTTGGTATATACTGAATCTCGTCAAACTTGTCCACGGCTTCATTCGTTGAGGCTTCTTTCGCTAAGGTGTCGGCTTCCACGTTCTCCTCCCTTGGGATTTGAACGAAGTGAGCTCCTTCAAATTTCTTCATAAGGCGCGTCACCCTGTTAAGATACTTCCTCATTCGTTCTTCCTTAGCCTCATACATCCCATTCACTTGGCCCATGATTAACTGAGAATCTCCCAAGACGAGTATTGACTTCGCTTCCACAGACTTGGCCAATTCCAACCCTTTGAGAAGAGCTTCATACTCAACTTCATTATTAGTTGCTTGGTACTGCAAGCGAACTTTGTGTTTTAGTTTATCCCCTTCTGGAGATTGCAAAACCACACCTATTCCTCCGGCGTGCTGTGTAGACGATCCATCCACATGGACGATCCACTTCTGGTTGTCTTCCATCTCACTTACTCTGCAATGAAGTCTGCCAGAGCTTGAGCTTTTATGGCATGCCTTGGTTGGTACTTTATGTCAAATTCACTGAGCTCGATAGCCCATTGAATCAATTGCCCTGCAGCCTCCAATTTTTTCATTGCCTTCTTGAGTGGGTGATCCGTCATGATGTTGATGACATGAGCCTGGAAGTAATGCCTTAGTTTCCTGGAGGCTGTTATTAGTGCGAAAGCCAACTTCTCCATTAGTGGATATCGTCCTTCCGCTTCCCTCAGTGCTCTACTTGTATAGTACACTGGCTTCTGTACTTTCCCTTCCTCTCTTATCACTGCTGAGCTCACAGCATACGGGGTTACTGCCAGGTATAAAAACAACTCTTCTCCTGTTACGGACGGACTCAGCAATGGAGCCGTAATGAGGTACGTTTTCAAGTCTTGAAAGGCTCTTTGGCACTCGTCCGTCCACTCAGATGCTTTCTTTAGAACCTTGAAAAACGGTAAACACTTGTCAGTAGCTTTAGAAACAAACCTGTTGAGGGCAGCAACTCACCCGGTGAGGGACTGGACTTCCTTAACATTGCACGGAGCCTTCATGTCCAATATTGCTCGAATTTTATCAGGGTTCGCCTCGATCCCTCTGTGGGAGACCATAAATCCAAGGAATTTCCCTGATGATACTCCAAAAGCACATTTTCTTGGGTTCAACTTCATGTGGTACTACCTCAGTGTGTCAAACGTCTCCTTCAGGTCGTCCAGATGTCCTTCCTCGTCCTGACTTTTCACCAGCATGTCATCGACATAGACTTCCATATTCCGCCCGATCTGTGGACGAAACATGTGGTTAACTAGTCGTTGGTATGTTGCTCCAGCATTTTTCAAGCCAAAGGGCATTACTTCATAACAGAATAATCCCTGACTAGTAACAAAGGATGTCTTCTCCTGGTCTGCTTCGTCCATCCGTATTTGGTTATATCCTGAGAAAGCATCCATAAAACTAAGTAATTTGTGGCCTGCAGTAGAATCCACCAGTTGGTCAATGCGTGGCAGTGGATAACTGTCCTTGAGGCAAGCCTTATTTAAATCAGTAAAATCCACACACATCCTCCACTTGCCGTTCGCCTTTTTCACCATTACTAAATTGGCCAACCATTGTGGGTAGTATACTTCTCGTATAAATTTCGCGGCCATCAACTTCTGTACTTCGTCTTTAATAGCATTATCTCTCTCAAGGGCGAACACCCTTTTCTTTTGTCGCACTGGTTTAGAGGAAGGATCTACATTCAAACAATGGGTAATAACACTGGGATCTATACCCGGCATGTCTTCATTACTCCAAGCAAACACATCAATATTCTTCTTCAAAAAACAAACGAGGTCCATCTTAACTTCATCTCTTAGGTCTGCTCCAACCTTGGTACACCTTTCAGGGTTATACTCGTCTAGGGAAACATCTTCCAACGTTTTAATGGGTTCTGCAACAACTCTCTTTTCTTCAATATTCATTGCCTGAATTTGCTCGTCCATGGCCAGCATGGCCAAATAACACTCTCTTGCTGCCAATTGGTCTCCTTGTACTTGCCCTACTCCATGTTCTGTTGGGAACTTGACTGACAAGTGGTAGGTAGATGTGACAGCCTTCCAACTGTTTAAAGTCGGCCTTCCAATTATGGCATTGTAGGAGGATGAACAATCTACCACAAGGAAATTCACATCTTTGGTGATTTGTTGCGGGTATGCCCCCACTGTCACCGGTAATGAAATAGTACCCACGAGTTGTACCTTCGTCCCACCAAATCCTACTAGGGAGGAACTTGCTGGACGGAGCCGGTCTCATCCCAGCCTCATCTGCTGAAAAGCTGGATAATATAAAATATCAGCCGAGCTTCCATTGTCTACCAGCACCCTTCTAGTTTTGTAGTCAGCAATGAGGAGGGTGATGACAATAGCATCGTCATGAGGGTGATGAATTCTCTCGGCATCCTCGTCCGTGAAAGTGACTGCTTGCTCGTCCGCGATCCTTGCCCTCGGTGATCGTCCAGAGAGTTGGACGCTCTGCACTACTTTCAGGTATGCCTTCTTTGACTTGGACGACTGTCCTGTTGAATTTCCCCCTATGATGACTCTTATTTCTCCAAGCGGTGGTCGCGACGATTCCTCTACCTTCCCCTTCAATTTCTCGTCCTTCTGGTCTCGTCCAAGGAAATTTCTCAGCTTCCCTTGCCTAATGAGATTCTCAATCTGCTGCTTTAAATCAAAGCACTCGTCCGTATCATGCCCATGATCTCTATGGAAGCGACAATACTTATTCCTATTATGCTTGTTGGGATCTCCCTTCATCTTCTCCGGCCACTTCAAAGAAGGCTTGTCCTTGATTTGCATAAGGACTTGCTCAAGTGGTATGTTCAAAGGGGTATATTGTTGATTCCGCACTGAAGAACCTGGCTTCTTACTATCTCGGTCTCTCTTATCTTCTGTTCGCCCCTTCTTTGGACGAGGGGCTTGCTCAGAGTGACGAGCGGGGTTTGTTTCCATTCTTTCAACTCTCTTCCTCTTCTTAGCTATAATCGCGTCTTCTGCATTTATAAAGTTTTGGGCTGAATGGACGAGTTCGGCCATGGACTGAGGCTCTTTTTCATAAAGTTTGTGTATGAACAAATTAGAATTGACCCCGTTATGGAAGGCTACCAACAGTAGCTTGTCATCTACCTCGTCCACGGTCAGGGCTTCCCTATTGAAGCGTGTGATGAAGGAATGTAGGCTTTCATTCTCTCCTTGCTCTATGGTTAGCAAGCTGGACGAGGAACGCTTATGTCTCTGTCCTCCAATGAAGTTATTAACAAATAATTTGCTTAACTCCTCGAAAGAACTTACTGAATTCGGGGGTATTTTGTTGAACCAGACTCGCGCAGGCCCTTTGAGGGTAGTTGGAAAGGCTCTACACATTATCTCATCCGGAACCCCTTGGAGATGCATAGTAGTCTTAAAGGTAGCAATATGGTCAAAGGGGTCACGTGTGCCATCATATGAGTCTAAGGAAGGCATCTTGAACTTTGGTGGCAAGGGATGGCCATTGATGGATGCCATAAAGGGTGAATTAGTTCTGTGAACTAAATCTTCTACAGGATTGGTCCTCCTCATGTTCTCCCTCATCTCATCCATAACCTTCCTCATCTGGTCCACTTCCCTCTCCAAATGTGGTACCCTCCGTGAAACGGTGCCCCTTGATTGACTTTCAGGTTCAACATTTCTTTCATCTTCCTAACTTTGTTCACGCTCCTCTCCACGGGCCTCATGCCGTTGCCTCCAGAGATTAATCTCCCTCCGCAAGTCTTGATTTTGGCGAGTTAATTCTGCCATGGCAGCGGCCATGGATTGCATGTGTTGGGCAGAAGATGGCTGCATGGCAGGCGCCGATTGTTGACCGCGATTGGGATTACTGGAGGCGTCTCTACTCTCTTGGGGGCCTGGACTGGTAGCCCTTGATCTTGTCCGGACCATCTCAGCCCTTTTTTCAGAGAAAGAAATAGTAGGACTCGACAAATGAAATTCAAATGCAATGAATACAATCTAATTTCTTCCCCACAGACGGCGCCAACTGATGATTCCAAGGAAATCAGTGGGCTGAAGATCTCCGGGTCCTGATCTTGAAAGGTGTCCTGAAAAACAAAATAGAATTAGAGGAGACCGGTGGAGCCCGGCCAAAGGTCCTCCGATGACAAAGTTAGTCTTTTTGTTAATCACCCAAAGAGAGAAAATGTAGTCCAGAAGTTTTTTATAAAATGTTTTTCATACCTCGCTCTTCTGCCAATGAGTCCTTTATATAGTGTTCGCCTAAAGCGGTTATCTTGTAACTTCTCCTGTCATTGCGGGTCTTTGGAGTAACCTCTATAACTGTCATGGAAGTTACAACATTTGGGGTTTCACCCTTAACCGTTTATTGTAGAACGGTTGGTAATGATGAAACAATGCATCTGATGAGAGCATACACAATCTCTTTCGTCTTTAAGGACAGACGAGACACTGTAACAATGTCTCGTCCGTCTGTCCTTTGGGACGGACGAGATATTAATACAATGTCTCGTCTGTCTATCCTTCAGGACGGATTAGACTACTTTGGACGAGTTCCTTGAGATTTTAGCAATGGTCCCTATTCATGGACGAGGCATGTGGACGAGCTGGGAGTTGGCTTTTTCTCCAACACCATCATATAGGAATTATATTATACATATTATTGTATATATTTAAGTATATCCATGCATATGATGGGGTTACAAGCTAGTGTATTTATATATATATATATAGATGCCTCATATAATTTTTTTTTATTTAAATTTTTGTGCCAAGTGAGTTACGAGGAGTCTAATATAAATCAACCATAAAAAATCCAGTAAAAATAAAATAAAGAGAGATTAAACTCATATATATATATATATATATATATAAGTTTGGAACAAAGTTTTTTATTTTTTTTTTTTTGGCGTAAATGCACTTTTGGTCCCTACATTTTGGGCCGTTTCTCGATTTGGTCCCTAAACTGATTTTGGTCCTAGGTTAGTCCTTGATTTTTTTAAATCATTTTTAAAATGGTCCTTGCCATCAATTTAGTTATGGAAAATGCTGAAGTGGCAAACGGATTTCACTGTTTGCTGGCGTGGCTAATAAAATAATAGTAAAAAAATATATTTAACATTTTTTAAATGTCATGTCAGCATTTAAATTAATAAAAAAAATCCAGCTAAGAAAAAAAAAAAAACCTAAAATCTAATTTAAACTAAAATCATTTCTTAAAAAATAAAAATTCATAATCGTTTTAATTCTTTTTGCTTTTGTTTTTGGTTAACCTCATCAGCTTAAACCCATAAATTGAGATGAACATCAAACCCAGATTAAAATCCAAAAAATGAAGTGAACATCAAACCCATAAATCAATATCAAACAACAAACCTAGAAAAATTACTTCAAACCCGCAAATTTACAACCCAAAAATAAACATATAGAGAGATTAAGCAACAAACCCACTGAGATGAACGGCCCAGAAACCATAAGCAGCTCCTTATTTTAGTCATCAACAAACCCAGACCTCAAAATCTCTGCTTTGATCATCCACTTCGTTAATGGCCAGATCTGAAACGTCACACCGAGTCACTGAATTGCAAGGCCAACAATGATGGCTTTCGTGACTCGATTTCAACGAGCTCGATCTGGACTCACCCATTTCATGGCTTTCATCTCTTCAGAAGCGCCACTTAAGACCCACAACCAGCAGCATGATCAGCTGTCGTCACCGTTTCCTTTTCCACGGCCACACCGATCTCCACGGCCACAGCCCACCCCCACTGAAACCCAAAAAAACCTAGCCTCTCCAACCAAACCTAGCCATCTCCATCTCCATCTCCAACCAAATCCATAATCCAAGACCCATGGATTACCGATCTCCACCTCCATTACCGACCACCCCATAGAAAACTAGAAAAACCCAGAGATTAGAGAGTCGGGTTTAGAGAGAGAGAAAATGTCAGAGATTAAGAGAGAGAGAGGGATTGAAAGATTGAACAAAGAAAGATACAGACACAAATACGCACCAAGAGATAGAGAAAGAAAGGATTTGAAAAAAAAGAAAAAAAAAAAAAAAGATACAGACACAAACACTGAGAAAGAGAGGATTTGAAAAAGTTTTTGCCTTTTTTGTTTTTTATTTTGAATTTTTTCAGTTTAATTTTTTTAAAATTATTTTTATTTTTTTATTAATTAAAATGCTGACTTGTCATTAAAACGCTGACATGGATGCTGACGTGATATTTTTTAATATTATTTTATTAGCCACGTCAGCAAACACCACTTCAGCATTTTCCGTAACTGGGTTGATGGCATGGACCATTTTAAAAACGATTTTAAAAAATCAAGGACTAACCTAGGAGCAAAATCAATTTAGGGACCAAATCGAGAAATGACCCAAAATGTAGAGACCAAAAGTGTATTTACGCCTTATTTTTTTTTATTTTTTAATGCAGTGCTGAAAATAGGTGTCCAATATAAATCGACCATAAAAAATCCAAAAAATAAAAGAGAGAGATTAAACTCATGTAAATATAAGTTTGGAATTGAACAACGTTAATTTGTTTTATGCAGCTTCTAATTGAATCAAAACTTTTAACCTCAAGTGATTCTTAGCACTCTTTGATAATTATCATGCAAGTCATAGAAGTTCTTTTTTGTTTTTTTTTCCTGAGAGAAACTCATGCAAGTTCTTTGATGTTGGGTTTTAAGACCATACTTCACGTGGTCTAATATGAAAGACGGTGAATTGGTGAGGATGATTTTTTGAATAGTTAGATTGTAGGTTGGCAACCATTGAGTGATTCTCATATTTTCAGAAATGTTGGTCGATGATTCATGCTCATGGCCACTTCAAATCATCTGGGTCTTTTAATTGATACACACATGTACTGTACAGTGTTAGGAATGAAAGGTTTGTTTCATTTGGAAGCAACATGGACTACGTATAGATGTACAGTCTGATGAGATCATTGCTATAGGGTGGACAGTGAAACGTGATGGTTTCTGCATCTTTATGGTTTAAAATTGCCAAACTTGGTCCGACACTCCGAATCCACCATTGCCATCAAAAGAGGATGGGAATGGCCTATTAAGCTACTTACTATGCGTAGATTTTGTTCTTTGTTGTTTCTCTTACATTGAAAGTTAGGATAGTTGTAATTTGTAAACGTAATTATCAATGGGAGAAAAAATAAGGATGCTATTAATTAGGTAAATTTTAAATGATGATATGGTTTATATATATAAGCACTAGGTGTTTTGGAATTCAATTTTTCATTAGACAAATATATAAACTAGAATTGGGACACCTTCTCAAAAAAAGAAAAAAAAAAAGAATAGGGACACCATAATTTTTTTTTTCTTAAAGAGTATTATGTGAATGCATCTTTTTTGTTAAAAAAGAAAAAAAAAAGTATCTTAGCACAAGCCTAGTAATGCGCTACACTAACACACTATACTAATTCATGAACCGACTTTTGTTTTTTTTTTTTTGTTGAGAGCCCATCAACTCACCATATAGTAATACATAAACAAAGTATCACATTTTGAATACTAAAGTATAGCATCTACAAAAATTAATAACAAAATTTTAACTATTTCAAATTATTCAAACAAACGCCATTACAACCTGAACAAAAAAACCCAATCGATTTTCTAATCAAATGTTGACTTTCAAAAGGTAAAATATCTATTCCAATTAATGTTCTACCAAAAAGAGTACTTCTCATAGTTGTTGCAGGTGCAATAATATTTTGATTTGCATTTCAAGTGCTTGTATTGTTAGAACTCCTTTCCCTTTCTCTTGTGTGTGTGTGTTTGTTTCTCAAAAAAAAAAAAAAGTGCTTGTATTGTTTGATACAACTCTCTCTCTCTCTCTCTCTCTCTCTCTTACATTAATTATTAAGATCTATTTTGAGAACTCGTACATTATAAGGCTTCATGAGTTTGTATATATGGGCTTGTAACAAAATATTTTGAGGGAGTTAAGAAAAATCATAAATATGAGGTGGGTTGTGATGATAATAATGATGTTGATTATACTTGAGTCAGTTCTAATGAAACAAACCTCACTAAAAAATTCTTTGTGGATAAAAAGTTATAGTTAAAACAGTGAGCAAAGGTTTTCAAAGCGATTTAAGCACGTTTGAGTTATGATTAATTCCAAACTATTGTGAACTCTTTAATTACCCTCAGTTGACATATGTCAAATTCATCATTGGGGCCGGGAACCAAAATTTATTAACGGTTACAAAATGCGGTGTCTACAGATGCTCTTCTTTTAACTTTTCTTGCATTGCAAGCATAGTTAAAAGCCTGAAGAGACAAAATTTTTGCAAGTTAATAAACTTTGAGTCCACACACACACACTACACATAAACATGCAAGCAATCATGCAAACATGGGGGCGTGCTAAAAAAAGGTGATTGGTGCACTTCCAACAAGAAGTGTTAAAACCCACATAAAAGAAAAAACTGAGATGCTTTCGAGTTTTAAAGACTCTAACTTCGAGTTTTAAGGACTCTACCTTCATGACACACGTACATGCAAACAAGAAATGCATCATAGAGACATAAAAGAAAATCTGGGACTGGCAAAACACAAACAAAATATGGCAAAATTTATGCCAAAGGGGACCACTCGACTAAACAATTTATGTCCAAACACAAACAGGCCACTCAAGAATGATAAATTTATGCCAAGGGGACCACTCGAAGCAAGAAATTTACGTCCAAACACAAACAGGCAACTCAAGAATGAGAAATTTACGCCAAGAGGACCACTTGAAGCGAGAAATTTATTATTGAATGTTCATATTAATCACATGTTAGGGTTCTTGCTATTTTGTGTGTTTTGATTAGTTTTAATCCTTCTGTTTAGGTCTTGTTGAGCCTAGCTTTCACATGTTTAGGTCTAGGGTTAGTAGAATAACATGTTTCACATGCTTGAATTGATAGATTGATGATTAGGGTTTATGCTTTGATGAATCACATGAAAATTCATGAGAATTTGAACATGCATTGATGCATAGGTGCTGAGGTGTTATGGTGCAACAAGGTAAGTGATGCATAATTACATGAACATGGATTTGACTTGGTTGATGAACATGATGAACTTTCTTGATTGATGAACATGATGGATATACTTGATTAAGGCCTTGTTGATGTTGTTGTTTTGTGATGTGATTGCTGCCCTTGGATATATATTGTGATGTAATCTTTATATTGTGATGTGATCTTTAACATGTTGTGTGTGTTATTTCTTTAAGTGCATGATGTATGGTTAGGTTAAGGATTAGGGCTCTTTTAATAAACTCTTTAATTAAATATGGCCTAGCAACACACAATGGAGGCCGGCCCACAAGCCGGGTAGTCTTGGGTGCCTAACACTTTCCCAAGCCGTATCCAAACTCCAGACCCATAATCTGGTATGCAGACCTATGCATGTAAGTGATTGGCCCAAAAAGCCCAACATGGTTCCTAGACCTAATCTAGGTGGCAAATCCTTTTTTTTTCCTGCCACAGTTCACTCAACTGAGGCATACTCCCTTTGCGCCCACAATGGATGTAAATTTCTCGCTTCGAGTGGTCCCCTTGGCATAAATTTCTCATTCTTGAGTGGCTTGTTTGTGTTTGGATGTAAATTTCTTGCTTTGAGTGGTCCCCTTGGTGTAAATTTCTCATTTTTGAGTGGCCTGTTTGTGTTTGGACATAAATTGCTCGATTGAGTGGTCCCTTTAGAGTAAATTTCTCATTCTTGAGTTGCCTATTTGTGTTTGGACATGAATTTCTCGCTTCGAGTGGTCCCCTTGGTGTAAATTTCTCATTCTTGAGTGGCCTATATGTGTTTGGACGTAAATTTCTCGCTTTGAGTGGTCTCTCCAATTTTAGGTAGAGTCTTTAAAACTCGAAGGTAGAGTTCTTAAAACTTGAAAACATCCCAGATTTTCTTTTATGTCTCTTATGATGCATTTCTTGTTTACATGATTTCTTGCATGCATGTGTGTTATGAAGGTAAAGTCCTTAAAACTTGAAGGTAGAGTCCTTAAAACTCGAAAACATCTCAGTCTTTTTCTTTTATGTGGTTTTTTACACTTCTTGTTGGAAGTGCACCAATCACCATTTTTAGCATGGCCCTATGTTTGCATGATTGCTTGCATGTTTATGTGTTTGTGTTTGTGTGTGTGTGTGTGGACTCAAAGTTTATTAATTTGCAAAATGTTTGTTTCTTCAGGCTTTTAAATATACTTGCAATGCAAGCAAAGTTAAAAGATGGGCATTTGTAGACACTGCATTTTGTACCCGTTAATAAATTTTGGTCCCCGACCCCAATGATGAGCTTGACATATGTCAACCAAGGGTAATTAAAGAATTCACAATAATTTGGAAGTAATCACAACTCAAAAGTGATCAAATCGCTTCAAAATCGATACTGAAAAATGACATTTCTCATTGTTTTGGCTATAACTTTATATCCACAAAGAAATTTTGAGTAAAGTTTGTTTCATTGGAAATTAGACATCATGGGCTTCAATTTGAACACAAAATATGCCTAATCTGGACTTATATTGAGTAAGTTATGACCATTTGAAGTTGGGCCAACTGAGTAGTCCGATTTTCTGAAAATTAAAACTTCATTTTAAGAGCCCAAAACATCATGCTTTGACGCGGGCCAGCCCCTAGACCCTTGGGAACATCCAAAAACCATTAAAAAGCCCTGAAAACCCTAATTTTAACTTATAGATAATAATCTTTTGTCTCAAATCAAAACCCTAACTGGAGAGAGTTATTTTTTGGCCTCCATCTTCTCTAAAACCCTATTTTCTCTTTTCAAAACCCTAGGGCAACAGCTAGCACATTTTTGAAACATTCAAAACCTCTCTTTAGTTAGTTCTATGGCAAAAACTAATGTTCTAATTTGATTTCTCAAAAATCTTTTTCAATTAAGCTTTGTTCTTGAGTTGTGATTCCTAAAAACTATTGTTTTCTTTAATTCCTTTGTTCTATCAATCTAATATTTGTGTTGTAGGTACTGAGGGGTCAATTAAACAAACTCCAAACTCATAATCTTAAGTAAGGTGAGTGTTCTTTCCATGAACTCTTTATTTGTTTAATAGAATTCACATGAGTTTCTTAATGTAGTTTCTCTAATTGTTTTATTTGATTTGCTTGTTGATTTTAATTGTTTTAATATCCGTTAATATGATTTTAGGTTGTTTATAATCTGTTTTTGTAGACACTCGATTTTGCACCCATAATTTAATCTAGGAAGATGACTAGAGTTACCATTCATATGCCCAAAATTTAGAGTTGCATTACATGCATTAATTCATTCATTGCATATCATAAAAATGATCTTGAGGTTCTAACGACCGCGACGGTATGCCCGATTTCCAAATCGGACAGTTGGATTGATAGATATCACAAGATCAAGTTTTCATGGTCTGCATGCATTTTGTTTGGGTGGAGCCGATCATGCATGATTAATTTAAATTAATTCTGATTGGTTAGACAATTAAAATTAATTCAATAATTTTGTGATTGGTTGTTGGTTAGTGTCAAAAATAGGCTTGCTTGCATGAGAATAAAGTGAATAATCAGATAACAAAGAAGTTGCGGATAATCAAGTCTTATTTGGAATATTTATCTACAAGATAATTATCACTTTAAAGACCTGAATATCAAGAAAAAGGAATTAATTTTTAGAATACAGATTAAAAATGCGTCTAGGTACGATTCTCGGTTCAAAAATACTCAAAAAAGGAGTCCAAATTGGACCAAAACTCAAACACAGGCTTGGCACCCAAAAGGGCCATTCAACACTCTTGGAGTGCCGATCGGCACATGGCAAGTGCCAATCAGCACTTCCCAAGTTTCGATTGGCCAAAACCTTCGGCCCGACCTAGGGACCTCTTAATTAAGATAGAGCCTATCTTTTTCGACTTTTTAGAGATAAGGACGCATTCCAATTCGTATTTGATCTCAGTCAGCATCCCAACCTCTATAAATAGGGGAAACAAATCAAAATTAAGGGCTCTTCTCTTCGGAATTTTCAATTCCCCTTACGTTAAAGACGTTCTAGGGGCTTTTGCTTTAGGAACTTCTTTTTTGTAAGTAAAGTATTTTAGACCTCAAAGAGGTGAATAAACTTCTTTGATTTCTAAAATATTCATTCATTAGGAGAGCACGCTCATGCAAGAGGTATTCTATTCTTCTTCTTTCTTTTCTTTTTCCATTAATTAGTTTTTTTTTGTTTGATGCATGAATATGTTTAGTATGTTTTCTTATGTCTTGTTCTTAATATATAATTGTCATGCTTAGATACCTTAGATGATTGTTTATTTCAATTCTTTCTTTTTAACTTCAAAATCTGCAATGATTAACAAAAATTTTATGAAGATTCAAAACTGATATGTATTTTCATTAAATACAATTCTGATTTTTTTTCTAAAATTGATATGTATTTTCATTAAATACAAATCTAATTTTTTTTTCTAAAATTGATCTATATTTTCAGATCTGATTTTTTTTCTAAACTCAACTAATTTGTATTTTCATTAAATACAGATCTGATTTTTTTTCTAAAACTAATCCGTATTTTTAGATAAGATTTTTTCTAAAACTGATCTGTATTTTCAAATCTGTGTTTTTTTTTTTCAAAACTCAAAACTGATCTGTATTTTCATTAAATACAGATCTGATTTTTTCTCTAAACCCAAAACTGATATGTATTTTCATTAAATATAGATCTAATTTTTTCTAAACTCAAAACTAATATGTATTTTCATTAAATACAGATCTGATTTTTTTTTTTTAAGTTTTCTTTGTTATAAAAGTACAAATTTTGAAATTCAAAAGAAAGAATTAAGATTTTAGGCTAAAGTTTTTTTTTTTTGGTGATGCATGCATAATAAATTTGTCTCATGAATGTGAATCCTCCTTCAAAAGTCCTTTTTATATGTTTCCAACAATAGATTTGGTTTTTCATAAACCAAAAATCTTTTTTTTTTTACTTTATACAAAACATATTTGTTTTTTCTTGATAAAATCTTGATTTTTACACTTCACAAAACAAATCTGATTTTTTACAAACCAAGTCTTATTTATTTATTTTAATTCATAAAACAAATCTGAATATTCTTTTTAAAAAGAAGACATCATTCATAAGGAAAATTTGTTTGAATTATTTTTTGTCAAATGTTTGTCATGTGTGTTCAACATATCATTCAACATCATGTAAAAAATGGTATATTGGTCATTAGAGTCTAGGAGACCAGACTTTGTCTGGGCAAAATGGGTGTCTAACATCTTCCCATTCCGTAACCTAGACCCGAGCTTAGAATTTTTGGATAGGTAGATTAGTGTTTTGTCTTTTAATTTTGGTAGATTGTAACTAGGACCAAAAGTTTTGTATTCTTTTGCATAGATTGTAACTAGGACCCAAAGCCTTGTAAGTTTAATTTACCAAAGTTGTACTTTTCTTTATTCAATCAATGACAGTGAAGTATTTTGAACATGTAATTTGTATTTATTTTTTCTTATTTTTTGTGTAAAAAATAAGTGGCGACTCTACACCACTTACTTAAAAAGAGAGGTGCCCTTAAAAGCACCCAAATCTCTTTTTTGTGGGGCCCTAATTTCCTAGTCTCTCACAGTTCTTATTGTTCTTGATTTATTATTTTGGTTTTATGTAAAGTTTAACATGTTTATTTATCATATGTTAGTTTTTTTTTTTTTTTTTTGAGAAACTATTATATGTTAGTTTAGTATATTTGTTTGATTTGTTTCATGGTTATTTGTTTATGATAAAATTTTGTGTTTTTGTTTTATGTTAGTTTAGTTTTTAGGATTTCTAACATGCTTGTTTGATCTCACATGTTATATCTTTGTTTGATTAAATCTCTAAAAATGTAATTTTTCGAATCAGTGTTAAATGATGCGTACTCATCCATCGAGTATGGGGCAAAAATCTTGTTTTTATTATTTATTTATTTTTCACATGATATTTGATTTTGTTTGACTTTGTTTAGGTTAATTAATTGTGTTTAATTATTTTCCATGTTTGTTTGAATCTGTTTGCCATGTTTGGTTTATTTTATAATCTTTCCTTATGTGTGTGATTTAATTGTTATCTTTTTGAAAACTCAATTTGTTTTTTTTTTAGAAAGAATATTGTAAAGTTATTATTTACAACTATATGTTTTGTTGGCTTATATTCCGTGCCAAATTTGATTGTAATTATATTCAATCTGTTGTACCCTGTATTTGTTGTGGGATTTCATTGTAAGGGTTGTGTGTTAGAGAGAGAGAGTGTGAAGACTCAAGCATTTGAAGACTCAAGCATTTGAAGACTGAAGATTTCTCGTGGGTATCTTGCGACTTAGCTTCCCGCGAAGTGATACATGTGCCCTACACATGCTGGAATGCGAAGAGTCAGGCCAGGTGGAGACAGCTGTGTCTCGCGAGTATCTCGCGGGTAAGGCCTTCCCGCGAGACACCCACGAGGCATTCTGTTCTGCCAGCCTGTCCAGTCTGATTCACACTTTCTGTACCCACACTATTTATACCCACATTACCCACAATTGAAAGGTGAGCCTCTAAGAGAAAACCCTAGCCAAACACCTTGAGAGTTAGAGATTGTTATACCCACAATCCTCTACACATTTGTTTTGGGAATTTCCTCATCTCCTACCTCTCCATTTCCATACCATTGAGAGGTTGATAGCTCAAACACTTACCATACCCTTTCAGAGTGTGAAGTGACGTTTTGGTGCTACTGGGAAGCATTGGAAGAAGCCGATAATGGCAAATGCAACATGGAGCTTGTTGCGGGATCCGGAGAACTAAGACAAGACACGGTTCTGAGAAGCCTTGTTGGAGTAGGAGCTTGGAGCGCTTAGGTACATCGGGTAGATTAGGCTTGAAGGGTCTCTTGCTAACCCATGTATCCCAACTGATTGTCTAGTGGATCAATTTCCGCTTGGAGGGCAGCGGAGAGGTTCTTCGCCGAGTTCTTCGGTTTCCTCTTCGATAACACGTCTCGGTGTTATCTGTGTTTGCATCTCTCTTCCCTACTCTTGTTCATTTCATTTTTACTGCTGTATTGCTTTAAATATGGATTAGAGTAGTTGTCTTGCTTATACGCTTATGTTTACACTATTCCACACTTAGTATTATGTTAGTGTAAAATCAACCAAGCCGTAACTTTGATTTGGGGGTCTAAATTGCTCGTGTGTTTTCGACACATTTTCGAGCTTTCAAATATATATATATATATATATATATATATATATATATACAGAAAACTCACTTTTTTTTTTAGGAATTTATATAAAAATATCTTACCAAAAACTCACATCCTTTGTTTTGAAAGAAACACTATCTTGAAAAAAACTATTTACAAAGAAACTCAAAAAATTTGGAATTTATTAAAAAAAACCCTAATAAAAACTCACTTTTTATGAAAATTTTATTTGGTTTTTTTTTTTTTTTTTGTTTGGGTGAAAACTTCACATCTTTTCTTGAAAAATTTTATTTAAAAAAGAACTTGAAAACTTGAAATTTTTTTTGGTTTAAAAAAAAAAAAAAAAAAAAAAAAAACATAAAAGACAAAAAAAGATTGTCCCATTTTATTAGCCCAACAAAAAATTCAAACAAAGCACACACAATTGGGTAACCCTACATGGTTGGGTTTTAAGCTTATCTACATGTGGGTAAGCTTCTTAAAGCTAAAGGGACAGATCAGTAGGTCAATCACAACTAGGTGGGCCATGATTCCAACCTTAGGCCTAAATGGACCATAGTGTATTGGTGGCAAACCGTTAACGTACTCAAAGCCCATCATAGGCAATGACATAGATTGTGAGTTGGTGGGATAAACTCCATAAGACTTTGCGCCCACAATGACGACTCCACTAGGGATAGAGATGAAGTTTACTCCGACGTGTTGTTAGACCATAATTAAATAAAGATTTTATTAATTGAGCCCAATCCTGTTTTATTTGTTTGCACACACTTCACTTGGTTTTTTTGTCCCTTTCCCCCAGTTGGCGATGAATGGGAAGATGAGTACGCTCCATTTGGGCCAAATTCTTCTAGTGTTCATCCCACCAACTCACAATCTGTGTCATTGCCTATGATGAGCTTTGGGTACATTAACAGTTTGCCACCAATCCACTACGGCCCATAGACCCTTGAGAACGTCCAAAGATTATTAAAAAGTCCTGAAAACCCTAATTTTAACTTATAAATACTCATCTTATGTCTTAAATCAAAACCCTAGCTAGAGTGAGTGATTTTTTGGCCTCCATATTCTCTAAAACCCTTTTTTCTCTTTTCAAAACCCTAAGGTAGCACCTTAGAACGTTTTTTACAAAATTAAAACCTCTTTTAGTTAGTTCAAAGGTAGAGAGTTTGTTTTCCAAATTGTTTTCTAAAACTTTTTCAAAATCTTTTGTTCTTGAGTTGTGATTACTAACAAATTTTGTGTTCTTTGATTATCTTTGTCTTCTCCATCTAATCTTTGTGTTGTAGGCACTGAGGGGTCGGCTAAACAATCTCAAATCTGTGATTCTAAAGCAAGGCGAGTCTCTTTTTCCTCAAAAAAATCATCATCAAAGATAGAGTCTTCATCTTGAGGTTCTTGTACTACCTTTTTCTTCTTTCCTTGAGCACCTTCAAGATGGTAAAGAAGGTACATTAATTGCTTTATTCTGAACATGGCCAAACCATTTCAAGTGAGTTTCATTTATATTTTCATCAATAGGGGCCACTTATTTATTTAAGAGAAATTCATCTTTTCAAATCCCATCTTTCAGTAGATTTCACATATCTATCTTAACATTCTCATTTTGTCTATACTTATTTTATAAATATGTAAAATTCACTACTATAAAACATAACTAGCCTTATAGTAGTCTTATAATTTTTTTAACACACATATACACTTAGATTAGGCTAGAGTTTTACATACATATACTTTTTTTTTCTTTGTCAAAAAATAAGAAAGTGTATATGTGTGTGAAACTCCTTTCTAGAGACTTGAATCCCGGTTCTTGCCTTCTACACCCCACAAGAACTTTGTATTTGTAGAATGACCATCATACAAGAATGCACAGTGTTACCAATGACCATTTCTAAGAGGCGTGAATTTACATAGTTGACTAACTTTCAGCAAATAAATATTCATTAATCTCAAGAAAACCAATGGACATTTCTAAGAGGCATGATTTAATCACAGTTGACTAAGCTTCAGTAAATAAATATAGTATATGTTAATGTTGGGAAAACCATGACCATTTCTAAGAGGCACGATTTAATCATAGTTGATCAGAAGGAGCATTTACCAATATTAATTTTACATACCTCTTCCTTTAAATGAAACCCTTTCTTAAAGGGAAAAGAAAATAAAATTCCTTGTAAGAATAGTACATCAAAATTTTACATTAATTATTAAGATCTATTTTGAGAACTCGTACATTATAAGGCTTCGTGAGTTTGTATATATGGTCTTGTAACAAAATATTTCGAGGGAGTTAGGAAAAACTATAAATATGAGGCGAGTTGTGATGATAATAATGATATTGATTATACTCGAGTCAGTTCTAATGCAAGCTAATGGAAATTCTTCTCCTCTCCGTCCATCTTGTAAAAAAAAATGCTAATGGAAATTCATCTCCTCTCCGTCCATCTCGTAGATCGCATCATATACATTACGTCAATCTTCCACCGTCTCCTCCTCGTCTATCTCGTAAATCTCATTTATATGTCGCCCCCACCACCACCATATATATATTAGGATGGAATTCTATGCTGTTTCTTCCCCACCACCAGGAGTTGCCAAAAATGATAGGCGTCGTAATTTTGATTGGAGAATGGAGAGGATAAAATTGAAGCAGACGGATCCGTTCTCTGAGATTAACCATAAGCGACGGTATTAAGTAAGCCGACTAGTTGAGTACAGACAAAACGACGGTTACGACCTGGACGAAGAAAAGGGAAGATGGACGGACCCTCCATAGTGGACAGGTTCAAGTTAAACAGATGCAGGGGAGACAGTAGAGCCACGTGGCATCTATGTGGCCTAAGTGGTCTCAAAGAAATCTCAAATGGAAATATCTTGCGCCCTACAACTAACCCTAATCAATGAGATCTCTGTATGGTAAGAATCTCATGAAATACGTGTATTTATGAAGATCTTCCTCATAAGGACACACCTTCTTTGCCAAGAAAACCAAGGTCGGTTCTACACTACTATAAAAACCAAAAACCCCCCCAGAAACCAAGGTACGCCTAATTTACCCCAGCTCTGGCACTTTAGAGTGATGAAAGTTTTCTAACTTAACTTTCGAATGGTCTTTGGCCGGTACCACACCGGTACTTTCTACAAGGTCTTCTTTGTTCCTGTTTCGCAGGTTCTGTCTAGAGTGCGGGAGTACCGTGCGACTCACTGACGATTTTTGGCATCATCAGTTGGCGCCATCTGTGGGAAATAACGTCTGTGGGAAATAAGAGATTAGACCAAAGTCCATACCACCGCTTCCCAAACAAAGAGTTGCATGGTAATTACTCGCTCGATGGCAACCAACAATAACGAAGAGCCATGCACTACTGCCCTTGAAAGACAGGTGCAGACCCTAGGTGCAGTAGTGGAACGCCTTACTAAGCAAAACCACGATCTGGAGGAGCAACTGCGCCAAAGGGATGCTGGGCCCAATAGTCACGGAGAAGAGCAAGAAGGCACTAACGCCGAAAGAAGGGATAGAGAAGGACCGGAAGGCAGCAACACTCCGAGCAAACAGGAGCGACAAGATACCAGCTGTCCATCCGTCACAGAAACAGCACCACCACACATGGCCGTGAAGATGCAGATGATGAAGGAGAGGATGGACTTCATAATGAACGCCCTCAAAGGACGGGTGTCAAGCGACCTTGACGAGTTAGTCCACCAAACAGACTCACCCTTTATCGCACCCGTCACTTCATTCCCCCTACCACCGAAGTTTCATATGCCACAGGTAGAAGCCTACGACGGATTAAAGGATCCTTTAGATCACCTGGAGTCATTCAAAACCCTCATGCACTTGTAAGGTGTGGCAGACGAAATCATGTGCCGAGCCTTCCCGACTACGCTGAAGGGTCCTGTAAGGGTATGGTTCAGCAGGCTGACGCCCAACTCCATCAATACCTTCAAGGAGCTGAGCGCACAGTTTGCCTCGCACTTTATAGAGGGGCACAGGTATAAGAAGTCCACCGCATGCCTAATGAACATCAAGCAACGGGAAGAGGAGACATTGAGATCTTACATAACATGCTTTAACAAGGAAGCACTCTCGATTGACGAAGATGACGACAAGATACTCGTGGCCACATTTACCAATGGGTTATAGAAGGGTAAGTTTCTTTTTTCTTTATACAAAAACGACCTAAAGACTATGTCGAATGTACTCTACAAGACTACTAAGTACATGAACGCAGAAGATGCGCTGCTGGCTCGTGAAGAGAAGCCTAAGAAGAGAGAAAGACATGCGAAAGCACGACAGGATAGGGGACAAAAGACAATAAAGATGGAAGACAGACGGGAAGATAGACGCTCTAAACCTCCCACCGGGAGATTCGCAAGCTTTACCCCATTGAACACCCTGATTGATCAAGTCCTAATGCAGATCAAGGACGAAGGATCCCTGACATTCCCTGGCAAATTGAAGGGAGACCCTAGTAAGAGGTCCAAAGACAAGTACTGCTGCTTCCACCGCGATCACGGTCATGATACATCTAATTGCTACAACTTGAAGCAGCAAATAAAATCTTTTATTAGGCAAGGGAAGTTGCAAAGGTTCATCGGTAAGGAAATGACAGACCAACCCCAAGAGCAGCCTGCCTAGAGGGAAAACAAGCGTCCTAGGCCACTCTTGGGAGACATAAGGATGATTGTAGAGGGCAACACAGCCTCCAATTCATCCAAGAAGGCACGTAAAACCTACTTTCGAATGGTTCAAAACGTCCAACTGATGGGTTTCGTCCCAAATATGGTATGGATCGACAACCCCGTGATTGGATTCACAGAGGAAGATGCACGATGTCTCCACCACCCACACAATGATGCACTTGTGATTAGCATACGTGTAGGGAACTACAATTCTCACTGAGTCCTTGTAGGCAATAGGAGCTCTGCTGATATCCTCTACTACCCGGCATTCCAGCAAATGAGGATTGAGAGGGAACAACTGATTCCAACCAACGCACCACTCGTTGGATTTGGGGGAACAAGGGTACACCCCCTCGGAGCGATCATTTTGTCCATAACGGTCAGTGATTACTCTCAACAGATCACCAAGGATGTCACATTCCTGGTTGTTGACTGTTCATCCGCTTACAATGCCATCTTGGGTCGTCCTACTTTGAATTCATGGAAGGCCGTAATTTCAACTTACCATCTGATGATCAAGTTTGCCATCGAGTACGGAGTAGAAGAGGTACAAGGAGATCAAGTAGTGACGTGCGAGTGCTATATTGCCATGTTGTAAATGGATCATCTACAAACTATGGTGCCATCACTATAGCCAATCATAGATTTGAATTATGTTATCATATTTTGCATAAATTTATATATATATATATATATATATATATATATAAGGTAGAAATTCTACTCTAACCTAATTTAAGTGTATCTGTGTGAAACTCCTTCCTAGAGACTTGAACTCACCATACAAGCACTTATATTTTGCATAATTGATGCCATCATGTAACGTCCCATTTTTCTGTCATTAATATGTAATCAAAATATGTTTTTAATTTTTAATAGTCAATTCCCTCAACCCAAAAAAAAAAAAAAAAAAATCCATTTGGCCATAAATTTTTTTTTTTTTTTTTTTTTTTTTGGGGGGGAATAACAAAGGATTTAGTCTTAGTGAAAGACATAAATACTCCTCTTGTTTTTTATCCTTAAAATTTAAAAAGTTCATTTTTCATCCCAACTATTGAAGGGTTAGTCTATCATCCCTCAACTATTAAACTTGTTTCACTTTTGGCCCTTAAACTTTAAAACAATATCTTTTTTCATCCCTAAACTATTGAATTTTTTTTTTGTACCCCTATTTTCGTTTCTATACTATTGAAAAAAAAAAATTCTTTACAAATCTTAAGGATGAAAAAATAATTTTTATAGTTTAAGGATGAAAAACAAACTTTTGGTAAAATTTAGGAATCAAAATAATATTTTTCCCTAAAATATTTCTCTTACTTTGTTTAGATAACCCTTTTTGCCACAGAATTTTTAAAGTCCTTAATATTAACAATTGGCAAAATACATTTTACTCTTCCTTATTTTGTTTTTATTATTATTTTGGTCCTTATATTCTAAAATGGTCAATTACCCTTAATTATAAGAGGAGACCCAATATACCTCTTCCATCCAACTTTTAAGTGTTTTACCTCAAACAACCCGAAATTATTATTATCTATTATAGAAGGGAAAATTGGAAGCAAAACATGGATTTTAACGTGGTTTAGCCTAAAAGCCTACATCCATAAGTAAACGTCCTTAATGATTTTTGTGGTCATCGTACATGCTTTGCTATGTGTCCAAGGTTGATTGAGCTTCTTTGATAACCCAGATTTAATTTGGGGAGCCGAATCCACCACTTGCATCCACATAAATTATGCACAACATTAGGAGAGCATCTTGAAGTTATGCAGCATTTGGAGTCGGTGGACCCGCATAAGAGAGGAAATGACGTACAAAAATAGCTCTTGGAGCTTGGAAAAATAGGGTGTTGGCTTTAGGAACAAGGGAAGAATTAGGAATGGTGTGATGGAGGAGAAAGAGGCATTCCTACTATTTGTGTAATCAGGAACTCGTAAAGATGTAGACGTATCAATTGTATGTTTTCCAAAGGATGAAGAAATATGAGCATGTAAATGAGTGTGAGTTCTGTTATGGAGTTAATTTGATCTCCCTTTCATCTTTTGGGTTTCGCTTTACTTTATAATGATATTAATTAGAGTCACTCAAAAACTTGCTAAATGGGGTAAAGTCAATTATGACTGTCTTGAACTGCGTTCATCCTCAAAAGGATGAACTGCTACTTGTTTTTCTTCATGAATGGAAGCCTGGTTGACTAAACTCCATTAAAATGCTTCCTCAAAGGAAAAAATCCCACCCTAGCTTGCTGAATTTAATGGTGACTGTTCACACATGTATGATACTATGATGTGTGAGTGGGTCCAAGTGAATGAAGAATGACCTATTTGCCTTCCAAGTCACTGCTCCTTTTCCCTTCCCTGTTGCTACAGCTGTCTTTCACGTATGGGCTTGGTCCACTTGATGAGAGAGCAATTTGTTTTGACCCAAGCAGTGGGTCCCTTCTTGGCCTGGATTGGTGCTGAGTTTTTACTAATATCTTGGGCTGATTTTTCTGAGTTAATTCAGCCATCCTCCACAGCCACATGTTATTTGGACCAACACATGGGCCATGTTATAGGCCTTTACATAGGTTGACTCCAAATGTTTATTTGGTCAGCCATTGAGACTAAACCCATGGGTTGTTGGTTTGAGCATTTGTGGGCCCAAGCAATTTTGAGTGTCATACGGACCAAATTAAAACCCGCCTATTGACCAAAAACTGTATACATAATTCTTCGTTTGAATCAAATTCTTTTTCCTTTCGATTTGCACCTCTAAAGGGTGCACAACAAATTTTGTGAAAAATTAATAGTGACAAATCTTGTGAGAACCGATGATCCTCATCAAGAGACATAATTTTAAACAAAATTTAACTTTACTAAGTAGAGGTGGGCAATTGGGCAAAGAGTTAATGAACTAAGTTAATATTAAGAATTTTTTTTTTTTTTTTTTGAAAGTCTCAGAAGATTCGTTGATGATATAAAATGATTTAGACCCTATAGCGTTGGTGTTAAATTTTTAAGTAACAATAAAAAAGTTTTAGAGAGTAAGGGAAGCTAGGAAAGGAATTGGTAGGGAGAGAAACATGTACTTATGATGGTAATGTTGATTATACTTGTCTCGGTTGAGAGAGACATGTGTGTACGATCTCAAAATCAAGTTAATATTAAATATTTTATAGATGATATAGTTGATCGATTTTTTATCATAATAAAATTTTTTCAAGCATAGATGATATAAGAAGATAATGTAGTTCAATGAGAGTTTCTCAAAATTCACATTCAATAAAAAATAAATAATAAATAAAAACGTTTAGTAGTGTCACATTACTTTTTTTTTTTTTTTAACATCAATTGTATAATAAAACCCATCTATATATTATTTCAAGGAAAAAGTATGGCTTCAATCATATTTGGAGTTATCTTTTTCCTTGGCAATAGAAGATATCATCATTGTGTAATTTTAATATATGACTTAAACCGGGTTTATAATACATTACATAGTTAGAGTACAACTATAAAAGGGTCTAACTTTGTAGATTGGGGTTATAAACAGCAAACACTAGACACACAACCAATATGGGATAAACATTCATATTTTTTTTGAGTAAACAGTAATACTTATTAGAACACACACGAAAATAATAATAGTGTGTAGTTGTACTCTGATTATGTAATGTATTATAAAACCGGCTTAAAACACTATTATGGTTTTCGTATGCATTCTAATAAGTATTACTGTCTACTAAAAAAAAAAAAATAGGGATGTTTATCCCACATTGGTTGTGTGTCTAGTGTCCGCTGTTTATAATCCCAGTCTACAACTACAAAGATTAGGCCATTTTGTAGTTGTACTCTGGTTATATAATGTATTATAAATCCAGTTTAAAACACTATTATTATTTTCGTGTGTGTTCTAATAAATATTACTGTTTACTCAAAATATATATATATATATAACTTAGTTAACGAGTCATGTGACTTGTTTAAATAATATATATAAATAGTCATATAAATTTCCATGTAATGAATTAGAAAAGATAACTCCAAACATGTTTGAAACTTAGCATCTTTTACAATTTGAGTTAGTCTATAAGATAAACTTATATATATATATATATATATATATATGTTCACATGAAATATTTGAAGTTATGGTATCTACTCCTTAATAATTATTTTTTTATTATCAAACTAATATACTAATTGGTTTTTAGTGTAGGTGAGATTTGAACCCAAATCTCTTATTTGAAAATAAATAATTTTACTACTTGAACTAATTGAATCCTATTCCTATAGTATAAAACAAATTCTAGTGTGCATTGATTTTGCAAAAACGTAATCAAAACTAGATGATAAACTCTGGAAAAAAGCCAAAACCATATGACCCAATCCAAGAGATATTTTAACCAAAATTTACTTAAATGCTATCCTATTTCCTTCATACGCAACCTACCAAATCTAACTATTCACTTAAATAAAACATTTTGTGTGAGTAAAAAATGTCAAGGATATAACTTGATAAAAAAAAATGATAATTATTAAGTTTTAAACTGAGCTATCTTTACTTTGAAAATTGTATAAGAAAGATTTTCTGAGTTGCATAATGTAAGTTCTATCCTTTGTATTCAACTTTCACATTAAGAAATTTACTCCCAAAAAAAAAAAAAAATTTAAAAAAAAAAAACTTTCACATTACAAAAAAAAGGAAAAAAAATAATTATTTGAGTGGAGTTATGGACGAAATTAGTTTGAGGAGACTTGTGTTGACTGTTGATAACAATGATGTTCATTCTGATTATGCCAAATTGTACTACAAACAGATGGCCTTCCCCCTAGCTTTCTTCCCCCCTCTTCAGCTTTGTCTCACCATCTCTCTCATCAAGAAGTGAATTTTGATATTTATTATTGTTTTGCAAAGTGGCATGCTAAATGCTTTATATACCTAAAGAATTTTCAAGATCGCGACTCTTACGATCGTTGTTTACAAGCCGGTGAAGAGACATTGAAAATTTATTCTCTCAGACGTTGTTTATGATTGTACAGTTAGTTGTGCGGAGGCCATACATAACAATAATAGATTTGGTATGAACTTCTTTCTCTCTCATTTCGTACTATATATGCTTATTCATGTATATTGTTAAGTTGTAATTTTTTTTTCTTTGTTGTTTGTTGGCTTTATTCTATGCCAATTTCTTTATAATTACATACATAATTGCAAGGTAATGTCAAGAACAGGCAACATGCAAGTTGACATGTGAGTTACACATGCCCTTTCAAAATTTTGTTACAATTGGGTAACTTGCGAGATAGGTTGTCCTGTGAGTAGCATTTTACTATAGAGAATTTTGTTATCTTAAATCACATGTTATAACCTTTTATTCCCACTATATACACCCTCATTCCCCATGAAATTAAAACCTAGAAAAACCCACATGAGAGTTGAAAGAATTGAGCCTTTCATTGAGGAGCCTAACACCATTAATTCACTACTCTCTTTCCTCTCACCATAGCCAGATCCTTTAAGAGGAGATTAACCTAATTACAAACTTCACCTTATACCTGAGAGTTGTGAGTGGTTTGGTTGCTAGGAAACATTGGAGCCAACCCATTTTCAACCATGGAGTCTTGAGGGTGCAATTGGGCTTGATTATGGGATCTAAAAAGCTAGTTGAAGACAAGACTCTGATTAATCTGTTGATAGTTGAAGCTTTGAGGGCTCAAATACATTGGATAACTAAGGCGTGGAGGACCTTTGTGTTTTCTTAATTCTTGTACTCCAATTTATTTGCTAGTGGATCATTTTTTGCTCGGAGAGCCACGAAGAAGTTTTTACTCTGACTCTTCAATTTTCCTTTTCAATAACACATCAAGTGTTATCTTTGGTATACATCATCTTTATTTTCTGTTATTTACATTAATTTTCTTGCTCAATTATGTTTATCCATATAAGTTGGTAGTAGCATGCATAGTTAATTACGTAAATTTTGCATTAACTAATAGATAATGAGCATAAATTAACTCAACCATAATTAAATTTAGGGGTATAAATTGACACCTAATTAATTAGGTATACACTTTCGTGTGTGTGTGTGTGTGTGTGTATTGCTGTATATATTAGTAGAAGTCATTAGTGTGTGTATATATATATATATATATATATTATATTATATATTAGTGTCACCGCTCACCCTTGGTGTGGTGGTCATTCCACAAAAATAATTGCTTGTGAGATGGGGGGGTAAGGGTCGGGATTCAAGTATCCAGAAAGAAGCTTTATACACATATACACTTAGATTATGCTAGAATAGAAATTCTATCTTGTATCAAAAAAGAAGTCATTCGTATTTTTTTTTTTTTTTTTTTTTTTTTTGAGAAACAAACACACACACACATACAAAAGAAAGGGAAAGGGGTTCTAAAATAAAGACACACCACAACTCTACTCAAAAGTTATGGTAACTTTTAAAGGAGGATAAGGTAAGTTATACTACACACAACAAACTCTCTTAAGCAATGTGGGACAATTACTTTTTTTTTTTTTTTAGAAACAAACACACACACAAGGGAAAGGGAAAGGAGTTCTAACACAAAGACACACCACAACTCCACTCAATATATCTCTAAATTAACTTCTAAAAAAAGTTTCTTCAGTTTACTATGTAAATTGAGATTCAAATAAGCACATGTATTTATATCTGATCGCATGACTTTTTTTTTTTTTTTGGGAGAGAGAGAGATCACGTGACTTATTTAATCATGTGACTTGTATAGATGTCTTAATAAACCATCTAGAAAAATATATGAGGATGTACATTGCGAATCAAAAAGATGTAAGTTACCAATTAAATTTTAACAATAAAAATCCACCGAACAATTTGTTGCCGCCACAACAGTATTGATAGAATTGAACAAAATTGATTAGGTATTTGATAGAATTGAAGAAAATTGATTAAGTATTTTATAAAAGGTAACTCTACAAGATTTAATCATAATTTTCGAAATTATTTTATGAAACGTTACATTGTTTTCTACTAGCCTCGCAGCTAGTGGGCAACAATTTCAATTTGAGACGATTAAATACAACCCTTCAAGTTAGGGGATGCAAAAATCTCCCTACGATGGGAAGGGGAGATGAGAGAAATGAAGGCCAATTTTAATGGAGTAATGGAGGAATTGAAAGGAAGAGCACCAATCTCAACAGATGACCAGGTCAAAAGAATTACCGAGCCTCTAAGCAAGGCTAAAATAATTTTCCCCAAAGAAATGGCATATTGTCCTTCACTTGCTCCAAGTCTTCCTCCATCTACTCTTACTCCTTGAGAGCCTTCCCTAACTCCTCTTCAAGCTATCGATTCTCGAACCTTAGTGGCATAAATCTGAAGAACATCCTCAGCATCCATTGTTCTCACCTCAAAATTTTGACAAGCTTCCTCTTCACCTCCCTAAACAAGGCGTCAAATTTACATTAGTCTTGTGCACATGTTTTCAAAATTCTATATAATTTGAATTTTATCTAATCTTAGTCTTGAAATTTATCAAAATCTTTGTGATTTGGAATGAATTTAGCCCAACCCATAACCTTTTTTTTTTTTTCCTTATTCTTTATTTTATTTTTCCATCCATACGTTTCACTTTTTATAATCATCTCTATCTTCTTCTTTTTTTCCCTATTTTATTCTCCTCCACATAGGTATCCATACTCTTCTTTTCTCTATCTTCATACATATCCCCACCCTATCTTCATTTTTGTTTTTGTTTTTCTACATTTTTGTCTAACCAGGGAAGTTATCGAGAGAGAGAGAGAGAAGGATGAGCCACCTACTTTCATATCCGCGTTCTCTATAAAAATAAAAAATAAAAATTGTTTTGATTAGATTAATTTTATGAAAAAGATTGCGTTTAGTCATTATTTTGATTGTGTCTCCCTCTTGAGTTTGGAGAGGTTTGAGAGAAAGAATGTGAGTTGATTTGTAGCCATTGAGATAACAGTTGAATATTTTAATCGGTTGTGTTAATTTTTTATTCTTTTGCTAATGAACAGTAGCACTTCAAGCTAAGAGAGCGTTTGTTAATTAGCAATAAAAATTTATGCATTTTAAAGAGGCAGTTGGAGCATCGTTTTATGGTTAGCCTATCTAAAATAGAGAGGATTTCATGTTTGCCGATGTTGTTAGAAATGCTCTAACTCTCTTTAATAAGTTTGAAAAGAATTGACTTGGCAAGAAAATGCCTAAATCTCCTAATACAAACTAGATTGACTTGAATTAAAGTCGAACTCAAAGTAGAAGTCATGAGAATATGTGTAAAGGTCTCTAACAGTATCATTTGACCCAAATACATAACACATTTTCTTGACAAGGGTAAAACTAAAAGCCATCCTACAAATCAAAAAAGGTGTATGGCTAAACCCACCTTATAAAACCCTTCGATTCCAAAGAATAGCCAAATGACCCAAAATTACTAAAATGCTTAGGGCTGTAAACAAGCCAAACTTTACCGAGTAGTGCCTATTTGAGCTTGTCTCGTCAGTAAAAATCAAATGCTTAAGCTTGGTTCAAGCTCGTGACAAGCCTAAATACAATGTTTGAACTTGAGCTCGTGGGAAAACCAAAAAGCTTGAACTCGGCTTGGCTTGGCTCGATAAATTAATCAAGTCAAGCTCAAGTTTAATATTAAGCTCAAACTCGAGCTCAAGTCAAGTTTTTTTGCTTGGGATCTAACAAAATTGCATTATCAAGTGCTCAAATCTCCAACAATCAAGTAAAGAAAAATAAGAAAATAATATACCCATTTGTACATGCTTCTAATTCCACTTGTGACTAGCAATTGCTCAAATTAAAGCTTTACATTATTAAATCTATCTATTCATACTTCCTTGTCTATAGCTTGAATACTTGTTCAAAATACAATTTTTAAATCCACATTTGTCATCTGTGCAACTATTATTTTCAAACAAAATAAAGACCCTCCTGACATGATATTTCAAAAGCAACCATCTTACCATATGCTAAGTTATCGTATACTAAACACCATGCCATTAACAAAAAGAATATTTAGTTTTTTTAAAACAAAAGACTAACTATCCTTCACAAATCTAGGAATATATTCCACCAAAAGTCCTTTAATATGCACCAGATCAGAAAACCAACAACCTGCATACAAAACAACCAAAAATAATAAAAAGACATTAGAAATCATAGGATAAGATGATAATTATAGTCAATATTCAATATATTAAGAGAATATCATCTTTACATTATTATAGTTGATTGTAAGAGCACTCTCATCAGGTCTCTTAAATGTGCCAAATGCCAAAAATTTGGCACATTTGGCACATCAAACATAAAAACGAACGTCCATCAGGTATGCTAAATGTTCCAAAATTTTGGAACATGCTACAGTACGCTCTCATTTTTGAGAGCGTACGGACAGAAATGCCAAACACTGTTTGGCTTATTTTATTCATTTCTTCTCTCTCCTCCAATCAGATGCTCTCTCCCATCTCACCCATCTCTCTCTCTCTTCGTCTGCAACCCATCTCTCTCTCTCCCCGTCTGGCATTCTCATCGCCGTTTGGCCATTCCGACTCGCCATCACCGAGCTTGCCACGCCGATCTCGCCATCACCGATCTCGCCACGCCGATCTCAACACGCCGAAAGACAGATCGCCCAGGCTCGCCATCCTCGCCGCGATCTCGCCAGTCCTCGTCACCGATCTCGCCAGTCGTCGCCGCTGATCTCGCCAGTCCTCGTCACCGATCTCGCCAGTCGTCGCCGCTAATCTCGCCAGTCCTCGCCGCTAATCACGTCGCCGACCTCCACAGCCGTCACCGATCATTGGTTGAGTTTGGGTCGGCATTTTATTCTTTATTTTTTTGATTGGTTGAGTTTTTTTTTTTTTTTTTTTTTTCTCTTTTGTCGAGGTTTTTGGATTTGGAATTTGTTGGAGGATCCGGTGATTGTGGGTGTAGTTTGTGGCGGTTGATTTGCTGTTGGTGGTGGTTGTAGCGGTGGTTGTTGGTTGGTTGGTGGCAACTGCCACTGAGTTTTTGGTGTTTGTATATTGGCTGGGATTTGAGATAATATATTATTTTAATGTGTAGTAAATATTATTTTAATGTATAGAATGAAAAAATAGAACATCTGATAAATGAGATATTGTAAAATGATGTGCTAAAATGATAAAGTAGGTTTTTGGTGTGTTAAAATAGCATTTTTTATGAGAGAGCTGATGAGAATGCTCTAAGAAGATGAACTTGCCTACAATCAACAATTATCAATATTGACCATATCAACATAACATGTTCTTCGCAAATATAAGAAAATCATAGATATAAAAGAGCATTATCAAATAACAAAGCACATACCAAAAAAATCCTTCAACTCATTATCCTTCCAACTGCATGTAAAAGAAAATATAAGCTTTCAAGAACATTATAAAAATAAAAATAAAAAAACTATAAAAAAAACATTTAATGAAAAGAAACACACACACACTAAACAATACACTTAAGATAGCATCATTTTGGAAAATGTATGGCTATCTCCGTGATGCTAGTAGACCTCAATTCAACCTCCTAAAAAAAAAATAGAAGCTTTAGATTCTAAGTATTTGTTACAATAGAAAAAAATTAAAATAAATTAAGTTATGTTTCAGAAAAGAATTAATAAATGTGATGAACACTTCCTTTTGATTGTTTTTTAGTTTGTAAAGAGGTCAAACCCAATCACATCCACAAAGTAAAGCTTATACAATTTTTGTTGATAAAGAAGCTCGATACACATCAACTACTCTACCTCCTGTAGAGAATGCAGCTTCTGAAGATACTATGGTGATGGAGATGGAAAGTATGTTAGATGCCATCTTTGAGAGAATACGAAATTTTAGGTTGTTAGCCTTCCACCACTCTAAAGCATCAAAATCTAAGTCTGAATAATCGGCGCATAAAAAAAAAAAAAAAACCTTCTTCCAAGTACACGTCCAAATCTGATCAAATTCCCTTCTACCTCTAGTTTTAAACTTTGAATTATTGACACCAACTCTACTACTACCTTCGGTGGATTTAGATGCACTTTATCCAGCATGGCTTGTCCACAACATATTTATTATAAAGTTCATATAAGGAATCATGAACACAATCAATGTTTCTAGCTACTTCAAACTCTTGATAAATCTTTGGAAAGAAAAAGTTTATCAAAGTCATTTTGAACTGAGGATTAATCACAGCAGCTATGGCCATTACAAAGTTGCATTCACCCCAATATTTGTCAAACTTTAACTTCATCTTACATGCCATAGCTCTAATGTAATCATTTTCATCAAATAACTTCTCATTTAAAACTTCTTTTATCTTCCAAACCTCAGGAAGGAATATATCTGCAGTTGGATATTCACTTCTTGATATGACATTTGTGACCTATTCAAAAACTGATAAAAAATTGCACACATGTTCTGTCCTATCTCAATCTTCCTCACTAGGCAACCAATTATACCCTACATCTCTATATTTTCACCTAGGGAACACCTATCTAAAGTCCAAGGCAGCTTCCAACATTGCATATGTTGCATTCCAACACGTGGGAAAATCTAAGATCAACTTCTTGGAAGGTGATTGCAATTACTTTGCAATCTCACCAAACTTTATAAGATGAGCTTCTGATGCAATTAGATACTTCACACTTTCACGGACATTTTCAATCACCGTTTCAATTTCACTTAACCCATCTTGTACCAACAAATTAACATTATATGCACAACAACGTACATGAAAGATCTTGCCACCCAACATGAGCTTCCTTTTTATAACATCTTTCAAAATTCTTACAGCTGCATCAGTGTTATTAGCATTGTCCAAGGTTATTGTACACACCTTGTTTTCAAGCCCCCAATCAAGCAAAAACTTAAAGATAGCATCAAAAATTACAACTCCAGAATGTGGAGGTGGTACATCTCAAAACTTTATAATACGCATTTGTAATTTCCAACCAGAGTCAACAAAATGACAAGTAAGACACATATACCCAACTTTTTGTCCAGCTTTACAAAACTTTGCAGTAAGGCTAACTCTATTGACACTACCAAGCATAGACTTCAATTTTTTCTTCTCTAACTCAAAAGTGGAAATGCAATCATTCCTTTCAGTATTGTGTGAAATTTTCTTGTAATATGGAGTAGTAGTTTTCATAAAAACATTAAAAACCTCATGCTCCATCATATTAAAAGGGTATTCATGCACAAGGATCATATGTGAAGCCTTTTCCCTGACCTTGGCATGGTCATACTTAAAGTTTGCTAGCGCCACCTCACTTTCCACTCCACCTTCATTTACAACTAACTATTTTTGCTTCTTATCAACTAGTTTGCGACTTAGACAACCTTTCAAGTGCCTATGGTATTGTGTTGTTGCACCATTATTACTATAAGCAAGTCTTTTAAGGCAATGAATACATTGAACTTTTTTTGTTCCATCAAGAAGAATAATTTCATTATAGTCATTCCAAATGACAGAAGTTCTCTTCCTTTTCTTTTGTTGAAATGGATTTTCTTCAAGTGTGGCATCATTATTTTTTATAGATTCTTCATTCTCATCAATATTAATTACTGCATCTAGATTTTCAGTAGCAGGAGCATCTGACTCTCCACTTCACAAATCTAAATAAATTAACATTCCAAAACATATATGAATAAACAAGAAATCAACTTTGATATCCAAAAACACATAGCAAATAGCACAAAACAAAGCTAAGTACAAAGAAATTATAACATTTTTAGTACCTAACCACAGAGGACTTTGCACCTCAGGAAACGAAATGAAAAGCACAGCCCCATTCCAAACTACATGCAAAACTCCCACAACCACAATCCACTAATTACAAAGCTAAGTTATTATCAAATGAATACAACCAACAAGATTTTTCTAAGTTATATAGAAATTTCATCAACAACCACAACCTGGAAATCAAGAGGATTTTGCAATATCAAACAAACTACAGTGCAAACAACTATAAAAATATTTAGAAAACTTTTAAACATGGAAATTTACCAATGGTGAGAGAAGGCTATGAACGTCTTGGAGGTAGAAAGTGAAGATGTTAGTGATGCCAAATACTACGCCGGATCTAGAGCTGTTGTTGGAGCTCTTCGTACACCCACTAGAACCCTTAGATTACATGGTGGTTCGATGAACACCAGACTCTAAATCCTCTTTGCTAGTATCAATCTCATCCAAATCTAGGACTTGTTCATTTGTTGCAAAGAGATATAGGGCAGATTTGATAAAATTTCTCGACCTTGAAAGAGAGAGAGAGAGCTGATCAATTCTTTGTGAAAATTTGGGGAAAGAAAGAAACTGATAATAAAATAGAGAAAGATTGAGGCTTCTCAAAGAAGTTTCAGTCTTTCCAAGAGAGCCTAAGAGTTTTAGACTATAGGCTATAGAAGATAGACATTGACTCATTGAGTGATAGCCACAAGAAGAATCTTAGTTTGAATAGAACTGATTTTTTTTTTTTTTTGGTTGAATAGTAGAACTGAATTGTGAAATTTAGGTAGAGAGGAGAAACTAAATTAAAGAACTAGAGATTTGGATGTGAAGTTATAGTGTATTTAGATAATTAGAAAGGAAATGATACTTAGTAACTAGTAAATGACTAACACTGTAATACACGAAAAGGAATAGGAAAAGACTACAAAAGGACACCTAAGATGGTGAAATCCACCTATCCATGACATACATGAAGTACTACTGTACTAGAACTCTAAAAGTGAAAACTGAAAAGTCTAGAAAAAGCGTGAAGTACTAGAAGTAAAGTCCATCTGTTCCCTAGTCAATTTTTTAATTTTTAATTTTTTTTTTATTTTGATGCTAAAAATGTTAAAAACAATTTGAGGAAAGAAAAAAAAAATTAAAGTATTGGGTAGTGGTAAGTGGTCTCATGTGGGAAATTTCATTATTAAAATATGTGTAATGTCATAATATAATTAGTTTATTTAGCAAACATATATCAAGCCTTTTATCAACCTATACACGAGCTTAAGCTTGGCTTGTGTTGTGTCTAGGGGTGTCCATGGGTCGGGCCGGGTCGGGTTTGTGCCTGACCCGGACCCAACCCGAATTTCTCGGGTGGCTGAAAATCCAAACCGAAACTGACCCGTTTTACTGGTCGGGTCGTCCGATTCGGGTCCATCGGTTTTCGGGTTTGTGTCGGTCGATTTCGGTTTCGCCGCCGATGCCAAAATTTCGGAGGATCCGGCGAGATCTGGCCGATATTCGGTCGGATCCGTCGAGATCTGGCCGATATTTGGCCGGATCTGTCGATTCTGGGCTAGATCTCGACGAAATATCGCTGGATCTCGCCGCATCTGATGGATTTCAAGTAGATCTTGGTCGGAAAAATAAAAATATCGCCGGTATTTGTCATTTTTTGTCGGAAAACCTGGAAATGTAGCCTGATAAGAATGCAAAATGTCATATTTTTCTCCATTAATGTTTAGTCTTTTATATTTATTTGGTGCCTAAATGTACTCATTATTCTTATATTTTGATTTAGGATGCAAATGGAGGCATAAAGTGCAAAACGTAGTTAATTGGGCAATTCTGGACAGCTTTGACATTGCTTTGTAATCTGGGCATAACTTTCTCATCCAAGCTCCGATTGAGATGATTCAAGATACTGTGGAACACCAAGACAAATATCTACAACTTTCATGTTTTGAGTTTTGAGAGATACGGGCCGCATCAAGGTCGAAATCGGGCTTGAAGTTGCTGCACCTGAACTGCTGACGTTCTGGAATGTTCCTTTGCTTGAAATTCTAATACATGGATCTGATGCGGTTTATTTTTGGAAGCCTCCAGATTTGATGCACGAAATTTCCAGCTGAAAAACACCACTTTCCTAGTTATATTAGGACTTTGTTTTATTTTTAATATTTTTCCTTAATTAGTCAGATTTGGATGTTATTATTGAGAATATTTTTAGGAGATTTTGTAGGCTTGGGAAAGGGGGAATTAACATGTAAAAGGGGAGGAGAAATCAGAATTACACACACACGCCTCTCTCTCCCCTCTTCTCTAATTTTCTCCTTTGAGTTTTCATCATGGCCTTGCGTGGCTAAAACTTTTATACTTGGTTGAAGGAAACTGAAGCCTCGGAATCAATAAAACTGTGAGATCTAATTTGTTTTTATTGTTCAATTTATACTTTTGAATATCGGATGTTCTTTTGTGCCTATTTTAATGATTGTCTCGTTTAATTACTAGGAGGCCTACTAGTTTATTAGTCGTTGCAATCTACTGCTAGGTTAGATATCAAATCCGTAATTGTTTGATCTCTCTAATTTGTGAAGCAACTAAGATTTAATGATTTGCTGCGTCAGAAATTATTAGATCTTAGGAAGAATGCTCGACTAAATTAAATGCAACCGCTTATGTTTGTGTTGTTTAGCTTCATCGATCTCTCTAGTTCTTAAGGCTGCTACTAAATTAAACTTTTAGCGCTTGTCTTAGGTTGTTTAGTAGTTAGGGTTTATTAGATCGCTTGTTTTCTAATTAACTACGACTAAGGAGAGATAGGAAAATAGTTCCAACGGTGAATATTCAAATTGTGAATTGATATATACTTGCATCGATGATCAGTTGTAAAATTCCGATGGTGGATGTTGACTTGGACCAAGGTTTGTTCTCTTGATTGATTTCAATACTTTGATTTGAATTGTTCCTTAGTTGTTTTCTTTCTTAAAATTGTTTTCATTATACTCAAACCCCCCCCCCCCAATCCTTGTTCACGTAGCATAAAATTAGGCTAGATACTCTCTGTAGGAACGATCCTTACTCGCACTACTACATATATTTTTAGGAGTATAGGTTTTATTTTTGGTTGCCTGCGACAGCACACCATAGCCGGATGTTGTTGATTTGATGGTCGGGTCGGGTGGCTCGGGTTTTTGGGGAGGAGAACCGCCAACCAACCCGAAGGGTTCAGGTTCTGTGGGTGGCGACCCGCCACCGACCATCGAAGTGGTAGGTTCGGGTGGTGGGAGGTCGGTTTCGGGCGGGTCCGGCGGGTTGGTTGGGTGATGAGAACCCGTGGACACCCCTAGTTGTGTCGAGCCTTGTTGTTCATGAACAAATTTTTTGCTTGGGCTTGGCTTGTTTATCAAACAAGCCGAAAACTAAAGCTCAAGTAATTAGCTTATTTATAAACAAACAAACAAACATAAACGAACTTTTTATCGAGCCGAGCTCGAGTTGTTCATGATTAACTTAGTTCGTTTATAGCCCTAGAAATACATACTATTAGTTTAACAAATTCCCAGGACTTGACAAAGCGAGACCCTTGACAAGCTATGTAATGGGGTTAACTGATATAGAAAATATCATCAAACCATGCCATGTTATCACATGACCACGTAAGGAGCCCAACATAGAAATCTCTCAAAATCGTTTGGCCTTAAATCAAGGAATGCCTCAACCGCATAAGCATGAATGAAGCCCCGAGCTCGTGTTGAACAGAACGAGCATGCAAGCTCGAGCATCAAAATTGGCTAAAATAATGGTAAACATCCCTGGAACACGTCTGTATATGGAAGAAGATAGTGTTTATTATACAGTGTATGAATCCACACGTGTAACATTTACTCAGTTGTTTTAGTAGATGATGAATAGGTTGAGTCTATACTTCAGCAATATATTGAATTTATACAAAAAACATAAAGCACTCAAAAGGAGCTTCAGTGTGATACGGGCCTAATCGCTCTGATGCTCGAGTCAATGAGGCAGCTTTGGTGAATCAATTGAATTTAGTGAATGTAAAAGAACTTCTTCATATTTTTTCCCGATTCAGATTTCTCCATATTGAAAAACCTGTTACACCTTTTTTTTTTTTTTTTTGGCTTTAATAACTCATGCAACCCATTATTATTTGGGTCAGTTCGGGATTGGATTTGGCGATGAAATTTGAAGCCTTTTGTTTTATTATATATTATTTATAATATTCTAAAATCATTATACTCATTGCAAACGTAGAGAAATTGGAATACATGGAAACATGCTACAACAACTGCAAGAAAAATAATTAGAATTTTCTAACATATTTACTCTTTATGTTCAGGTGATGACATGCTATGTACCAAGAATAAGATCATCTTTTTTGGTCAAAAGAATAAAATCCACCAAGTACATTAATTTGTCAGAATATTTTATATACTCACAGAATTGTTTGTCTCAAGGTGCAATATTTCACTAACTTTGTCTCACAAAGTTTTTTTTGCTTTTTACTTTTTCAACTTTTACTTTTTACTTTTTATAAATTTTTTTAACTTTTTTTAATCAATAATTGGGATTGAAAGTTGCTTTTTGCAACTATCAATCTCAATCATTCGTAGTAATTGTATCGGATATTGCACCTGATCTCAATCCATGTCTAACCAGCAATCACTGTCATTAAAACTTTTTTTGTTGAAAGAATTATATGAGATTTGATCCAAATTTTCTGATTCACTTCAGCTATAAACTAGCTTTTTTAGGGTTTTACTAACATAGGCATACATTTACCATTTTAAGAAACTTTTATGAAAAAATTAAAAAAAAAATTATTAATTTTTTTGACAATTTTTTCAATTTTCTATAAAATATTTTTAAAAATGGATCATCACGGCTTGTTGCAATGCTTGCTGTATTGGGAACCTGGACTTTTTGCCCGGTCATCACTCATTTGTTGTATCAAATGCATTGCGTTTGCCACTTGGTTCGTTAACTTGCCGTGTCTTAAACATATGCGTTGATGAACTAATAAATGTTACAAAAGCTTGACCATGAGTGCTTTTCTGGCTAATTTGCTTGACAAAAGATCGACTTTAACTTTTTTGGGGAGAGTAAACTACACCAAAAGCAGCAATCATGTTATGATTTTATGATACGTATACCCTTTGAAAAGACATTCTCATTTGTCCAAAACTCCCAAGAAAACTTTTTGACACGTTCATTTTGGCAAAATATATAAGAGAAGACACTATCTGTGTCGAGATAAGGACATCGTTCTTTGGCAAAAGATGGGAAGACATTGATCTTACCTATTTAAGAATCCAATAAACGCTAATAATTGAAGATAAAATGTGACTTTCTTAATTACATACCTACTTCCATTTAAGGGTCCGTTTGGATAGAGCTGAAAACTGAAAACTGAAAACTGAAAACTGAAACACTGTAGCAAAATAATTTTTAAATGTGTAAATAGTACCGTGGGACCCATTTTTAATAAAAAAAATTGCTGAAAAGTGAAAATTGTGGGTCCGTGAACAGTAATTTTGGGTTGAAAAGTCAAGGTTTGCGGCTACTGTTCAATGAACAGTAGCCGCTACAGCATGTGTACAGTACAATATGGCTGGAACGCGTGAAAAAAAAAAAAAAAAAAAAAAAAAAAAAGAAGGCAGAAAACGCAGACGCAGACGCAAACGTGCAACCCAAACGGAGGCTAAGTATTACACCATCATTTTTTTCCCTTTTCATTTCCATTGACTTATATATTAAGGAACAGCCATTTTATAATAAAAGAAACATAAGGAAAAAAGAAAACACGTAGGGAACATATTATGGCTGTCTATGGCGCTTTTACAAGGCAAAATGCTGTCCCTAATGTCACATGGACATGAAAGTCATGACTCATGAGGCACCTCGTTTGCCGTTGACACAGGTGTGTCGGTGATACTACTTGCTCACATGTAGAGTTACAAACAAAACAACAAGTCTAGGAGATTGTAATGCCTTCTGATACGCTCTCAATCCAAACCATCTTAATTGCCATTTGCCACCCTAACACCCAAAGGCCTAAACCTTTTCTACCATTGAAAGCCATACAGTTAGCTAGTTGCCATTGTTAAATCAGAATCACGAACCCCAAAGCATTGACCAAGATTTTGAAACCCCTATAAAGAATTTGAATGATCCAACTTGAGCTAAAAAAAAATCTTTTTAAAAGAAATGGGAAATCTTAGAAGGAATACCAAAAATCCTACTCTTTAATTAATTGCATAAAAGGAGGGGATCGAAAAGAGAGGACCACTTGTGCTAAACCATCAATACATTCTTGTGCCATTGAAGAGGAAAGTCATGGAGACAATAAGCAGGTTTGGTTTATTGATCATTCTGCTACTCTTTCTATCTGGTGCTACAACCAGTAGTTCCAAAAAAGATACGAAGACCTGCTACAACCAAAACAGCCCATGCAAATTCAAAAAGATAACTTGCCCAGACGAATGCCCAACATCATCAGCAACAGACCCGAAAGCTAAAGTTTGCTATGTCGACTGTAATTCACCCATATGCAAAGCTGCGTGCAAACGTAAGATTATCGTCCTATTTCAATACGTATTTGTTTCATATGCATAAATTTTACTATATAAATCTTACAAATTATTATGACAGCAATACAGATCAAATAAATTTAGGATCTTCCATACTATTTTTTTTCATTCCCTCATATTTTCATGGAACCAAATAGATCGCAAACCAAACTGTAATGCACCGGGGGCAGGATGCTATGATCCCCGCTTCATTGGTGGAGATGGCATCGTTTTCTACTTCCATGGCAAGAGCAACGAGAATTTTAGCTTAGTTTCTGATCTCAATCTCCAAATCAACGCCCACTTCACTGGCCTTCGTCCAGCAGGCCGAACCAGGGACTATACTTGGATTCAAGCCCTTGGTGTCCTCTTTGACACCAAAACTTTCTCACTCGAGGCCATCAAAACAGCAACATGGGATGACAAAGTTGATCATTTGAAATTCTCTTACAATGGGAAGGACTTGGTCATACCAGAAGGCCATCTCTCTGCATGGAAAAGCCCCGAAAATGACCTTATAGTGGAGAGAACATCAAACAAGAACAGTGTAGTAGTCACTCTCCCAGAAGTCGCTGAGATGTCGGTCAATGTGGTGCCTGTGACAAAGGAAGATGATAGAATTCACAACTATCAGATACCTTCTGATGACTGTTTTGCTCACTTGGAGGTACAGTTCAGATTCTACGGCCTATCCGCGAAAGTTGAAGGAGTGCTTGGCAGCACTTACCAGCCAGATTTCAAGAATCCAGCAAAGCCAGGAGTGGCAATGCCTGTAGTGGGAGGTGAAGACAAGTACAGAACTACATCACTTGTCTCTGCAGATTGCAGTTCTTGTGTATTCTCTCCAGCTGGAGTTGTGGACCAAAAGGACTCATTAGTGATGGAGTATGGCATGCTAGACTGCACCGGCGGAGCCACCGGTGGGAATGGGATAGTTTGTAGGAAATAGGTAGGAAATTTGATACATCCTGAAATAATAAATGAAGGTTCTGTTTCTTCCATTGTAAGTGGAACGATTAGTAGTAAAAGTGAGGTGGGGATTCTGCTATATTTGGAGTAGTGTTCGCTACCTTTTTTTTGTTCGTCTTGCTTCTTTGTCTGTTTGTTAAAACTTATTATTCCGGACCCATGATCATATGGGTGTCTCATTCAATTTTTCCTTCCATGTAAAAGTATACCGTAGCAATGTAATCTGATGCATCTTTTAAGAACAAAACTACTTCAAGAAGAATGAAAATCCAGATGAAAAGTCGTGCTTGTTAATTGAGAAGTGTTAGGGGATCAATGTATTGTGTGTTAGCAAATCCCTATGCACCCTATCATTAAGCACTATTGTAATTAAATTAATTTTAAGTTGTATTTGGCATTAGCTTAAAAAGTTAAATTTTTTTACTATTTAACTTATTTTTGTTACTATTTATGAGTCCTATTGCACTTTTTAGTACTATTCGTAGGTCTCACTGTATTATTTAAACTACTTTTTAGTTTATTTACAGTACTTTCAGTAAAAAAAAATTTAATTTCAACTAAATAAGTTGTTTCCAAACAAACTCTTATTGTCTAGATTAAGATTTGAAAATCTACAATGAAAATAATTTGTAAAATTTTTTTGTCATCGAATAAAAGATATAAGTTTTAATATACCTAGACTAAAAATTAATTGGAATTGCGGCTTGATAATGATAAAGAGCAATTATCATGGAATCGATACAATAGGTTCAATTCTATTGTTTTTGTACTTATCAAATAAAAGCATGTATTTGATAAATATCACACATATATAAAATCTTACCATCGAATTATACATCCTCTCTAATTTTAACATTCATATATTCTAACTTTAATATTAATTACATTTTATTTATTATTCTATTTATACATTCGTATTTTATGTTAATTTAAATTTTTTTTTTAAATTTAATTTTGAACATTATATACATAATCTTACCATTGAGTTATACATCCTCTCTAATTTTAACATGCATATATTCCAACTTATTGATTAGATGTTATTTATTATTCTATTTATACATTCATATTAATTTAAAAGTGAAAAAAAAAAAAAAAAAAAAAAAAAAAACCCGTAAATTTTGAAGATTTTATAGATGGAGTACTCTGGCAAATTAGATGAAGAGCTGATTTTGCTAAAATGTCGTTAAAATTAGATGAAGTACTCTGGCAAAAAGCCAATAACCTAAGACCCAATTCAAGAGACATAATGTTGACCCTATAAGTTACTTAATTGCTTTCAGCAAAAAAAATAAAAGTTAATTGCTATATTATAATTTTCAAACGTCCCCTCCAAGTATAGCTAAAACCTTTAGTATAAGTAAAAAACATGACCAGGATAACTTGTTCTGTGACAGAGCTATGGAAGAAATTAGTATAAGGAGACTTGTGTTGATAATAATGATGTTCATTATGATTATGCCAATTGTACTACAAACCGATGACCCTCTCCATAGCTCTCTTCCCCCTTCTTCAATTAATTTTGTCTCACCTTGCCTCTCCGCAAGATATCAATTTTGATATAGATTGTTATGCAAGTGTTCCGACAACTGCTTTTATCTAAAGAAGTTATTTTGAAATCCCAACTCATTCGATCGACACTAGCAGTAATGATTGATACATTTGCAAACTTGCTCTCTCTGATGCTGTTTATGATTGTGCATTTAATTGTGCGGTCATAAGCAACAATAATAGGTTTGGTATTAATTTCTATCTTTCTCTCTGTTTCTCATTTAGAAGTATACGCTTACTCAGGTAAATTTACGTATTCATATGCCTAAGGGTGTGTTTGTTTAGAGGTGAAATAGGAAGGATGGAAAATTTTGAAGAGAAAATGAATTTGTGAGTTGTTTGGTTGGGAGGAAGGGAAAAAAAACTTTTGTGTGAGGCCCAGGCATTTTCCACCCGAGCCCATAAAAACTTTTCTTTCCAAAATGGAGAGAAAATAGGGGAGAAAACGTTGAGATCTACTGTGTGACAAAAATACCCTCATTTTTTATTGCTCTCACCTACCCCTCTCACTTTCCCACGTCCTGTGACCTATCAACCTTATTGCATTTTCATCCTTATCTCTCAGCATCTTCACAGCAACATGAACTCCAGGTTCTTTTTTCTTTTTTCTTTTTTTCTTTTTTTTTTTTGCCTTGCCCAGTTTTTAGTGTAAAGGGTCATTGTATTATTGAAAAGGCTAGTGGATAAAGTTTTTTTTTTTTTTTTTTTAATGTCTTCCCAGTTAATGCATAATCAATTTTTGTTGCCCATAAATTTTAAATTATATATAATAAAAAGATGTTTTTTCGTATATATTGTAGTAGAAATAAGATGTTTTTTCTTCTCTTTTTTTGCTTGGCTAGAAATAGCAGGTTGTTTATCAATTATATATGTAGGGACCTTTCCATGTAGAGAAGATCTGGGGTTAGGGTTTCTGAGATTTTAGGGCAACTTTTCCATATGGGGAAGATATGGGCATGTAGTGGGGTCTTTGGAAGTGATGCACAAGATATTTCCTTATGGGGACTTATGCGTGGAGATTACGCAAAGAATTATGGGACCCACTACCTCTATCCGTCGGCTTGGCCAACTGTTCGTTAGTATGTAGATGAGGAGGATTTGCCCGACTATCGGTTTCCACTTGTCGCATGTTTTCCTACCTGCTGCTATAACGGGTTCGAGGGACCATGTGACGACTGATGCATGGATAGGATCGTCGACCCCTAAGGTTGTTTAGCTAGACAGACGGAGAGAGGAGCATCTAGGACGTACGAGTAACAAAACTTCCTGCTTGACGAAAATACCCTCATCAGCTGCCCCCTACTCCGTGACCCGTTGGGGTAGCTAAAGGGTCGTGGAGTAAAGAGAATATTCTTTTCATTTAATGCTCCTTGTCCCGATATTCGATGTCATAAATGAGGGGCAATAAGGTCCTCGTAGTTCGTGGAGTGACACGTGGTGCCCTACGACTGGTTAAAATGAAACGTCATGTCACTTCGTTTTATGTGCCCTTCCATCCTATAAATATGTTTGTACCTTTTTTTAAGTTTAGTTTCATATTTTTCTAGAGAATTTTACTCAAAGCTCCTGCGTTAACATCAATCGTCCGTGGATTACCGTCCGTCCATTACTTCAGTCGTTCCGTCCGTGTATAGCTTTCCAACCGTCATCTTTCTTCAGATAAATTTTTGTTTAGTTTTATTTACTCTTTTTCTTTGTATCCGTCTCCCCTTGGCCCTTGGTCTAGTATTTAGTTTGAGTGACCACCTAGTTTCTTATCCATCGCTTGTAGGTGAGAGAATGTCAAGAGGTAGTAAAGCGACAAGTGGTCACGTCCCATCCCTCCCTCCGGATGACGAAGATGTTCATCCGTCAGGAAGTGTTCCTTTGACGGAGGAGCTGATGGGTTCCTTGGAAAGGGAGCCGTTAGCTCATCTTTTAGAAGATGAGATGGAAGGGGAGCTGGATGAAGAGATAAAAGGGGAAGGGGAATATAAGTATGACAAGGATGACGGAGAGGAAGGGGAGGACAAAGAGGAAGAGGACGGAGAGGAAGAAAAGGAAGAAGACGGTGAGGAAGCAGAGGAGGTTGTAGCCTTTGGTTTGTCAGGTGATGACTACAGGCCGTTGATCCTTCCCAGTATTTGGTCTGTAAATGACTTCCTCTCGAAGATGTCAAATAGGGTTTTCAATAATTTACGCCCTCATTACCAAATACCAGACGATGTTCCTATTAGGATGGCAGGTAAGAAAGAGAAGTGTTATTCTAGTCGAATCGTGGACGTTGGTTTTTACGAGGCTGTCTTTATGGCAGGTTTAAGGTTAACCCTTACGTCTAGGAGTGTCCATCTGCCTCATTTACCCTAACGCTTGGAGAATCTTCCTCGGTGCAGAGGTACTATAGGGTCAGATGAGTGGAGGTCGTCGTCGCCTCACTCTAGACGAATTCTATTTCTGCTATAAAGCTGGCTCCAAGGATTTTTACAATTTCGTTGGCTGTAAGGCGGCGTTGAAGTTGGTGACAGACGTCCCTAACTCCAATCGTGATTGGAAGAGCCAATGCTTTTTTGTTCAAGGCTCAAACTGGGTGTGTAGACTCGACGAATGGGATAGCATTGGAGATAAGTACGACAATACCTAGGGTCGGGCTAACCTTGATCCGTTTATGTTTCTTATATTTTCATTAACCAATCGTGTTTTCTTTTTCAAACTCAGGTACGTCAATCCATTAGCAAGGAACATATTGATTTTCTCCAACGCATCCTTGATATTCCCTTTGCGCTTAGGAGTTGGAAAAAGCTAGTCACTCTAGACAGCTTGCACGCTTTTTGTGGAGGTCCAATCCCGACAGATGAAGCAAGAAGACTAGACGCTCAATCTAGACGGCATAAGTGTCTTTTGTTTTCACCCGTCCGTCACTTTCCTAGTAGATTCGTCGCTCTTAACCTTTTGTCTTTCAAAGATGGATCTGGGGACTAAAAGAGCTCTAAAGGTGAAGAAGGCTATTGCCCTTTAGATCAAGGCAGGCAGCTCGTTGGCCCCTGCTGCTAAGACGAGCCAAAAGAGGAAGAATCAGGGTGACGGGGACCGCCCGCTGAAAGAGGTAGTTAATCAGCCCGTTAACTTGGGCCCATCGAATTTTCAAGGCACGCCTAACCCCCCTCAACACGATGTGAGTAAGGGTTTGATGACGTCTCACGGCCCCGTCATCAACGAGCCTGTCGCCCTTACTGTTTTTCTTGTGAAGGACAAGTAGCATACCGTCCAGACAGCGTACTCCATCATCAAGGATCCTGATCTTGACGAGTGTTCGGAGCATGAGACGGACACTCCGGGGGACTCCAGCCTTTTTGACTTGTGAGGGTGAGTATTTTACTCGTACTTTTTGTTTTGTCATGTATTGTTTTGGTGCTAATCATTTGTCTTCTGCCAGGCTTTTGTAAGGATGCATGCACTCCAAATCTAATGTGCTGCTAAAGAAGCCTTCTTCAAGCGTTTGAGGACCTGTCTGGAGGAGGAGTCTGACCAGCTGAAGAAGTATAAGGAGGGGGTGCGAACTCTTAACAACAAAGTCAAAGCCCTGACGAAGCAAGTGAAGAAACTCGACGGTGCTACCCGTCGGGCTGAGGAGCTGACGGAGGCTAATGCCATCCTGACAGCGAAGGTGACCTCTCTTCGTGAATCCATTGACAAGGCAAAGGCTGACGCCGTCGAGGAGTATAAGGACTCACAGCCATTCTTCAACTTACTGGGGTCTCAAGACGGGGAGGGCTTTAAGGACTTCCGGAAGCAAGTCGTCGCCCTCTTCCCCAACGTGGGTTTTTCACCCGTCCAGATCGAGCTTACCGTTCCTTCGACTTCTAGGCCAAATGATGAGGTTGTTGAGGTTGACGACGGGGAAGGGAACATTCCTGAGAATGTCATCGCTCCTCAAGTGGTTGAAGGCAACGGTCAGCCTCAAGTTGAAGAGGCAGCGGTTAATGCGGAGAATACAACCCCTACTGCTTAAAAATGGAAGATTTGCTATATTTATCTTCTTCTTTTTAATCCTAATTTGAGAACAATAAGGGTGCCTTGTTTTGGCATGTGTGACATTTTATTTCTATCTTGGAACCATTGTTATCTTTGTTTTCCACATATTTGTGCTAGAATTTTTAACTTCAATCACCTGTCTACCATGCTTTTGTGAATAATCGTCGGTATTCTTGTTTACTTACCATGTGATGTGACTGAATGTATTCTTAATGGTCCATCCACCCTGTGGTGTGACTTGATGGCCCGTCCACCTCTAGGGCAGTGCGATAGATTTTAAGACCAAGAATTGAATTTTAAGTCCAAGGCACCCGTCGGTGTCCTTGGTGATCTGTCCACCCCGTGGGTAGGACTTGATAAATTTTAAAACCAGGACACCCTTTGATGTTCCAGGCAATCCGTCCACCCCGTAGGTAGGACTTGATAAATTTTAGGACCAGGACACCCGTCTGTGTTCTAGACGATCCGTCCACCCTGTGGGTAGGACTTGATAAATTTTAAGACTAGGATACCTGTCGGTGTCCAAGGTGATCCATCCACCCCGTGGGTAGAACTTGATAAATTTTAGGACCAGGACACTCGTCGGTGTTCTAGGCAATCCGTCCACCCTGTGGGTAGGACTTGATAGATTTTATGACCAGACACCCGTCGGTGTCCTAGGTGATCCGTCCACCCTATGGGTAGGACTTGATAAATTTTAGGACCAAGACACCCATCGGTATCCTAGGTGATCCGTCCACCCCATGGGTAGGACTTGATAAATTTTATAAATAAGAGAGGTAAATTTTTAACAGAAAGGTACGAGCAATATAAAAGGACGTAGGTACCGTGTTTGATAATCCTCAAGAGTCTTATTTCAATAATCGAAAAATTAGAATCCTATTTCAAAAAGGAGAAAGCGATAACATAGTTCATAGTTGCTTTAATAAAATAAAAAAAGAAATTGATAACATAGTTTGTAGTTGTCCACTACTGGTAGTATCTCCGCAGGTGCTCGGTGTTCCACGGGTGATGAAGCTTCTGCCCATCAAGGGTCTCCAGGTGGTAGGCCCTTACTATGGTAGTCAAAGATTCTATAGGGTCCTTCCCAGTTAGGGCCTAATTTGCCTTGCGCAGGGTCCTTGGTAGCTGTCATCATCTTCCTTAGATCCAAGTCTTTAATCTGGAAATGTCGAGGCTTGACTTTGGCATTGTAATGCTTTGCCATCAAGTCCTGATAACGTGCGACCCGTTGTTCAGCCGTCGCCCTAACTTCATCTAGAAGGTCTAGTTGTAGGCGCATTTCCTCTTCGTTTCTTCTTTCATCATGGTGGGATACCCTGTAGTTGGTTAGCCCAATCTCTACCGGGATGACGGCTTCACTTCCAAATACGAGGCGGAAAGGTGTCTCCCCTATAGGCATGCGAGCTGTCATCTGGTATGCCCATAGCACACTTGATAGTTCGTCCAGCCATATACCCTTTGCCCCCTCAAGCTGAGTCTTGATCATTTTGAGCAAGGATCAGTTTGTAACCTCGACTTGCCCATTGGCCTGAGGGTGGGCAAGAAAGGAGTAATGATTCTTAATCCCCAACTGTTGGCAGAAATCTCTAAACGCATTGTTATCGAATTTCTTTCCATTATCAGAGATGAAGATTCTAAGGATGCCAAAGAGGCAAATGATACTTTTCCAAATAAAACCACGAACATTCTTCTCCGTGATAGTAGCCAAGGGTTCGACCTCGACCCATTTGGTAAAATAATCAATTCCTACAACAAGGAATTTGAGCTAACGCATTGCCATGGGGAAAGGTCCCATTATGTCGAGCCCCTATTAAGCAAATGGCCAGGAAGCGTTCATTGGGGTAAGCTGCTCTGATGGCTGCCGAATGATATTGCTGAAGCGTTGGCATTTGTTGCACACCTTTACGTAAGACTGGGTGTCCTTCTGCGTGGTGGACCAACAGTACCCTACTCGTATGAGTTTGTGAACCAACAAGCGCGCCCCTGAATGGTTTCTGCATACTCTTTTGTGGATCTCCCTCATGGCATAGTCTGCTTCACCATGGACTAAGCGTCTCAGGTACAGTCAACTAAAGTGTTAGGACATATGTGTTTCACGTGTTAAGAACATATGTCATTCTTTTATGTAATTGGCTAATCCTTTGACAAAATGCACTCAACTTGTAATTGGGTAGTTCTAGGTGTTTTGAATACTTCAAGAAACAAGGTTTCAAGATCAAGTGTTGAAGTCATTAAGTCTGTCCAAGAAACAAGCTGAAGAAGTGCACAGTCATTAAATTTCGACACCTGCTCGACAGCTGCTCGACACCTTCTATCTGTTGAGGTTTATAAAATCAAAATTTCTGATCTGATTTCTTAGGATCCGTGAATGTGTCTTTGTGCCTTCTTTTCTCCTAACCATAGACATATAAAAGGATTGTTTTAAGGGCCGTCAAAGAGTTCACAAGTTGCACAACCATTAAGCAAATTCTGTTCAAACAAATTGTGATCGGAGACAAAGTTTTGCCCTAGTTCATCTCTTCTGAAGAAGTTGCTGTGTATGTGCACCTTTGGGTTTTGTGACCAAGCATCTTCTTGATCTTCATCGTGGATGAACTGAAGAACTTTGTAGCCAACAACTCTTTTTAGTTGGTGATTGAAGTCGCATACTGGGATCCGCGTAATTGGTTAGTCACGTACTTGGAAGCCGTGCATCTAAAAGGGAACTGTCAATATAGAACAAGTCCAATTGGGTATTGGGGTAAGGGTTCAACTGTAGGTTGGTAAGGTACTTGGGATTCCTTTACTTTTAACCGCTTGTTATGATAATAGTGGAGTTTCGGGAGTGGTGACCTGAAAATCACCCGATGGGGTTTTTGCCGTCAGGTTTTCTCCATTCGTAAACAAATCACCGTGTTATTTATTTTCCGCTACATAATTAGTTTATTGGTGATTTGTTTGTGCTACCACGCGTTTGCATGTTAAATTGATTAATTAATAACTTGGCTAATTAATTAATTTAATCACAAGGGGTCAATTCGTTTGTGGCCTATCATAAAGCCTCTTTTGTAAAGGATGTCCCCCATTAGCACAAAACAAGATGACCGCACCTTCAGCCTTCGAGAAGCATTGTGATCTTACGAAAAGGTCCCATCCCTGAGATAGGAGAAGATAGGCATTGTCCAATCGGCCTCTGTAGGGATCACTTGTATATCTATTTTGGCAATGGCTGCTGAATTTTGGACGAAAGATAGTATCCGGCTAGTGATAACCATATGTTCCGCGGATGCTGCTTTGGCTAGACGATTAGCTTGCTCATTTTCTCCCCTCAAGATTTGCACAAAATTTGCCAAGAACTTCTAGCTTATCCTTTCTTTAACCATGCTTTGGTATTCTTTCATTCGTTCCCCTTTGGCCTCGTAATCTCCGTTGATGTGTCCAACGATAACTTGCGAGTCGCTGTATATGACTACCGACGTAGCCCCTGCCTCTTTAGCCAGGTCAAGGCTTGTGAGGACTGCCACGTATTCGACTTTGTTAATGGTCGTTAGGAACTGAAGGCAGATCGTGCATTCTATCAAGTCTCCTTCTGGTGACTGTAGGATGACTCCGATTCCCCCGACATGCTAGTTGGACGAGCCATCCATCCATACCATCCATGTTGCTGGTCCTTCGTCCTCATCTTCTTTTGCTGTGAACTCGGCCAAGGCCTGGGCCTTGATCGCAGTTCTTAGTCGGTATAGAATGTCGAATTTGCCCAGCTCTATTGCCCATAAAACCAATCGCCCGACTGACTCTACATTGTTCATTGATCTCTGTAATGGTTTGTCCGTCTGCACCATTATGGTATGTGCCTAGAAGTATGGCCTGAGCTTCCGGGCAGCTGCGACTAGGGCGAAGTCTAGTTTTTCCATCAGGGGGTATCTTCCCTCTGCCCCCCGAAGTGCTCGGCTGGTGTAGTCCACCTGTAGCTGTACGCAATTTTCTTCCCGAATGACAGCTGAACTGATAGCCGTTGGGGATACGGCTAAGTAAAGGGAGAGCTCCTCAGTGGTTTTAGACGAACTTAGTAAGGGTGGGGAGGCAAGGTGTGTCTTTAGCTCTTCGCTTCCTGGCACTCGTCTGTCCATTTGAAGGATTTCTTCAGTGTCCTGAAAAACAGTAGGCATTTGTCTGTCGCCCTGGAAACGAACCTATTAAGAGCCGCAACCCTGCCATTTAGGCTCTATACCTCCTTGACGTTCTTCGGTGGTGTAATTTCTAATATAGCCCCGACTCTTATCGGGATTGGCCTCTATGCTTCGTTGCGATACCATGAAACCTAGGAACTTTCCTGATGACACTCCAAATGCACATTTATTGGGGTTGAACTTCATATCGTAGTGGCACAAAGTATCAAACGTTTCCTGCAAATCGTCTAGATGGCTGTCTTCCTTCACGCTCTTTACGAGCATGTCGTTTACAAATACTTCAACGTTTCGCCCAATATGTTGGACGAACATCCTATTCATAAGCCTTTGATATGTCACTCTCGCATTCTTCGGTCCAAACGACATGATCTTATAACAGAAGAGCCTTTGACTCGTGACGAATGAAGTTTTTTCTTAATTAGCCTCGTCCAACTTGATTTGGTTGTACCCGGAGAATGTATCCATGAAGCTTAATAACTGGTGCCCAGCCATCAAGTCGACGAGGAGGTCAATACACGAAATCGAGTAGCTGTCCTTTAGGCAAGCTTTGTTTAGGTTGATGAACTCTACACACATCCTCCATTTTTCGTTTGCATTTTTCACCATTACCATGTTGGCCAGCCACTCAGGGTAATATACCTCTCTAATAAAGTCAGCTTCTAGCAACTTGCAAACTTCTTCCGCTATGGCCTTGTCTCTTTCCTGAGCAAAAACTCTCTTCTTCTGCCGGACGGGAGGGAAGGACGGGCTCATATTGAGCTAGTGCACCATGACGCTTAGGCTGATTCTTGGCATGTCCTCATGGCTCCAAGCAAAGACATCCCGATTATTCCTTATGAAGAAAGCAAGCTCCTTGCAGACTATTGGGTCCGCTTGCGTACCGATACGGGTGATTCGGCCTGGAAAGTTGTCATCTAGGGAGATTTCTTCTAAGTCCTCAATCGGTTCCACTACGACCCATCGCTTCTCAATGTTTAACGCCTGAAGGTGATCATCCATCTCTAGCATCACCACGTAGCACTCGCGAGCTGCCTTCTGGTCTCCGCGCGTTTCTCCTATCCCATACTCTGTTGGGAATTTCACTAGTAGGTGGTATGTAGATATGGCTGCTCTCTATGCGTTGAGCGTAGGTCGCCTGATGATGGCGTTATAGGCAGACGAACAGTCAACAACTAGGAAAATGACTTCTTTAGTAAGCTGTTGAGGGTACGTCCCAATGGTCACCGGCAAGGTGATGGTTCCAACTGGTAAGACTTTGGTGTCGCCAAATCTGACCAATGGCGTGTCTAAGGGTAGAAGATGTTCCTTGTCGATCTTCATCTGCTAGAATGCAGGGTAATAGAGGATGTTCGCCGAGCTTCCGTTGTCAACTAATACCCGTCGGGTGTTAAAGTCCGCTATTGATAAGTTGATGACTAGCGCATTTTCGTGCGGATGGTGGAGTCGTCGGGTGTCTTCCTCTGTGAAGCTGATGGCTAGGTTGTCAACCCTGGTCGCTTTGGGCGGCCGACCCGAAATTTGGACGCTTTATACCATCCGTAAATATGTCTTCCTCACCTTAGAAGAGCCAGCTAGCTTACTTTCCCCTACTATCACCCTTATCTCTTTGAGCAGAGCCCTTGGCCTTTCTTCGACCCGTCGGTTAGGTTCGAGGTCCCTTGGCTGGTTCTCCCTACCCCTAACGAATCGTTGTAGCTTTCCCTGCTTGATGAGGGTCTCAATCTGCTGCTTCAGGTCGTAACACTTGGAGGTGTTGTGCCTGTGGTCCCGATGAAAGCGGCAGTACTTGTTTTTGGGTCTTTTTTTTTTGGTTGCTTTTCAGCTTGTCCAACCACGTTAGCGCCGCATCATCCTTTATTTGCATAAGGACTTGGTCCAATGGGGTGTTTAAAGGCATAAAGTTGGTCATCCTACCGGAAGGGGGGTCTTGATCTCCTATCATCCCTTCGATGATTCGTCCGTGTTGAATTTCTTCCTCTGTCCTGACGATGATCTTCTTGTCTTTCCCTCTTCTTTGGTTTGCCCCCTCGGCCAATCATGGCATCTTCTGCGTTCATGTACTTGGTAGCCTTGTATAACATGTCGGCCATCATTTTTGGGTCGTTCTTGTATATGGAGAAAAGGAACTCTCCTGATTGGAGTCCATCATTAGCCTCGTCAATTAATAGGGCTTCTTTATTTAAGCGAGTCATGTATGACCTTAAGCTCTCATCGTCTTATTGTTTGATGTTCAACAGGCTCGCCAAGGAGCTCTTGTACCTCTGGCCTCCAATAAAGTGGGTGACAAAATGCCTACTCAGTTCCTTGAAAGTGGAGATGGTATTGGGGGCTAGCTTGCTGAACCATACCCTTGCTGGTCCCTTAAGCGTGGTGGGGAACGCCCTACAAATGATTTCATCTGGAACTCCTTGCAGGTGCATAAGAGTTTCGAAAAACTCCAAATGGTCGAGCGGGTCCCGTGAACTGTCATACGCTTCCACATGTGGCATTCAAAACTTGGCTGGAAGGGGGAAAGAAGTCACTTGTGCTATGAAGGGTGAGTCGATCTGCTGGACTAGTTCGTCCAGGTTGGCGGATACCCGTTCTCTCAGGACGTTCATCATGTCCATTTTTTCTTTCATCATCTGCATATCCTACATCATGTGCATTGCATTGCTCTCAAGTTCTGACAAATGGTTGGTGTCGTTCGGCTCATCCTGCTTGCTGTTGATATTGCTTTCTTCTTGGTCATCCCTCTCCCGGCGGTCTCCTATCGAGAGATGGCTGCCATTGTTCCACTCGTCGTGCCAATCCTTAGGGTGTCGTTCATTCCTTTGGTTTAGTTGTTGTTCTAACTCCTAGTTGCGCTGGGTGAGTTGTTCAACCACCGCTGCCAATGTTTGCACCTGTCTTTCCAGTGTGTTGGTGGGATTACCAGTTTCCTGGTTGATGGTAGCCATTGATTGTGTTAGGACCATACAACTCTTTGTCTTAGTGGTGTGGATATGGCCAATTACTCGAAGATTCCCACAAACAGCGCCAACTGAAGATGCACAAAAATTGTCAGTAAGTTAATAGTCCTTGAACGCTCCAATGGGTACCTGAAGAACAAGAAGCCAAGAACGTATCAGAGAGCACTAGTGCAATACCTGTTGGGGTTTATGCCCTAAAATCTAATTTATTGGCATGTCATAAATAATTAAATTGTTTAATTATATAAGACTATTTATAAATGAACTAATGAGACATTATCTTAGTCCATGAGATGTATAGTATGTGATTTATGTGATTTAGTCACAGAAGATATAAATCACAAATTCTTTGTAAACTCAGAATTTTAGTTCGTAGTCGGTGATGAAATTGGGCGTTTCATCTGCGAAGACTATAACATATCAACTAAGATGATTTGTCTTGATCATGGAAGTGGAGACCTCTAGTTGGTATGTTGATATGTTTTAAAAGTTAAAACATATTGAACTGGACCGCTGTGAGATTTATTATTCTCCTAACAACTGTCAAATGAATAATAAATCCCACGACCTCTATTTACATCAACTCTAAAGCCTGAAAGAATAATGGACCTGATCATAAGGTGTAGGTTGCTTTGATATATCATGAGTGAGATCTATAAGTTACGGTCAAAACCTCAGTATGTTGAGCAGCTGCATTTAATGTTGATAGAACATATATTCTCAAGATGGAATTCATAATCTCTTAACGGAGATATAAAATATTCCATTGAGATAAGTTTAATGGGTTTGGTTATTTAGAGTGTTAGGCTCAACCACTTTAGTAAGGATTTACTAAAGTATATATTTGTGAAATTGGATTTCATAAATATATGATAAATAACATAAAGATTAAACCGGGTACTCAAGGATTAAGATGTAGTAATCTTCAAAGTGGCAGTCAATATTCATGACTTTGTATTACTACAAATATTTTAATGAAGGGGTTGCATGTATAATAAAGTCTTAGGATATAATTTATTAATAAGGCCTAGAGTGCAATTATATTCTTATAATGGTATTGAATATAATTAATGGTAACTTTGGACTTGTCAAGAGTTTACAGAAAAATCCAAGGCCCGTTGGAGCTAGAGTCTTATTTGTTCCTTTTTGGTCTTACTCCAAGCCACACACTAGAGCCCAATTGGAATGGCCCAAAAGGCTAGCCCAATTAGATAATCAATTATATATATAAGAGTAACATACAGAATTTCATAGGGTTTTAATGAGACTTTCATAAGGTCTTTCATTAAGATCATACAAAGAATGAAATGGTTTGTATATGAGTGTTGGACACTCTTTTATTCTCCTTGGAAACTGATTGAGAGACCACACTTCTTGGGCATCAAGTGGAATTGGAGTGAAGATTAAAAGTCTTCCCAAGACCTTATGATCTTTGGTTTTGAATTTCACCACACCAAGGTACGCATTCTTGTTCCCAAATTCTAAAACTTACATAGTACATGTTATCAATTGCGAATGAAGTAGATCCGTTAATTTTTCCGCTGCGTATGTTTTGTATGCAATACAAACATGTTTTTTTCCAACAATACCGGCCAAAGACTCTCCGAAGGTCAAGTCAGTGGATGAGAAATCTCTAAGAACTTTATAGTGAGAAAGGTAGGGATTTTCTGCGTACCCGGGAGAAGAGGAGAATTTATGCTTATATAGTGGTGAGTAGTGAATCAAGATCCCTTGGATGTAGGGACCTTTCCATGTAGAGAAAATCTGGGGTTAGGGTTTCCAAGATTTTAGGGCATCTTTTCCATATGGGGAAGATATGGGCGTGTTGTAAGGTCTTTGGACGTGATGTGCAAGATATTTCCTTATGGGGACTTATGCGTGGAGATTATGCAAAGAATTATGGGACCCACTACCTCTATCCGCCGGCTTGGCTAATTGTCTATTGGTATGTAGATAAGGAGGAGGATTTGCCCAACTGTCGGTTTCCACTCGTCACGCGTTTTCCTATCTGCTGCTATGACGGGTACGAAGGACCATGTGACGACGGACACATGGATAGGATCGTCGGCCCCTGAGGTTGTTTAGCTAGACGGACGGAGAGAGGAACATCTAGGACAGACGAGTAACAAAACTTCCTGCTAGATGAAAATACCCTCATCATCCGGTTTTACTGATTCTCAAAAAAAAAAAAAAAAAAGTCCGGTTTTACTGAACCTTTTTTTTTTTTTTTTCCACGCAGCTTGAGCCATTTCCTCCACGAGCAAGCTTCTAGAACACACGTATTTATACATCACCACATTACATGTTGCCTGCTAGCGTCCAAGTCCAGTTTTAGTTTTACTGACCAACTTTTCTTTCACGCACCATGTGTCATTTTGGCCACCTACAAGCTTCATTACACATGTAGGTCCTCTTAATTTCTACATTGCAACTTGAAAAGAAGAATTAGAATTCGCCAAGATATATCTAAACCATGCGTCTTATCATGAAAAATAGATACAAATTTTTTACAATTATTTAGGATCCTAATAGGAATGAAAACATATTTAAAAATATCAAATTAAGATATTTATACCCTGTCAAAATAAGGAGCCATGACATATATATATATATATATATATATATGTGACCAATCAATAGAAATACTCTAATACTCCAGCCTATTATTGTATATTCAATACATTAATTACACTAGATAGATATCATATCCATGGAATACAAGCCACCTTTAAAGATGCTTTGGTGGGCTGTCTGCTAGGTGCTAGCGCCTAAGTCTAGTTCTACTGTCCAACTTTTCTTTCACGCACCTTGAGTCAATTCCTCCTATCATTTTTACACTCAGACTAGGTCCGCTGTTTTCTGCTAGTGTCACATTTTTTAGCAATATGTGGCAGGGTTGAATTCTTTTAGGATCACACTTTTGGATAGCAATCCACAAGTTCCGCGTAGGAGAAAACTTGTAAAATTTAGATCTGATGTGTTACAAAACAATTGGAGGCATAATTAGTGAATGTAAGATTTTCTAAGAGGTCCTAGCTAAATATAAAATTTTCTTCTTCCTCTCCCTATACCTATCCCCTCTAAACACTACAAAACTTACTATTTACTCAAGGAAAGCGATATGAAAGCAAGTCAGGCTGAGGGAACAAAAAAGAAAACGTGTAGTGTGAAATGAAAAGGGAAGAGTTAGGAAGGAGGAGCTAGGAAAAGGGAAGAGTAAGGAAGGAGGAGCAAACTAGTGAGTATAAGATTATATATAGAAGAAGTTTGTTTATATACTATTTTCATGAAAATATGGTTCTCTAATAGACCTGAAAAAGTGCATGATAATTGGTTGAAAAAGCGCATGATAATTGGTTTTTATTATAGACCTGAGAACACTAACGTAAAATGGTATAGTATGAACTCAACCTCTAAATTTAGGGTTGTGTAGGTTAGCAATAGGCCTAAACCTTATAAAATTATATTCACTCATTACCAGACTTGAACGATAAAAATAAATATGGGTAAAGATTTTTTGGATACGTGAAAAATGAGTCCTATGTTGCCGGCTTACTTAGCTAGTAGAGTCCAAGTCCATTATTAGACTGAAAAGCTTTTCCTTCACGCACTGACTTAATTCTTCCTATCATTTTACTTGACCAGGTCCTGTGGACCAATGTTTTCTGCTAGTGTTAGTCGTCCATGCGTGAAAGAAAAGCTGTTCATGCTGCAATAAATTTGGACGTGGAAACTGGTAAAACATTAACAAGTTCCGATCGATACAATTGCAAGGAATTTAGTTTACTCAGGTACGACAAAGAAAACATGTTATGATGGTGACTTTGGCGTGTGTAATGTAAATGTGATAGTATAGGGGGTGTTTGGTATTATTGTTTAAATAACAGTTTTTAATATTTAAACATCATAACACATATTTTCACAACACTTTTTAATCCACACGTATTTCTATAATACTTAAACAACGTTACTAGAATTCTCTTATCAAACAGCCCTATAAATTCAACTCATTGAGCTTTGCCAAAAGACTTGTTGTCACCTACCCAAAAAAGAAACACCTAAAGCCATGGGCGAATCAACCCCGCAAAATTTCCAAGTTACATAGGGCCGCTACAACTTATTATAACAATATTTGTGATCAGGATCTTCGGAACGAGAAATTATTAGGTCCACCAAGAGGACTGCTGACGTGGTCTTTCCTGACTTCCCAACCAATAAAATGTTGTTATTTATACATGATAGATCCAAAAAATATGTGACCGTCCATAACCTGCTTGTGGACGATTAATAAGAACGAGTGAGATTGCCCGAACCTACAAGTTAATCGTCCATACCCCTGTCACGACCATCCGTTACAAAAAGAACAATAAATATCAATACCGTTGAAGAAGTATCTGTCAAACTTACTACCCTGCACGGGCGTTACGAAGTCAAGGAATTACACCCTCATTATGGCAGAACCAACGGCTAGAAGGGTACTGAAAACAACCTATATATATCCCTAAACAGGATCCGGAAAAGGTACAAGAAACACTCACTAGAAATTTCACATTTAAAAGATATTTTCCTCTTTCTTGATTTGAGAGGACCTTTCCTGACTTTGGCATCGGAGACATTGTGGCTGGTGCCACACCGGTGACCACATTCTTTGTATCTGAGAATATTGTTTGCAGGGTCTGGAGCGGAGGCTGACGATATCGTTCTGGACGAACATCTCTACTGACGATCCTAGCATCATCAATACAAATATGACATCATCTGGTAATTTTTATTTTTTATTCCTTGTGCTGATTAGGAAGCTTACACATACATTTACATAGATAGCATCATCTCGTTGGTCAAGGAAGACCACATCAGTAGTCCTCCCAGTGTAAATAATAATTTCTCCTTTGGAACAAAGTGTGGAACTTCTTCAAATCAATGGATACAGATGGAAATAGCCGAGTCTTCTATGATGAGTTCGTCCAGTTCTTCAGGCAAGCCAGCTACAATTTTGCAGCCCTAACTTTTTGGACAAAATGGGCTTCTGCCCTTTTCCCGAAAATTAAACATGCGTTTGCCCTTCTTTCCAAACTAAACAGGGAATTGCCCCTGTTTTATAACTCGATAATGGTAAAATCGAGTTTGAATAAAGAACTCGATATTACCATGATCGAGTTAGTCTGACCCTTGTGCCACGCTGGCGCAGCAGACGTGGGTTTTCCCAATAAAAGAAAGTCATTCATAACTCGGGAACCCTAAGAGCGAGTTTTGTTAAGCAGTTTGAATCAATAGGACCCTAACGTCTCACAACCCCTGTTCACTCACTCTCTCCTTGTACACTCTCTTTCCCTCGCTCTCTGTCATCACTCTCTCCCTCGCTCGCTCTGCGATCAGGCTTCCCGAATCTTCCTCACTCTCCATCAGTCTCACTCTCCCTATTCAGTCTCCCTCAGTCGTCGTTGCTTGCCGTCGTCGTTCCTTGCCGTCGTAGTTTCTTCCCGCCGCCGTTGATGACAGGTACTGTCCTCTCCTCTGATATCTTTTATGATCTTGGTTAATATTAGGTTGTGTTTTATGTGGAATTTTGATTATTTTGTTGAAACTTACTTAAAAAGTAGTAAACTTACTAATGTAGATGAGAATTTTGCTGTCTTTTTATATGCTGCGATGATGATGATGTAAAGTATTTATTGCTATATGGTTATGTCTGTGTGATTTTCTAATTAATGAGAAATTTGTTGTCTTTTAACATGCTGCAATGATTATTTTCTCATTACCGAGTTTAAATGTGGTTGGGGTTTTGGCAAATCGAGTGGTGGTGTTTCAGTGATGTCTCTGGGTTTGTGTAAAATGTGTCTTATCTAGGCATGATTTTGTTATAGTTGTTGTAAATGGTGTCAAACTAATTACGTTTGAGTGTAAATTGTTGTTGTAAACGGTGTAAAATGTGTCTGAACCCATCTCGTAAAGGTTGGTTTGGACAAAGATTGGTTATATTGGTTACGTGTTAAGAAAAAAATGATGAGACTGGTTGTTTGATGCAATCTTCTGTAAATCCAAGATGTTCTGCCCATAATGACATCCTATATACATAAATCTATGAAATACAATACACATACACATTCACATGAAACAGAAATAAGTCCAGTTAAAAACTAATAAGGATAAGGAAAAAGTTAACAAGGAAAAAGTAGGTACTTCTTTTGGTTGAAATTTTGGCGAAGTTTATTTTGCAATTGATCCATTTCAAAGTTTTCAAGTTTTTTATCAATTGCAATGATCTTTTCAACAATTATTTTTAATTCCAAGACGTCGGAGACACACACCCACATCTTCAACTCAAAATAAGTTTTGACTTTCTCATCATTGTACACATATTGGGCGAGTGTGGTCTTCCCCAGGCCACCAATTCCCACTATGGATATGAACGAAACGTTCTCTTCCACATCAAAGTCCAATAACAGATCAATGATGGCCTTCTTATCCTCTTCTCTCCCGATAACTTCTTCTTCAGTTACAAATGAGTGAGTTTGTGGTCACTTCTAAATTCGCTCCTTGATTATTAATACTTGTAATTTACACACTCAAGTATATTATGATGTAGCTTACATTACCATTTCATCAATATCTATCCTATTTTCAGCATTAACCATTAATTAGCTTAATTATTACAATTGCAATTTATAAAAATTCAACTTTTATTATTTAATATATTATATTAAAGGTAAAATGCACTACGATCCCTTGAACTTTTATAGTGTTGCACTAAGATGCTGTTAACTTTTTTTTGTTTTCATCAATTTAATATATCAACTTTGACAATGTACCTAATAGACCTATTATATGTCAAAATTCCATCAATTTGCTAATGAAAAAGTGTATGGTGATATACTAAGGTGCAATTTTTGAATTGTGACTTAGTTTGCCCATTCAAAAGATATCATTTTACTAAGCAAAAAAAAAAAAAAAAAAAAAAAAAGATGTCACGTTAATAAAAAAATCTAACTCAAGTTCTAGTTCACTCATAGCAATTTTTGAATTGTGACTTAGTGAATGGAACAAGAAAAATCTCTCAACCTCAGTTGGCCCCTCACTTTCTCTAATTTTTTCTTTGTTTTCTTGGCAACCATAAGATGTATTTGTTTGGTTGGCGAGAAAACAAAGGAAAAACAAGGAAAAGTGAGGAGAGAGAGACCTCAATGGAGGCTAAGAGATTTTTCTGGTTTCAATAGCAATGGGTGAGCTAGAAGTTGAGTTGGGATTTTGTTATAAACGTGGTGTGTTTTAATTTAATAAGTTAAGTTGCACACTTATAATACTTTGTCACAGTCACTTTTTCAAATTGACAAAACTTTAACATAAGTGTTCTATTTGGTACAATGTCAAAGTTGATGTGCTATATTGAAGAAAAATAAAGTTAAGTGGGTTTTAGTGCAATAACATAGTAGTTAGGAGGTCTTAGTGCATTTTACCCTCATATTAAATTTAAATAGATCCTGATTGGGATTTCAATACCTCTCCTATATCTTCTAATCCTTCCCCTACTTTCAACTAAAGGGGAGAAATGGTGAGATATGATTAGTGTGAATCTGTGAAAATGAAGCTAGCTATGTATTCAGGATTAAAGATAGTACAAATTTTTGTCTATGAGGTGAAACTGTAAGTAAATGGCCATTTCCAAATGAATCTTCTTACAATTTATTCTTTATGCCCAAACCACGCTTTTGCGTACTGTAACTATCATGGCCTCGTTTTGGGGGCTCATTATTAAATAGGCTTGTGGGCTAAAACCAAGCTAAAAGTACTATTTGACAATGAGTACTGTGAACTTTGGTTCAAGACTGGCCCAAGTGAAACTAAAAGTAGTTCAAGCATGGTCATGTCTAAAAGTGTAGGAATGGGAAGCTAGGCACATAGCTCAAATGATCAATTGATGACCACCAAGTAGATGATAGTCACACATAGGCAGCTTTTTGTTCTAGCTTATAACTGTGCATAGTGATGAGGAGGTTTGTTTACTTTGTTATCATTTTTTTTTTTTTTCCGTTTATGCATTTACCCATATAGTTTTTTTTTTTTTTTTTTTTTTTTTTCTCTGTACAGTATCACAAGGTTTCTTGTTGATTTGAATTTGATCATTTTACTAATAAAATTCTGTGGTGTTTAAGTTTGTTTTTGTGATAAAGTTCATTGTTGTTTCATTTACAAAAATATTGATATCATGAGATAGCATATTGTTTTAGGTTGTCGGTCTAGTGAAATCTTTTTCAAATTAAACTTTATTGCATTGTTTTTTCTCTAAACTTTTTTCATCTCATAAAATGCTCCATTATTGTTGTGTTTTAGTCCTTTTTT